>CM076583.1:1300734176-1301265935 GCA_034641835.2 Pinus albicaulis | reverse complement strand
GTCTTCATAACTCCAGGTGTTAGCACTCGAAATATTTCCAAAAGGTTGTTTTGATTGTTGAAAACAAATATCAGAGGTAACTACTATCCACTTTTGGAGATCAGGATCTAGCCTTCCTAATTCTTAGAGAGGGCTCTCTCTTAGTGATTTAACTTTGTTTATTCTAATTGATTTTAGGCTAGTTATGTATGATTGATTGGGTTGGTTTTTTATTGGTTTTGGTTGGTTGGTGAAATTACTGATTTAGATGAATAGGTGCTTATCAACTTTCCATTGGGTTATGGATTTAAAGTGCTTTGAAACGTAACTGAATCAGATTATAAGGAAAGTGGTACAGGGCAAGATATATTAGCAAAATCATATCTCAAGGCTAAATGACGAAGTGGTTTTTCAATCGGGATCAAGGAGCAATTAAGAATTCCTTAAACCACATAATGAAGAGGGGTGAAGAGGTCAGTCGGGATCATAGAGAAACTAAGAATTCTCTAAATCAGATATCAGAAGAAAATATAGAAATGTACAACAGCTAAAAGCAGAGTGTAATTAAACAAATTGTGCAGTAAAACTCCTGTCATAATATTCAAATTCAGAATACATTTAAGTAGATGGAATACTTAAGGAAAGAACATGAATAATTGAAATTATACTTCACTGAGATGGCTCATCACATGAATCCTGTAAAAAATTTTCTTTATTAGTTGCCCAGTCTGTCGACTGGAAATTGGTACAATAGCCCTTTGGCAAGAAGATCAGTCAGCTAACAAAAAGTGTTCAGAAGTCCACACTTGACCGACCCTTAATACTTCAAATGATGAAGTATTTATACAAAAACATTACAAAAATATCTTGTCAATTGACTAGGATTTATTTTAGGAAAATAAAATATCTTTGCAAAAAGATAGTGCCACATTTTAACTAACTGACATCCGGCCCTGATTTATTTGATTTGTATTTCTTGTTTGTTTCTTTCATCTTCCTGCTTTCATCTGTCTTCCTTTCACGCTGTCCTTCTTTCACATGTCTGCTCTTTAACGCTATCTTTCTTTCACCTGTGTATTCTTTCAGCCTTCATAGTAAGTCACACCATTTTTCCCATGCGTCTTCATCTGGAAGTTTGATTTTCATCATCCTCTGGTAAATTTCATGTACCTCTGTATATTTGGAAAATGTGGGTTTATTCACAAAAAGGTGATTTACCTCATGATGGAGGTAAAAGAAAATTTCTAAAGTCTGAAGGAGTACTTTGCCTGTGGGCACGCCCTTCATTGATGAATTGTTGGAAGTTTCTTTGGCTACTTCCCTCATATTCTTATCACAGTCTTCCTATCTCATGAGTTTATCATTAATTACCAGAGGATTAGGCATGCCTTTTTGCCTTAATACATCAAATTTGTTCAAAAACCTGTTTACTGCAATTTCCATAGTTTGGCATTTGTCTTCAAGATGTATCATCAAATTTCTCTTGGATATAACTTTATTCACCTCTAAGATATTTTCTGTTTTGTTTGTTATCAAGAGTTCCTCCGATTCCTGTTTATTTTTAGAATTAAGGAATTTTATTATCTCAGAAGCTTCCTCTGGTTTCTTTCCAAGATTGTCTTTGACCTTTTGAATTGCTTCACCAACCTCTTTTATCAAATCTTTATTTTCAAATATAACTTGTATAGAAGGCCAAATATCATTAACCGAGTTAATGATATTGGCCCACAAATGCTATTTTGCTTGGGCTAAAGGCTCTTTTAGTGATAACTATTTTTCCAACTTATGGATTCTTTCAGTTAATCTGTTGGATTTTTGTACTTTTGCTTGATGCTTAACTGCTATCAATTTCTTCTCATCTTCTAAACTCTTCACTTGTTCTTTAAGCTTATTGATTTCAGCATTTTGAATTGACATATCCTGCATTGCCTTGATCAATTTTCTGGCCTCATCAGTGGGATGGGCTGTTTGTACTGCTGATGTAGTTGTAGTTGTTGGAACTGTTGTCGATACTGGAACTGCTGTAGACAATGGAACTGATGTAGACGATGGAGTTGATGTAGATGCTGGAACTGCTGTGGATGATATAGGAATAGCAGTAATGGGAACTACTTCCATGCTGTCTTGTTTTTCCTGCACAAGTTTATCCATTTCTGTTTCCATTTTGTTCAGTTGAGCTGTTAACTGAATGATGAGATATATCATTTCATCCTTTTAATTATCATTTTCCAAAACCTCTTTGGTTTATGGTTGCTATGTAGTTGGTAACTTTAGCTTTTTTTCAGTGCAACTATGTTTGTATTTTATTTTTAATTAGTTCTTATGATGCTTTGATATCTTTTGGATTATAGCCAACTTCCATTACCAGATCTTCAAGTGACTTTATCCTGTTGTCCTTTGCTTGTGATGAAGCTTTCTATAGTTTTAACTGTGTCTTTATATTTTCTAGAGAATTCTGTAACTTCTGGACACTTAAAGCTTTGTGTGTCATGGTGGAATAGATCATTTTTCCTGCTCGTTTGTGAAACTCAATATGGTCAATTGGATGTACATATTTGGCAAGAACTTCAAAGGCTATCTTATTATAATCCTCTGAAGTTTTAGGAGCCTACACCTTTGGCTGTAGAAATGTCATCTGCATATTCCTTCTCTTAAGGTCATAAGCTAACAACAACCTCCTCTGTTCACTGGGAGTTTGCTTCCAATAATGTGCATATGTTACAACCTTTAATACTTCGTTTCTGATTTTAATCTCTTTGTATTTCTCCATGATGTCCTTCTCTTTTCCACTGGTTTGCTAGATGATGAAACCTCTGCACTGTGTTGTTTTTGAATAATTTGTGCACTAGAAGTTGATGGCTGATGTGTTTCTTCTGAAACTGTTGGAGGTGCATCATCTCTGACAACAATATTTGTTTCAATGGCTTCAATTGTTTCAATTGTCTCTATCACTGGATTCAGTTTTGTTTTCTTCCTGTACATAAGCTTAAATTTAGTATCAAAAGTAGTTTCTGCAAAATAAGAGCCTTCCTCTCCTGGCCTTTTTGAATTTCTGTCTTGTGGGGCTGGAGTATGCAAGATGGAACTAGTATAAACCTGATTTTCCACCTCCTGTAAAGTATTTTCCAACCACCCTGACTAGTTGGAATACTTTTCAATTTCAGGCTTTGACTCATGAATGAAAGGGGTCAATTTGAACTTGAATCTTAATTTACTTATGACACCCATGGGGTCATATTGCCATTTAAAACTGCTACTGAATTTAAAATATTGTAAACATTTGTCTACTTGCTGTCCAACGTTTCTACTATTACATATAAAAGGCCCTAGCTGGTTTTTAATCTTGAATTGAGTCTTCTTTTTAGTTGAAAGGAAATTTATTTCATTTGAATTCAAAATATGTCTGATGTATTCTAAATAAAATATCCTCATTGGGAGGTATTTGGGAAGCTTGTATGGAACTAATTGGCTTCCATACACTCTAATTTATGTATGATTTTGGTATAAATACCAGTCTCATGTTTTACTATGCTCTGACAACTGTAAAACCTTTTTGATCTCTTCACTGATTCTAGGTTGAATGCTACTACTTAGCATATTAACAACTGGATAAACAAAAGAATCATTGAATTCTTTGAATTTGAATTCAATGGAATCCTTTCTGAGCAAGGATGTCCAAAAGACAACAGATTGGGGATTACCGTCTGTGTCCAGTTTTTGGAGGCTAACCACAAACCTTTCTGATTGGAAATATATAAACATATGAAAGGAAACTAAGGAGTATTTGAATACTCCTTCTTTTGGCAGTTTGACAAACTGATCATGGATGGCATCTGCCAGGTATTGGGAAAAATTGTAGGTTGTAGCTGGAGGCTGACTTGGGAAAAAGATGGACAGGAAACCAAGAATAGATGCATCTACATGCTCATCAGTAAAATACCCTAAAATACATGAAATCATGGTAAAAATTTGTCTGGTTCTCTCTGAAAACATAGAAGCTGAGTATGGAGGATTGTTTTTAGGGGTTTCTATTGATGGAGGGAGGAAAGTTTGAAAGATTTGGAATCTTTTAGGAAAGTCGAGCTTTAAGTAGAGTTCAGTAAGAGTTTAAATAAAGAAAGGTACTTCATCAGGTTGTGATTGAATTTGGATCATCTAATTGATGGATTGAGCAGTAATTGTGAATAGGATTTCTTGGTTTGGGGTAACTAAAGCTCTTTCATTGGGTAAATAGCTTACTTGGCACAGTCTGATGAGTTTTTGGAACTGATAGGTCTGTGGGAATATGTATTTGGGTAGGTTCGAATCCCACAGATGAATATCATCTACTTGATAAACAAATTTATCATGGCTCCAGTAGTGGAGCTCCAAAAGGTTGGAATCAGTTACAGTATCATTGATTTTGAAGTCTTTATCAACCAAAGGGGTGTGGTCGACATCTAAAACTGGTGGTTGGAGAGGGTTTACCGTCTAAATGCTTTGGGAAGCCATTAATTCACTTAATTTATTAATTTATGTGCTTAATTGACAAAGGTAGGTACTCAAGATTACCTAAAATATTGAAGTTTTGGTCTTGGAAGGGGTCTTGGCAGATGTGGGTTTCAATTCTCAGTTGGCAATGGCTTTTAGGTCTCTTTTTTTTCGCGAATAAACAGAAATGGTGAAATAACAGTTTCAGGCAGAGTTTTTATTACTTTTGAACCTTTTGGGGATTATCACAATGGTGCGGAGGTTTATTTCAAACAATGGTGGTTTCATCACAAGACGCAGAGATGGTTTAGCGGATTATCGCACGATAAAATATGGTTTGGCGGTTTTAGGATTGGGGGGGGGGGGGGGGGGGGCTGCGATAAGATATGGTGGTGCCGTGTGGCGAGGTAGGGGGTGGATAAAACCACTCATTTCGTACCCCCCTCCCCCCCCATTGGTTTTAAATATCGGACGTTGAGGGGTGTGAAAAGGTTTATTGGTTGTAGGATATGATCAATGGTGATCGGGCGGCTGGTAAGAGTTGGGGGTTTTCAAGTGGTGGGGTCGGGATTATAAAATATATTATGTGGAGGGGTTAAGTTAAAAAGGGGTTATGAAATATATCAAGCAAGAAGGGGCTAAATGAAATAAGGTCGGGAAAATAGATAGGCGGAGGGGTTTAATTAAATGGGGGGTTTATGAAATAAGTTTATGAAATATGTTAAGCGGGGGGTTTAAAATGATATCGCGGAGGGGTTAAAATGAAATAGGGCCCGATATATATTAAGCGTGTTAAAATACGTAAAATTGGGTTTGGTTGTTTTATTTTAATAATGCAGAATTAGTCAAGGGGAAGGGGTTTTAGTGGGGGAAATTGATTTAGAATAAGGGGAAAGGGATATTATCAAAGGGAAAGGGATTTTACAAGGGGAAATGACTTCCAAGAGTGGAAAGAGGGTTTTTAGCAAGGGGAATGCGTTTTAGAAAGATATTAGTGATAATAGATAAACCAAATGATGCTTTCCATAACTAGTGAAAGTATTCTACCTACCCTTTATTTACCCTGACATTTTTTATTTCCTTTATTGGGTGCATTTGAGCTTGCTGACCCTTTTATTTTCTTTTGATAAGCAAATTAACTTATTTCATTCCAATGGCTCAGATTAAACTTATGAGCTCATTTTTATTCTTTACTTAACTACTGATCTGCCAAGATTAAATGGTTTGGTCAGACCTTTATTCACTAACTATCATGACATGAAATTTAAAGGCATGAATAATCAAGATTAAACTATATAATCATCATTAATTGTGGCATTTTGGACAAGTTGAACACAATTTTATTTGCAAAAGTAAAGTAAACTAAGAGTAGTGGCATTTAAATGTGCAACACTTTCAAAATTTAGTTTTGTTTCTTTTTGTGGGCTTCATATTTTATATCTTTTTTGAAATTTCTTTCTTTTGTTCCTTTGATTGTTCTTTAAGGATATACCCTCTTTTCATTTTTTAATATGGGAAAAAATTTGTAGAAAAGCAAAGGCATGTACAATATTACAACCCTAAACATAGCCAATTCAAAATTATGATCCCTATTATTTTAGGACCGTAACACAAGGCAAATATATCTTGGAACTTTTTAAACAAGCAAATGTACTTCAACTTTTAAACTGGAGGTAATTTCTTAGATATCTTGATATGCTTGGGATTTTCCTTTGTTCCTATGTTGAATTCTTCTATATATGACCTTAGAGGCTCCATTATAGGTTTTCTAGCTACATCATTGGAGTCAAAGAGGTCTTCTAGTGGGGCTAATCCCTTAGGCAAAATGTTGTCTTTGAGGTTTAAAACTTCTGGTTCATCATTGATTAATTCCTCAAATTCTACTATTTCTAATTGTTCTATTTCTACTTTAGTGAATTTAGTTGGTTCTATCTTATTTACATCATTTACGTCTAGTTCATTATTCATGGTATAATCTACTGTACAGTCAGTGTCTATATTACAGTTCTAAAATTCTCCTTCACAATTCATAAAATCATAAATTTCAGGGAAAATTTTAAGAACCACCCTAAATTTATATATATAATAAATGGGCGAATCCCCATGATACATAGGAAAAATGGAAGGCGATTTTATTAATAAAATAATATGTATATATAATTTTTTGGCGAATCTCTCACGAGATTATATTATCTTGTAAAATCATGGCGAATCACCAGTACAAATGACGAATCACTACTACAAAAAGGTGAATCGTTGTCTAGTGGAGTTCGGGATGTTGGTTCCAATGAAGATATGGTGAAGAAACTTGAAGAATATTCCAGAAGATTCTTTTTTTCTGACTAGGCTTCCATGTCAACGACCTGTCACCAACCTGCAATTTTTTTAGCTGTTTTAGAAAGTGAACAACATGCCATAACTTACTCATACGAACTCGAATTTTGATGAAACAAGTTGCATTGGAATCCTGGTGATGAGCTCTACGTTGTCGTCCTGGTTTGAAATATTTTTGAACACTTTGAATTTTTAGCTAAATACTGATCCCTAATTAGTCCTTCAATTGATTAAATAATTAATTGAAAGAGGGAAAATAATTAATTGAATACCAAAATGGTATTAAGTCACTTAGATGGAGTCAAAAAAGAATTTCTAGAATAATATTAAAATAATCAAAATAAGATGCTTATAGAGACTAGGAGATCTATCTATGGAGTCTTTATAAGGAAGAGGAGGAGATCATTTGGGACATCTGGGACTTGAGTATTTGTCTTGTTGAGAGTTGGAGGACAAATTTCTCTACTTCAGTAGCCCCAGTACGAAAACCCCAAGGTGATTCAATGAGTAGATGTGAACCTAGCTCTCTCCCTTGGTGAATCCACTCAGGATTCACATGCTGCAGCATATTGATTAGTCAGTTTAGTTTTGGAGGCCCAATGTAGTATTGGAGCAGGTTTCTTTTGGTGGCCATTCTCTCAGCCATTACCAATTTTATATGTACTCCTTTTGTATTAATAAAATAACGTTGAGTTTCACTGCATGTGCACTTTTTTGAGTTTTTAGTTGCAGTTCATATTCCCTATTGCATGTTAATGTTATGGTTCAATTTGTGAATTTTGTTTAGTGAGTTGACAAAAAAATTTTTATATACAATTTCCTGCAAATTTTACATATGGGATATTACAATCCACTTCCCTACCAACAATTTTAAGCACCCATTTTGCCTCCAAACTAGTTGGACCCACCCGTTCCAATAACGTTGATGCCTACAATCATGCAACACTTTCATCATTATCAAGCAACAGACAACCTGAAAGGGAATCTTACTAGAGCATGAAACCAGAGAAACAATAGCGTCGAAAGTATTTTGATTATTGCACTCAATGGGGGAAAATGGTGCAAAAAGAACAATATTCCAAAAATTCATCGAGCACGAGCAAATAAAAAAAGCAACAATATGTCTATGTTTAGAGACCTTTATACATTGGCACTGATCACACCACACCATAAGCACTCATGTTGCATGCATAAACAACATAACCTCCTCCTCGTACACCTCTTTTGATCTGAGATGCCACCAATTTCAATAACTGCAATCTCCATTAATATGGATTTGAACCAAAGTTTCACATAGAAAATCAAAAAATCAGAAAGCATTAAAGTTTACTCTAATACCATATCAGAAAACACCATCACATATTATACATCATATAAACAATGGACATTGAATACACAATAGCAAAAACATCAAAGGAACAAATCCCACCCTTAGTGAAACCCAAAACACTTCCCTACCTATTTCCAATATGCATGCGTACAAGGAAAAGCAGACTTGGGGCAACCAGCCTTGGTAGTATAAGGGCAAGCCAACACTTCACTTTATAAGGTAAGGCGATGGCTTAATTGGTTACTACACCATGATAAGGCTCTAACTTATCTTATATCTAATAATTTGTTCTACTCTAAACAAAAATAAATTCATTACATGATTTCACCATGTACAATCTAGGTGATTACAATGGGTATTAAGAGCTCTATAAATAACAATCAAGATAACTATACATTAATTATCAACTACTAGGTCACCTAACCAATATAATAATAAGGTGTGACTAATCCACCTTCTAACCACCACAATAATGACAGGCTAATAATACAATTAATGTTCGTATAGTTGTTAATTGGGTTTATTTCAAGTGATTGAGAAGAATGATCGTTGATCGTTATCTTCCACGTGAAAGTACTATTCCTGTAAGTGGCATGATGAGCTCGTAATGAGTATATTGTTGTAATGGCTTCAAACCTTACAATGGGGATTAAGAGCTTTATAAATAACAATCAAGCTAACTATACATTATTTATCAACTACTAAGTCACCTAACCAATATAATAATAAGGTGTGACTAATCCACCTTCTAACCACCACAATAATGACAGGCTAATAAGACAATTAATGTTCGTATAGTTGTTAATTGGGCTTATCTCAAGTGATTGAGAAGAATGATTGGTGATCGTTATCTTCCACATGAAAGTACTATTCCTGCAAATGACATGATGAGCTCATAATGAATATATTGTTGTAATGGCTTCAAACCTTATTGTTGAATAACCTTGATTTCTAAAAAATATCTTACCCTTTCTGATTCCTAAAGAATATCTTACCCTTTTCTATGAACTCAAGCATGGGCTGCTTTAATTAATGGAAAAATTAATGTACCCTTTTCTATGGACTCAAGCATGCGATGCTTTAATTAATGGAAAGAAATTAATATCCACATAATCAAAGATTAAATAACATATTCCAAACAACTCGTCAAGTAATATGGATGCTGCACTTCATCAGATACAAAATCTCTCATATTCTACCTATACAAGACAATTAACAGAAAAAACCCGTCTCTACAAGCCTATTTAAAGCTAATGTTCACGCTTTATCCTTTATCTTTTATGGGATAACTAGCCTAATATAAATCTATGTTAGCTAATAGAAATAACAGTGAAGAAATTAAAACTATCATAACACTCTATCCTAACATAAAAGCCATTAACTAACAGAAAAAATACACAACTATCCAAAATTCCAATGACCCGCACAAAGTACCAATAACTAACAAGGAAGTGGGTTATCTTAGAGATCGTAACATTTGTCAAGCTATCTCTTAGGTAATAAATCATATATTGACAAAAGGCCATCAATTTCAAATATATGGGAAAGGCAGTAAGCACTATAAAGGACAAACGCAGAACAGCACACTACTCAACATGCATAGTTTACATCTAGAGTAGAAACACTGAATAAATAAGTATAACCAAATTTTCCAATATGAAACTCACATGCAAATATTAATAGCTAATGTTCCACTTCATCTTCATTGACTTTTGAATTTGGGTTAACTAATTTAACCCAAAGCTTCGTTAAGTAACACACAAAAATACAGCATGAAACTCTATCTTAACATAAAATACGTTAACTAACAGAAAATATATAAAGTATCAAAATTTCCAATGACTGAAACTCTATCTTAACATAAAATAGTAAATACATTAACTAACAGAGAATATATAAATAAGTATAAAAAATTCCAATGACTCAACTAAAGTAAAAAGTTCCAGTAACTAACACTGAATTGGGTTATCTTAGAGATCATTATATGCATGCACATCAGTAATAAATCATATATTGCCAAGGCCACAATTTCAATGACAGTGGAAAGACAACTAGCTCTACAAAGGACAGACACAGAACAGCACACTCGTCAACCAGTATAATTTACATCTGGAGTAGAAATATTGAATAAATATCCCAAAATTGTCAATTATCAAACTCATACGAATAATTACACTGTTAACTAATAAAGTAGCTTTTAGTTGTTCGTAGACACGTAACAGCACACTGATTAGCAGGGATAATTTACATTTCAAGCAAAGTGATCGAAAGTTAAACATGAAGTGTATACCAGCAGAATTAGATCTCAAACTCATGTTGACTAATAATGTTGTTCAACAGTTCATTTCCATTCAAATGTGGTGATTGTGCCTCACCTTTCGAATAGATGGATCTCCAAAATAACGGGAAAATTATGACAAGACATCTTCACCACCATCCAGCACGTCTACCCATACACAGGACTTCCCATTGCCAAAATCATCTTGATATCCACAAGATATGCTGAAACAAATGATCTTCCCATGACCAACTGGGCTCTCTTTCTTGATATTAATGTCTGCAACCTGCATTGAGCATCACAACAGTTTGCATGGCTATTAGACAGGAACACCCAAAAAAGCTAATTCAATGTGATTTTCATTAAAGCACTTGCAATGTTGAGGGTACAGTAAATATTGGGAAAAAAACTACTCGGCACATGCCTAAGACAAAATGCAAAGGCAGGTTGAAAACACTGAGACCATAAGTTTCTAGAAGTCATGTCAAATGGGGGCATTGAGAAAACTGGCTATGGAAGAGAGGACAAAAAAATGATAGCTTGAATAATTTAAAATTTTTTCAAGTCTTTAGCAGCCATTTGCATCTCGTTACCCCTTCAAGCACAAAATAAAAAAACCGGTTTTCTTTGAGCTAAGCTGGAATAAATGAAAACTAGTCCCAGTTCAGAAAAATCTAAATTGTAGGTCACAAAAATCAATAGACTTGCAGTTGACATCAATTGTTTAAAAATGGGGTCCATCCACCCAACTGCCTACTATGCCAATAAATATTGAATTCAGTTGCATCAATGTTCATAGACATGCATTAAACTACCTTTATAAAGGTAATGGGGAAGTTTCTTCCTTAGATAATGGACAATAGTCCTGGTCCACTAATAAAATCAGAAGTTTATGGAAGAGGTAAAACTACCAAAAAAATCGAGAGAAGTTCAAGAACTAAACAATTTCATTCAAGTTCATAGATGAAAAAGAATATAATCATACAAACAGACCACAATTCTTCTTCATATGAGAAAAACAGATTAAACAGTACAACGCAAAGGATCAATGAAACAACTAGAATAGTAGTACTTATAACTCTTGATCTCCTTCTTTGTCCTGGTTCGAAATGTCGACAGTAAATATCTACTTAATACGATGGATCCGGGAAAAAACATTATTACAAAATAAAAATCAATCAAAAAACTCTTGACCTTTTAAAACAAATACAAAACAGAAATGGTAGGAAACTGAACCAACCTTTGTATCACATGCATGAATAAGATTTTTCTACTCTCCCATCAGCTTCCCTGCAACCATCTTTGCAGTCTCCACTCTCCACATCCTCAACAATGCAAATATTTTTGTATAAATGAATAAGTTTCTCCGGAACATTGTTGCTATCACTGTCTGTAACACCAGTTCAACCTTCATTAATTGCAGAATCTTGACCATTGTCCAGCCCAATATGCTCACCCTTAGTTACAGGAATTTCAATGTTTTTCTGCTCTATCCTGCAGCTGCCTCCGTCCTCCATTTGTAAAGGCCTCCCTTTCTTGTCTTCCTGATTCAATGGGGTTTCCTCGAGACTCCTTTGTACAAACTTGTTACCAGAAACTCCACCTGCGTCAGTCATATGAGACATATGGCCTGTTGTTTTTGCGATTCCTGAATGAAAACCAACCTTTTCTAAAGATGTCACCGGCTTGATTAAAGGATTCTTGGGTGAATAAATATTTCAATTTTCTAGATGCTGTAGTCCTTGATTTTGTGCTAAAGTGGTTTTATTCAGATTGGATAAACTAACTTGTTTGCCTCCTGTTTCTGTGGCTATTGGGCCCTGAACAGGAACATTTTCTTCAACGGACACACAATCTAGTTTTTGTATAAGAGCCCCACAGTCTAATGCAGGTGAAGTAAGCATTAGCATATTGTCTCTACCTTGATTACTCATTGATAAAACCTCTTCTGTTCTAGAAGAAGGGTTTGTATCTAATGTCATAGGCTGGGTATCAGTTCCTACACTGCACATACTACCTTCTGCATGGCTTCTCATAGCATTTATTCTCTCAATTTGTTTCCGCCAAGCTTTGCTGTCCGACTTCATTGCTAGAGCTTTTTTGGAGGCAATATTAAGACCTTGAGGAGTGTAACGTGCATATGTACCTAATGTCATAGGCTGGCTATCAGTTCGTACACTACCCACACTGCCTTCTGCATAACTTCTCATAGCGTTAATTCTCTCTGTTTCTTTCTGCCAAGCTTCTCTGTCCAACTTCATTGCTAGAGCTTTCTTTTGGGCAATAGTAATACCTTGAAGAGGATAAAATATAATGATATATATTGACTTGTAGTTTTTCTATCTAATGCCATAAGATGGCTATCAGTTCGTACACTGCCCGTATTGCCTTGTGCATGACTTCTCATAGCGTTTATTTTCTCTATTTCTCTCTGCATATTGATTTTGGTCTTGCCTCAACTGTGTTTGGTTTCTGGAAGTTTGCAGATTTTCCCGGCGATAGCTATATTGCCCCTTTTGAGAGGTACCACAATGGTAATAAGGCGGGACGCTATTCAAAGCACTTGATGGAGACCAGTATCTTTTATTATGATTTGGACTTGATTCCCTCAGTTTCAAGCTACTAGACCTCATTCTCACTACATTGTTCATATCATCTAAACCCTTGTCAAAGTCACGGGTTCTATGCAGAAAAATATCGCTATCTTCTGGCGTATATGCATTGTGGCCTCTGTATTGGTCAGATATGGGTCTAGTTAGCTGGCAATCGGCTTGAGAACCCCTATACACTGCAAAGTTTTCTCTAGCATTGGAAGAATCTCGGTCATGGCTAGACAATGAATGATGGTTGGAAGAGACAGACCGTTTTATGGCTCTAGAATCACCTAACAATTTTGAACTAAGCTTTGAGCTATTTCCTCGGCGATCGCCTAAATGTGACTCCCCTGAGTTGTTGTGCCTCCGTGAATGTGACACTCCTAAGCTCAATTGCCTGAATCGAATTTGTAGATAACTATGAGAGAGGCATCTGAGGCAAAGTTATAACTAAAACATAAATTAATACAGGAGACTGGAATAGTTTTTTATATTAAGTCAACAACATTTCCATCAACAATACACCAAGAATGACAAGTCGAGTTGTTTTTAGTTTTTTTTGCTGATTCTTCTAATCAAATTTATTTAAAATTTGGTAAGAATTCATTGATTGAAATCAAGTAATTCTACACAATGAAATGCGAGTGCTGAATCATATATACAGTAAAAAAAAACTAATTTAAATCACACAAATCAAAATCAAAATTTCACCTGAAGCTCCAAAAAAATTTCACTAAGCATAAACACAATTCCTTTCAAAAAAATCTCACTAAACATAAACACAATTCCTTTAAAATATAGTATGGAAATATATATTTCAAAAGCATTCATAATGTACTCAAATGTATCACAGTAAAAGAAGATTTAACAAACTGGTATGTGAAAATCCTTTTTTTTTCATTCAGTGTAATTGAGGAGGGATACAAGCTTAAGAAAACTGAAAACTTTACATATCATTAACCTTTTACAGGACAAGCTCCCTTCATTGGTTGGGCATCATCTCCTATAATTTCAAGCCATGCAACTACTTCTTGAATTGTGGGTCTTTTAAATTGGTTTTGATTAGTACACATGCAAGCAACATCAAGTACCTGCAACATTTGATCCTCATATCCTTTGCCCTCGATCAAAGGATCAAAGACCTCCTCCTGCTTACCTTCGGACCTCATTTGCTGCACCCATGTCACCAAATCACTGCTTATTATTGACTTGGAGACTTCAACTGGGCGCCTTCTAGTGAGCAGCTCCAAAATAACAACCCCCAAATTGTAGACATCACCTCTGAGAGTAGCTACCCATGCTTGTCCATACTCAGGGGGAATGTATCCCAGAGTGCCTACTAATTCTGTGGTCACATGTGCATCAAATGGAAAAATCAACCTTGAAAGGCCAAAATCTGCAACATAAGCTTCAAATTGCTCATCTAAGAGAATATTACTAGACTTAATATCTCGATGTACAATGTGAGGATCACATACCCTATGCAAATATGCCAACCCCCTGCTTGCTCCTTGAGTTATTCTTAGTCGAGTAGGCCAGTCCAACATTGGGCTTCCATCATGCCTTTCATGCAACCAATAATCCAAACTCCCATTTTCCATGTAGGAGTAAATAAGCAACCTGCAATTGCCAATTCTGCAATACCCTTGCAACGATACAAGATTCTTATGTTGAGCTCTTGACAAAGATTCCACTTCTGCTGTGAATTCACGCTCCATCTGACCACAATCTCCTGTTAATATTTTGATAGCTACTTTTGTACCATTCCCCAAGGTGGCTTTATATACCAATCCAAATCCTCCACATCCAATGATGTTGGCCTGATCAAAATTATTGGTGGCTTTCAGGATATCAGCCACAGTCAGGTCCTTGATATCATGATTTTGGAATAGAAGCACCAAGGAATATCCTAAAGCATCAGAGATTCTATGAGACATGCTGCACTGTATCTCATTTACATCTGCCTCAGTTTTAATGGGTTTTCTTGATAGGCTCCACAACAATGCACCTAGCAAAAGAGCAATACCAACTCCAACACTAACTGCTATACCTAAGATGCCATTCTTGTTCAATCTCCGAGTCTTGACTTCGAAACCCATGTAATCATAACCTAGCTTTAAAATACTAGCATTGCAGGGAGAAAGAGGCGGTCCATATAGACCAGGGTTGCCTTCAAAACTAGATTTTGGAAAAGTATCGAACTGCTTTCCTGAAGGAATAAGTCCTTCCAAATGGTTATTGGATACATTGAATTTTGACAAAAATGTGAGTTCCTGAAGAGATGTGGGTATTCTTCCAGTCAGACTATTGTCTGAGAGATCTAAACTCTCCAAGTTTGTCAAATGAGAGAGCTCATCCGGTATGTTCCCTGTTAAACTGTTGTTCCTTAATTCCAAAATGTGAAGCATTTTCATGCACCCGAATTCTGGCCATATACTTCCATTGAGTTTATTGTTGCTTAAGTATATCGCCGGAGGAAACTTGGACAGCTGCTTGTACTGCAGTCCAGATGCATTTTCATTGTGCTTAATAATTAGTGGCAATTCAAAGGAAGTTTGATCCATATCAGTGTAATTTTTCTTAGATATTAGGCTAGGCAACTTTGTGAGTTCAAGAGGAATCCATCCAGAGAAGGAATTGTTTGCAATATCCAAGTAAAAAAGAGACTGCAAACTGCCAATCCAATGTGGAATGCTTCCAGTGAGGTTATTCCAGGAAAGGTCCAATACCTGCAACTTTGAACAATTCCTCAACCAGCTGGGAAACTTCCCTGAAAGAGCACAATTTCCAAGGGCAAGAATCTGAAGCCCTTCAAAGCCCGTGATGCCTTGCGGAATGGACTCCTGATGGAGTTCTTAAATAGAATCAAAATGCTGAGGTTCATGAAGTCCTGAAAAACATGAAGGGCTCTTGTAATATTTCTCAGGCTATTGTTTGAGATGGAGAAAAAGGTGAGAGACTTAAGAGATGTCATGCTCTCTGGGATTTGACCTTCAAGTTTGTTTCTTGACAAGCTTAATGACTTGATCTTTATGCAGGTCGATAAAGTAGGTGGAAGCTGACCGGAGAACTGATTGGAAGCAACATCAAGTGAAATCAAGTCAGGAAATCTTCTGAAATCAAGATGGATCTCTCCACTCAGAGAATTGTTCCTCAGGTTGATGACTTGCAATTTGTTACACTGAGATAAAGATGTTGGTAGGCCTCCACTGAACTGATTGCTATAGAGAACGAGTTGTTCCAACTTCTCAAGCTTTCCAAGCTGCTTGGGAAGATTTCCTGTGAAATTGTTGCCATAGAGAGACAAAATGGTGAGATTTGATAGGTACCCAATATCAGAATTCAGAACCCCAGAAAGCCTGTTGACGGGTGCAGATAACTTTATCAAAGATGATATATTATATAGATCCTTCGGGAGAATTCCCACGAGGTTGTTGAAACCCACTTCGAACTCCTCAAGTACCTTACATTCTTGTAGCCCTTCATCAAGGCGTCCCTCAAATCTATTCATGAGAAATCAAGGATCCTGATTGAGCTAAAATTCCTGCAAATAACTGTTGGAATTGGACCAGTGAAGGAATTGTTACTAACATTAAGGGCAATCAGATTTGAAAGAAAGCCGAGGTGGGGAAGCCTATCTAAAAAGGAATTGCTTGAAACGTTGATGGATTGAATCTCCAAGTCTCTGCTATATACGAACTATGGGAGGCCCTAACGGAGTCCGGACTAGAGAGAGTCGGCCAGGCCCTAACGGACCATGATGGGATTCCTGTGACTGTTTTTTTCCGACTCGGCCTCGCTCAGCCAGCAAGAACTTAGAAGATCGATGTGCACAAAGCCCAGCCACCTCTCTGAACCACTGAAAAAATGGGCCGAATGCCATGGAAATCTGGAAAATCGATTGAAAAAATGGGGCGAATGCCATAGAAATCTGGAAAATCGGGGGCGAATTTCATGTTTCTAGTTTTGTGCGCTCTTTTTTTGGTGGACTAATATTAAATAATTAATTATTTTTAAAATATTTTTTGGGCTAACTTTATTAAACTATAAAAATTGGGTTTTATATAAAAAATTCGCCCTAATAAAATTTAAAATCCCTTAAAATTCGCCTTTGGGCTAAAATTCGCCCCTAAAATTTTCCCTGATAAATTTGTGAGTCCTGTGAAAAGATTTGCCAATACTTCAAATTATCAGGTATGGTTGGCCTATGTCTTACCTCAACAATGTATTGATTATTTGGCTGAAAAGGTAACCTGCATGTGCTGGCAAAAGTGGCCAAGCAACGTGCTTGCATATTATGATTTCTTGAAATGAAAACAAAGTTAGTCTCAAGAAAACATCTTATTAAGTCCAGGATGGTTTCTTTGTAACAGCTAAGTCTAGGGTTATTAACAATGTACTCTCCCTTGACTTGTTTTATGATGAGTTCTAAGTCTCCTATGATGGAAACTCTCTTAGCTCCAAGTTTTCTTACGATTTGCAGGCCTAGCACTAATGCTTCATATTTTCCCATGTTATTAGTGCATTGGAAATTTAATCTGAGAGCATGTCCTTCTGAATGATCGTTTTCTAAATTGTAGATCCATACTCCAGCTCCTGCTCCTAATCTATTCGACGAACCATCAAAATCTAAATTCCACAAAGATTCATGTGTTATATTTTCAGAATCAATTTCTTTGTATTTTTCTTCTACAACTGTGATTTTATCAGTGCCATTGTCTGAATTACATAAGATAAATGAGTCCAGATCAGAATGCATTGAATATATAGGGAAATTTTGTGGTATTTCTGAACTACTTACCATGTATTTCATCAAAGTTTCTCTATATAGCTTATTTTGCTGACCAAACACATAAATGGTAGCATATGACATGTCTAATTCTAGTGATCCCTGCAATTTTGCTCCACATGAGCGAGATAATAACATACCATATTTTGGAGGGATATCAACAACTACTATGTCCATAAAAATAATCTTTGATGGGAACTGGACTAGAGTTACACACAGATCTTTGATCAGGCCAAGGCATTTGACTTGACTAGAATCAAAGGATAACAGGTCCATGTATGGTCTGGTGATGTCTAAGTTTAATTTTTCCATGACTGCTTTTGGCGTTAAGTTATGAGATGCTGCTGAATCCAACATAGAATTAAGTAAAATTTTATCATGAATGTTTAGGCTAATATCGAATGGAGGGACACTCCCTTGTTGATGTTTTCCATCCACTTCAGGACCAAATAATAACTTAGGTCGATCATCATTGAGGTTGACAACATCTTCACCTTCAGCTATGCTTAATGTTTCAGTAATTTGTGCCTTTTATGAATCATTTTTCACCAGCTCTGTTAAAGGATTTGGTATTTTAAATTTTGCTATCTCACTTTTGATATTGAATGTCATTTGAGTTTTGTCGAATTTGAGATTTTCATTTTTACCAATTGTGGTTTGTGTGGTTTTGTCTTCTTTATCAACACTTGGTAATTCAGTTTGTGTATCAACTGCTTTGTTTTCAATTTTCTTTTTTTCTGGAACATTTTGAGTAGCAGTTGAAGTTTGAGTAGCATTTGATGTGATGTCTACAATCTTTGGGGTGGAAGCTTTCTGAGTTTCTCTAGGGAGAATTTGTAGAACTTTGGTCACAGGAGCTTCTACTGTTTTCTTAGTTTGGGTGTGGACTCATTTATTAGTAGGAACCTCTATGTTATTTTTTCTTCTAAGGCTATATTGTTTATGAACATCATAGATAGTAGATTCATAGCCTTGTTTGCAGTCAAAGGACTCTCCAGACTCTAACTGTAATTGCTGTAACATGTACAAATATTGTTCTTCCTGGGTAAGAAAAATGGCATCTTCATTGTTTATTCCCATCAAGTTTATTTGGGTGTCTTGGTCTTCTTCATGCTATTGTGAACTTTCAGCATAATTTTCTTGGAAAGGTGGTCTAATCTGTTGATCGGGTACCACTTCTCTTGATTTACCAGTATTAAGATTTTTCCTAAAGTTGGGGTTTCTAATTTGAGGACCTTGTTGATTTTCCCACTGAGGTTTTCTTTCCATGTTCTCTAATTTATCCATTAGTATTTCTAGATTTTTAGATAAACTATCTATCTTATTATCTGAAGTGGATGGTTCTTCCTTAATGGTCACTCTCCTTTCATTTCTCATCCTAGATCTTTTAGCTAGTAAGTTAGCTTCTACACTGACTACATTACTCTGCATCTGTTCTAAAGTTTCAGGGTTTCTTTCTCTTAATTGATAGGACATATTAGCGTCAAAACCATCTGGAAATTTAATTAGGGAGAATTCTGGTGGAGGTTTGATATTCGCTGGAATTGCATTGTAAATGTTGTTAAACCTAATACAGTAATTCTGAACATATTCATTAGGAGCTCTTCTAATGTTCTCATATTCAGATAATATCTGGAGATGGTTTTTCTTTCTTTCCCATATACTAATAAACAATCGATGAAAAACATCTAATTCAACAATATGATGAGCAGGAAAAGCTTTAAACCATTTTTTAACATCTCCTGCTAGTGTTTGTACAAATAATCTCATTTGAACATCTGCTTCTTCATTTTCATGTAATTCAAAAAAGGTTTGTCATTTGATCTACATGTTGTTGAGCAGTATACTGACTAGTACCATCAAACTGAAATTTTTTACTCTGGTAATCTTGTGGCATGGCATGTAAAGGGGCCTGTAAGAGCAAAGGAGCAAATATGGCTACCATGGCTAAGATTTTAGCTTGACTAGGAGGTAAATTAGTGGTGCTTGAAGATGGACTCGAAACTTTAGGTTGAAGAGGAAGTTTAGGTATGAATGGTTTTGTGGAATGAACTGTGGTGGATACTATAGATGAGGTGGTACTGAATGGAGCTGTATTTATAGTTTCTGAAGATAATCTAGAGAGCTTAGGGGTAGCAGTAGTTAGGGCAGCTAATTCAACTGACTGTTGAAAAAAGGCTTCGTCTATATCCTTTATCAAAGTTGAGGTTAAAGCATCAATTTTTTCAAAAGTATATAGAACCTGTGGATCTAAATCAAGCTGTGTAGTATCCTTCTTTGATTCAATAAATTGAATAAAATTGGGGTCTATTATAGTATCATGGAATAAGTTTTCAGATTTAGTACTAAATAAATCATGCTCAAATGATAAATCAAATTGAATATCCTATATGCTTGATAAATCCTTAGGAAGTGAATTTGCTTTGATTATCTGATTACTACTTCCTTGATTCTATACTTTTTTAGGTTTTCTTAAAATTATGTCAGGATCATCAACAATTGTAGCAGGCTGTGGATCAGGATGAGCCCTGGTATAATATGTTCTTTTAGAAGCCATAATTTTAACTTTCTATGATAAATTCAAACAACCTTTTCAAATCTTAATGCAAAAAATGAGAAGAATTGTTTCTTTTAAGATTCGTTTAAACTAGGGACTGGTTCCCCAGTATGGTTGCCAATATGTTATCACTCTGAAATTTCCGAAGGTTGTTCTAAGTGTTTAAAAGAAATATCAGAGGTAACTACTATCCACTTTTGGAGATTAGGATCTAGCCTTCCTAATACTTAGAGAGGGCTCTCTCTTAATGATATAACTTTGTTTATTTTAATTGATTTTAGGCTAGTTATGTATGATTGATTGGATTGGTTTTTGTTGGTTGGTGAAAATACTGATTTAGATGAATATGTGCTTATCAACTTTCCATTGGGCTATGGAGTCAATACGCTTTGAAACAGTACTGAATCAAATTATAAGGAAAGTGTTATAGGGCAGGATAGGTGAGCAATTTAGAATTCCTTAAACTAGATAATGAAGAAGGGTGAAGAGGTCAATCGAGATTAGAGAGCAACTAAGGATTCTCTATACCAGATATCAGAATAAAACATAAAAATTTACAACAGTTAAAAGCAGAGTGTAAGTTTAAAAAAATTCTGCAGTAAAACTCCTGTTATAACATTCAAATTTAGAACACATATAATTTTATGGAATACTTAAAGAAAAAACATGAACAATTGAAATTTATACTTCATTGATATAGCTCATCACATGAATGCTCTAAAGAGGTTTCTTTATTACTGGTTCAGTCTATCGACTGGAAACTGGTACAATAACCCTTTGGCAAGAAGATCAGTCAGCTAACAAAAAATGTTCAGAAGTCCACACTTGACCGATCCTTAATACTTCGAATGATGAAGTATTTATACAAAACTTTACAAAAAATATCCTGCCAAGTGACTAGGATTTATTCTAGGAAAATAAAATATCTTTGCAAAAAGATAGTGACATCTGCTAACTAATTGATATCTAGCCTTGTTTCTTTGCTTGTTGTCATCTGTTTGTTTCTTCCATTTGTCTTCTTTCATCTGTCTTTCTTTCACGCTGTCTTTATTTCATGCTGTCTTTATTTCACATGTGTATTTTTTCACCCTTCATAGTAAATCACACCATTTTCCCATGTTTCTTCATTTGGCAAATGTAGGTTTATTTATAAAAAGGTGATTTACCTCATGCTGGAGGTAAAAGAAGTTTCGAGAGTCTGTAAAGTACTTTTACTGTGGGTATGCCCTTCATTGATGAATTGTTGGAAGTTTCTTTGGCTACTTCCCTCATCTTGTTATCATAGTCTTCATGTTTCATGAGTTTATCATTGATTACCAGAGGATTACGCATACCTTTCTATCTCAATACCTCAAACTTATTCATAAACCTATTCACTTCAATTTCCATGGTTTGACATTTATCTTCAAGCTGTATCATCAGATTTATTTTGGAAACCATTTTCTTCACCTCCAAGATAGTTTTTCTTTTATCTGATATCCCAAGCTCTTCCAATTCTTGTTTATTTTTAGAATTAAGGAATTTGATTATCTCAGAAGCTTCTTATGGTTTCTTTCCAAGATTGGCTTTGACCTTTTGAATTGCATCACCAACCTCCTTTATCAAGTCCTTTTGTTCAAATATAACCTATATAGAAGGCTAAATATCATTAACTAAGTTAATGATATTGGCCCACAATTGCTATTTTGCGGCTAGAGGCTCTTTTAGTGATAACTCCTTTTCCAGCTTGTGGATTATGTCAGTCAATGTATTTGATTTTTAACTGCTTCCAATTTCTTTTCATATTCTAAACTCTTTACTTATTCCTTGAGCTTGTTGATCTCTGTGGTTTGAATGGACATGTCTTCCATTGCTTTGATCAATTTGTTCGCCTCATCAGTGGGATGGGTTGTTGGTACGATTGATGTTGTTGCTGGAACTGATGTTGATACTTGAGCTGCTATAGACAATGGAGATGATGTAGATGCCAGAACTATTGTAGATGATATAGGAATAGCAATAATGGGAACTGCTTCCATGTTGGCTTGTTTTTCTTGCACAAGTTTATCCATTTTTGTTTCCATTTATTTCAGTTGAGATGTCAACTGAATGATGAGATTCATCATTTCATCCTTTTGATTATCAGTTTCCAAAACCTCCTTGGTTTGTGGATGCTCTGTAGTTGGTAACTTTAGCTGTTTCTTCAGTGCAGCTACATCTGCATTCTTCGTATTTATTAGTTCTTTTGCTGCTTTGATATCTTTTGGATTATAGCCAACCTCCATTACCAAATCTTCAAGTGAATTTATCCTGTTATCCTTTGCTTGTGATGAAGCTCTCTCTAACTTTAACTGTGCCTTTATATTTTCTAGAGAATTATGTAACTTCTGGACAGTTAAAGCTCTGTGTGTCATGGTGGAATAAATCATTTCTCCTGCCTATTTGTGAAACTCAATCTGGTCAATTGGATGCACATATTTGGCAAGAACTTCAAAGGTTGTTTTAGTATAATATTATGATGTTTTAGGGGCCTGCACCTTTGGCTGTAGAAATTTCATCTGCATATTACTTATTTTGAGGTCATAAGTTGAAAGAAACCTATTCTGATCACTAGGAGTTTGCTTCCAATACTGTGCATATGTGACAACCTTCAATGCTTCATTTCTGATTCTAATCTCTTTGTATTTCTCCATGATATCATTTTCTTTCTCAACTTGTTTGCTAGATGATGAAAGCTCTACACTGTGTTGATTTTGAATAATTTGTGCACAGGAAGTTGATGGTAGATGTGTTTATTCGAAAAGTGTTGGAGGTGCATCATCTCTGACAACAATATCTGTTTCAATGGTTTCAACTGTGTCTTCTTGCTCTATCACTGGATTTAGTTTTATTTTCTTCCTGTACATAAGCTTGAATTTAGTATCAGATGTAGTTTCTACTGAATAAGAGCCTTCTTCTCTAGCCCTTTTTGAATTTATGTCTTGTGGGGCTAAAGTAAGCAGGATGGAACTAGTATCAAGCTGCTTATCCACCTCCTGTAAAGTATTTTCCAACCACTCTGACTGGTTAGAATACTTTTCAATTTCAGGCTTAGAGTCATAAATGAGTGGGGTGAGTTTGAACTTAACTCTCAATTTACTTATGACACCCAAGGGGTCATATGGCCATTTGAAACTGCTACTGAACTTTAAATCTTGTAAGCATTTTTCTGCTTCCTTCCCAACATTCCTACTATTGCATATAAAAGGCCCTAGTTGATTTTTAATCTTGAATTGGGTCTTCTTTTTAGCTGAAAGGAAATTGATTTCACATGAATTCAAGATTTTTTTTATGTATTCTAAAGCAAATATCCTCATTGGGAGGTATTTGGGAAGCTTGTATGGAACTAATTATCTTCAATACACACTAATTTCTGTATGATTCTAGTATAAATACCTGTCTCATGTTTTGCTCTGCTCTGATAGTTGTAGAACCTTTTTTATTTCTTCACTGATTCTAGGCTGAATGCTACTGCTAAGCATATTAACTGCTGGATATACAAAAGAATCAGTAAAATCTTTGAAACTGAATTCAGTGGAATCCTTTCTGATCAAGGATGTCCAAAATACAATAGATTTGGGATTACCCTCCGTGTCCAGTTTTTGTAGGTTGACTGCAAACCTTTGTGATTGAAAATATATGAACATAAGAAACAATACTAAGGAGTATCTGAATACTCCTTCTTCTAGCAGTTTGATCAATTTATTATGTATGGCATCTTCCAGGTATTGGGAAAAGTTAAAAATTTTAGCTGGAGGCTGACCTGGGAAAAATATGGAGAGGAAACCAAGGATGGATGCATCTACATGCTCATCAGTGAAATATCCTAAAATATAGGACATCATAGTCACAATTTGCCTGGTTCTTTCTGAAAAAATGGTAACAGAGTATGGAGGATTTTTCTTAGGAGTTTCTACTGATGGAGGGAGTGTTGATCAGCGGTTGTCATTGATGTCAACCCAAGCAGCACCAGGGGCTACCCCAATATTGCATGGGAATTTTGACCTACCAAATTAATATATTTTGGGTCAAGAATGATTTCGATGGTTTCTATTTGTCGATATGTTTCCAATGATGTATCGAACGCCACATAATTCTTCACGGATTGAGAGATATTCATGTTCGAAGTTTGTACCCCCAGTTAGTGGGCTAAAACCCCATGGGGTTGTGGCATGGGTCCTTGAAAAGTCATAATTAATATTTTTTAAGCTCCTGAAATCCCTCCCATGTTCACTTGGTGAATCCCCTCTCAACCTAAGCATTTATATCAATTGTGATCCTCATATCCTCCTTATGCAAGGGATTTCACCATCTGAAACAGGTCATCGTGGAATTTTCGCTCTAACTTTTTTTCTACGAAGGTTTAGAAGCTAAATTTTTTTTGAGGCAAAGCCAGAATCCTAAGGAAGCTCTTGTAAAAATTTCATATCAAGGTACGTAATATTTTCGGAGATATGGTCTGTGGAAGATAATGTTTTTGCAGGCTCGTGAAATTCATCTCAAAGAAGTGACCTTGGGAAAATCGGCATAACTCTCTCTCTGAGTATCAGATTGGAATTCTATAAAAAATTGCAGATATTGCATGGAATTTAGTTTTCGATCTCCCAGTTTCAGAGCTGAATGAAGAAACAGTGACATGTGGCACACCGTACAAGTTTTCTCTACTGAAACAATCCATAATTAGGGCTATGTGAGAGATTGGGATTAAATCTCCCTTGACGAATCCAAATTAGGTCAGACCTATGGCATTGGAAAGACGACTCAGAGGACTACTACAGGACCAAAAATCACATATTGGGGATCTGAAATAACATAGATACACCAGATTCAATATCGATCTCATAAAAGGCAAGAAAAAGCTAGATCATGTGTTGTCAAGGGCTGCAAAGGACCAGACTTTCTAGCACAATAAAGCAAAGCAAGATGCAGCAGAGGGTAGCATGAAAAGAGAAACAATCAAGGTGCATAACATTAGCAGGAAATTCATCACATGAAGTCTTCAAGTGGGTAGCACTGCATACAGTCACTGTAAAGGTATCATTGTACTAAGTCATTGTAAATACATTATTGTAAAAAAATGTACTAGTGTCTATCTGCCAAGAGTTGAAGAGGCAGTGTCGGGAGGTCTAGGATCATCATTAGGTGGTTGTGTCATAGTTAGGGTTATGGTCTAGTGTGTCTTCCTCTTCTACATCACTCTATATTATTTTAAAATGGACCATTTTCCCTATTACGAGATTCCATTCTTCTTTTTTTATTCTATAGCGTGGTAGGGTGGTGCTAGGGTGAGTTGTAGCTCATTGGGCGTTGGGGCATCCGTTCATTTGACTACTGAAGAATCTCGGGCGTTGGAGCGTCCATCCAGTGGGAGCTGGAGAAGAATGCTTTTCTAGATTCTAGGAAGTTGGAGCTTTATTTTCAATTGGAGTTGAATATTAAAGAATTATTAGAAAAGCATTAGGTGGTTTTTATCCTAGACTGGGTTTCCACCTTAAAAAATGTGTGCATTTGTGTTCCTTTTGTTTACTGCTATCATTGTACAAACACTGATAATAATTGAAGATTAAATAATGCTCTAATTGAAATGAATATCGATTCACCCCCCCTCTCAGTATTTCCAACAATTGGTTTCAGAGCTTGGTTCCTTCAATATCAGTTTAACAGTTGGAAGGAGGTCATGGACCATACCAAGAATGGTGTATCTTTATTCAATGAAAATACTTATGCACATTGGAAAGGAAGAATGGAGGTCTATCTCTTGGCGCAAGGTTACGAAGTATGGGACACTGTTCAAAATGGATTTACATCAACCGCAGATGAACAAGGTAATACGAATTTGGTAAATGATTCAAAAGCAAAGAATATTATTATCAGTGGACTTATTGAATCTGCTTATCATAAGGTGTTGGGTTGTAAAACTGCCAAAAATGTATGGAACAAGCTTGAGAATATATATGCAGGTGACTAAAATGTCAAAGAAGCAAAGCTTCAAATATACAGAGCAAAATTTGAGCAACTAAGAATGAAAGAAGATTGCAACATTGCTGCATACTTCTAATACGTTGATGAAATAACCAATACTCTAGAAGGATTGGGAGAGCCAGTTGATAAGAAGACTATTATACGAAAGATTCTTAGAACGTTACCAGGGAGATTCAACCCAAAGGTATCGTTCTTAGAATACAGTGCAAATCTAGAAAAACTCAACAAAGAATAATTACATGGAGTTCTCATAGCATATCAAATGAGACTTGATGAAGAAGAGGGTACTTCACATCTAGAAAATGCGTTCGTTGCATCTAAGAAAACCAATCAGAACAAACAACCTCCAATTGAAAAGACATGCACCTACAGTGTGAAGAAAAGGGAGATGATGAAAAAGGTCTTTCAGATGAAGAATATGCTTACTTTACGAGAAAACTAAAAATTGGTAAGGGAAAATTCAAAGGTAAACTTCCATTGATATGTTTCGGCTGTGGTGAGGTTGGGAATTTCGTAGCAAAATTTCCGAACAAAAGTGATGGAAACTCAAAAGGAAAGAAAGGCTTTAAGAAATTCAACAAGCAAGGCAAAAAGAAAGGATCCAAATGGAACTTTCTCTCTAAAGAAGATAGCTCATCATCCGATGAAGACAGTGACAACAAAGAAGAAACCAATGAGAAAGTATTGTTTATGGCCAAGCACAATAAACAAGATGTTTAAAACAACGAAGAAGAATGGTTGACCATAGAATAATTTTCTAAGGAGGCAATCAGGCTCATAAAAGAGCTCAAGGCTGAGAAGATCCATTCCAATACTCTTGAAGAACAAGTTAAAGGTCTCAAAATTGAAGTTGAATAACACAAATGTATTGAAGAGTCACTTCAAAATAAGTTGGAAGAAAGCAACCGAGAAAGGGAAGCATTAGAAGCCAAAGTAGTCTCGCTGCGTAAGGAAGTGAAGAAGGGAAAAATTGTCCAAAACTATGCCAACAACTCAAGGGCATTGGATGAACTCATCAACAATCAACGATATTACAACTAAAGAACTGGCCTTGGTTAGAAAGAAGAAGAAGCAGGACCTTCTACAACAAAATACAATGAACCTATGAAATCTGACATGCATGTAGACTTCATTGGACAAGATTCGCAAGAACATCCTTGGAAGACAATTCCTCGACTAAGATTTCCATCCAGGTACCAACATATTTTTCATGGCTATTGTTATTCATGTGGAAAATTTGGTCATAAAGCTGTAGAATGTCGCTAATACAATTCCAGGAGATCCTTCAAATATGAACCTCCCAGGGCTGAACAAAACATCAATAGATTTGAACATTAAGAAATAATATGGAATGTTACAAATGTCAGAACATTAGACACATAGACAAAGACTGTAGACTTGAAAATCCTCCAGAAGAATCTTCAAAGCCACAAAATGACCGAACATGGAAGAAGAAGAAGACTGATAATTGTGCTCTCACTCTCAAGGCTCAAAACAACAAAGATGTGTGGTATGTTGACAACGGTTGCTCAACGCATATGACTAGAGATAGAAGGAAATTTGTATCTCTAAAAGAGAAGAAGGATGGAATCGTATCCTTTGGAAATGATGGATCTTCAAATGTTATAGGATCAGGTACCGTCACTCTCGGAAGAAAATATGTTATAGCCAAGAAAGTTCTATTGGTTTAAAACATGAATCACAATTTGCTCAGTGTTGGACAAATGTGTGATGAAGGACACACAATGCTATTCAACACCACAATATGTGAAATCAGGAAATGCAGGTATGGTAAAATTGTGGCTACAACAAGTCGAGCTCTGAACGACATATATGTTCTGGATGAAGCAAGTAAAGCATGTCTACTAGCTAAAGAAGATGAAAGTTGGTTATGGCACAAACGAATGGGTCACATAAACTTTGAAAATCCTGTCGGGATAAGCATAAAGGAAGCAGTACGAGAAATGCCAAAAATCTCAAAACCTTCCAACACACTATGTGAGGCTTGTCAACATGGCAAGCAGACAAAAGTCCAATTTAAAACAAAAGAACAATTTGCATTGCATCCATTGGAATTAATACATACTTATCTATGTGGTCATGTGAGAACAAAAGGCTTAGATGGAGAATTATATTTCATGTTAATGATAGATGACTATACTAGGATGATAACTGTCAGTTTCATAAAGAAAAAATATGAAGCATTTGAGTGCTTTAAGATCTACAAGGAGTTGGTCGAAAATGAAACTGGTTTGAAAATAAAGTGTCTAAGATCAGATAATGGCAGAGAATTCACTTCCAAATTATTTCAGCAATACTGTGACGAAAATGGAATAAAAATACAATTTTCAACAACACGAACACCTCAGGAAAATGGAGTTGCTGAAAGAAAGAACATAGCCATACATGAAATGGGTAGAACAATGTTGAAGGACTCAAAATTGGATGAAAAATTATGGGTTCAAGCAATTGATACGTAAATCTTCATTATCAACCGAAGTCTTCTTAGAAATAATTTCAACAAGACCCCATATGAATTATGGAAAGGAAAACCAGCTAATGTAAAATATTTCAGAATCTTCGGAAGCAAATGTTATATCAAAAGAGAAGATCAAAATTTGGGTAAGTTTGAATCACGTGTTGATGAGGGTATCTTTGTTGGTTACTCACGCAAAAGAAATGCCTATAAATGCTATAATATAAGATGAAAACAGATAGTGGAGAGCATAAATGTTGCATCTGACGAAGGTGGTGTTCTAACGAATAATGATGAGGATCTAGAATCTTTGAAACTTGAGACAGAGACTAAAAAAGACACAGAGAAAATTCTAGAACAAGAAGCAACTATCAACCAGGAAGAAGTAAATAATGATCATCAAGATATACCAGAACAACAACAAGAAGATCCTTGAAAGAGAACAAAAGAATGGATTCAAAAGAACCATCCTTCAAATCAAATCATTGGTGACATAAATGAAGTTCGACAGCTTCGTTCATCACAACAAGCTCACATTGCTTTTCTAGCAACCTTTGAGCCTAGTAGTTTTGAGGAAGCTAGCCAGAATGAACATTGGGTAGCAGCTATGAATGAAGAATTGGATCAAATCGAGAAGAATAACACCTGGGAATTAGTTCCACGACTAAAAGATAAAAATTTCATCGGGACAAAATGGGTGTTCAGGAAAAAATTGAATGAAGATGGACAGGTTACTAGAAACAAAGCAAGATTGGTTTGCAAAGGCTATGCACAAGTGGAAGGAATTGATTTCGATGAAACATTTGCACCCATTTCCAGAATGGAAGCCATCCGAATGTTTCTTGCCTATGCATGTTCAAGAAAAATAAAAGTCTACCAAATGGATGTGAAGTCAACATTTATGAATGGCGAATTAGAAGAAGAAGTTTACATCGAACAACCTGAAGGTTTTCTACTATCAGAAAAAGAAGACTATGTTTGCAGGTTAAAGAAGGCTCTATATGGTCTCAAGCAGGCTCCCAGAGCATGGTATGCTCATCTTGATGGATATCTACATCAACAAGGGTTCAAGAAAGGTACTGTTGATAGCAATCTTTATGTACAAATAGATAAAGATAATTTAACAATCATTGAGGTATATGTGGATGGTATAATATTTGGTAGCAGTGATGATCGACTAAGTAAAAAATTTTCTACAAAGATGCAAAGTGAGTTTGAGATGTCTTTACTTGGTGAGTTGACATACTTCTTAGGGCTTCAAATATCTCAGCAAGAGAAAGGAATATTGATATGTCAAGCCAAGTACATCAAGGAAATGCTCAAGAAATTCAAAATGGAAGATTGCAAACCTGTCCTTACTCCGATGGTAATAGGTTGTAAATTGAGCATAGATTACTCATCTAAGGATGTGGATCAGAGGTTGTACATATCTACGATTGGTAGTCTTCTATAGGTAACGGCCTCCCGGCCAGATGTTATGTAAGTAGTTGGTCAAGTAGCAAGATTCCAAGCAGCACCAAAAGAATCACATATTATTGCCGTCAAAATAATTCTTCGGTATCTAAAGGGAACAGAATAATATGGCTTGTGGTATCCCAAGGGTAAAAATATCATTGTTCAAGCCTTTACAGATGCAGATTGGGCAGGAAGCATTGATGATCGTAAGAGTACTAGTGGAGCAACATTCTATCTAGGTGGTTGTCTCTTATCATGGTTGAACAAAAAGCAAACCTCAATCTCGTTATCTACAGTGGAAGCAAAATACATTGCAGTGGCATTATGTTGTACTCAAGTCCTTTGGATGAAACAAACTTTGCAAGATCTTAAAGTACAATTCAGTGAGCCTATTCCCATATTATGTGACAACGCCAATGCCATCAGCATCTCCAAGAATCCTGTCATGCATTCAAAAACAAAACACATTCCAATCAAATATCATTTTGTTAGAGAACAAGTTGCTGAAAAGAATATCAAACTTGAGTATGTTGGTACAAAAGAACAAATCGCTGATATCTTCACTAAACCTTTACCTTGTGAAGCATTTGAATATCTTCGCCAGAAGCTTGGGATTCTCCCAACAAATTTTCCTTATTCACAATATAAAGGGGGAGTGGAAGTGTGTACAGGTCTGCAGGATGGTTGTGTGTCAGGGGGAGTTACCCTTTGCCATTGATGTCAAAGGGGAAGATAATGTTGTAGGAAGAGGTGTCATGATTGCAAGGGGAGTACTTGTGTTTCCATCAATGCTAAAGGGGGAGATTTTTGATCAGCGGCTGTCGTTGATTTCAAACCAAGCAGCACCAGGGGCTACCCCAATATTGCATGGGAATTTTGACCTACCAAATTAATATATTCTGGGTCAAGAATGATTTTGATGGTTTCTACTTGTTGAGATGTTTCCGTTGATATATGGCACGCCACGTAATTCTTCACGGTTTCAGAGATATTCATGTTTGAAGTTTGTACCCCCAGTTAGTGGGAAGAAACCCCATGGGGTTGTGGCATGGGTCCTTGAAAAGTCATAATTAATATTTTTGTAAGCTCCTAAAATGCCTCCCACGTTCACTTGTTGAAGCCCCTCTCAACCTAAGCATTTATATAAATTGTGATCCTTATATCTTCCTTATGCAAGGGATTTCACCATATAAAACAAGTCATCGTGGAATTTTCGCTCTAACTTTTTTTCTACGAGGGTTCAGAAGTTGAAATATTTATGAGGCGAATTCGAAATCCTGAGGAAGCTCCTGTAAAAATTTCAAATCAAGGTGCGCAATATTTTCGGATATATGATCTGTGGAAGTCAGTGTTTTTGCAGGCTCCTGAAATTCATCTCAAAGAAGTGACATTGGGAAAATTGTCATATCTCTCCCTCTGAGTATTGGATTGGAATTCTGTAAAAATTAGAAGATAGTGCACTAACTTCAGTTTTATCTGTATCAATTTTAGAGCCGAATGAAGAAACAGTGACACGTGGTATGCCGTACAAGTTCGCTCTACTGAAACAGTCCATAATTAGGGCATTGTGAGAGATTGGGAATAAATCTCTCTTGAAGAATCCAAATTGGGTCAGACCTGTGGAATTGGAAATATGACTCAGAGGACTACTACAGGACCAAAATCACATGTTAGGGATCTGAAATAACAAAGATACACCAGATTCAATATCCATCTCGTAGAAGGCAAGAAAAAGCTAGATCATGTGTTGTCAAGGGATGCAAAGGACCAGAATTTCTAGGGCAGCAAAGCAAATCAAGGTGCAACAGAGGGTAGCATGATAAGAGCATCATTCAAGGTGCATAACATCAGCAAGAAGTTCATCACATGAAGTCTTCAAGTGGGCAGCACTGCATACAGTCACTGTAAAGGTATCATTGTACTAAGTCATTGTAAATACATTATTGTAAAAAATTGTACTAGTGTCTATCTCCCAAGAGTTGAAGAGGAAATGTCGAGAGGTTTAGGATCATCATTAGGTGGTTGTGTCATAGTAGGGGTTATGGTCTAGTGTGTCTTCCTCTTCTACATCATTCTATATCATTGTAAAGTGGACCATTTTCCCTGTTACAGGAGTCCACTCTTCTTTTATTCTTCTATAGGGTGGTAGGGTGGTGCTAGGGTGAGTTGTAGCTCATTGGGTGTTGGGGCATCCGTTCAGTTGACTACTGAAGAATCTCGGGCATTGGAGCATCCATCCAGTGGGAGCCGGAGAAGAATGTTTTTCTAGATTCTAGGAAGTTGGAGCTTTATTTTCAATTGGAGTTGAATATTAAAGAATTATTAGAAAAAGAATTAGGTGTTTATTCCAAGTGGGTTTCCACCTTAAAAAATGTGTGCATTTGTGTTCCTTTTGTTTACTGCTATCATTGTACAAACACTGATAATAATTGAAGATTAACTAATGCTCTAATTGAAAGAAATACTGATTCACCCCTCCTCTCAATATTTCCAATAGGGAGGAAAGTATGAAATATTTGAAACCTCTTAGGAAAATCTAGATTTAAATAAAGCTCAGTAAGGGTTTCAATGGAGAAAGGAACTTCATCAGGTTGTGGTTGGATCTGTAGTATTTGATTTATGGATTGAGTAGTGATTGTAAATAGGATTTCTTGGTTTGGGGTAACTATAGCTCTTTCATTGGGAAAATAGCTGATTTGGAAAAGTCTGATGAGTTCATGGAACTGATAGGATTGTGGAAATATGTACTTGGGCAAGTTAGAGTCCCACAGATGGGTATCATTTGCCTGATCAACAAATTTATCATGGCTCCAACAATGGAGGTCTAAAAGGTTGCTATCAGTTACATTATGATTAATTTTAAAGTCTTTATTGGGCAAAGGGGTGTGTTCGACATCTATCAGGGGTGGTTGCAAAGGGTTTTTAGTCTAGACGCTCTAGGAAGGGATTCGTTTATCAATTTTTGCGCTTAATTGATGAAGGCATGTACTCAGGATTACCTGGAATATTGAAGCTGTGGTGTGCAGAAGGGTTCAAGCGACTGTGGGCTTCAATTCTGGTTGGAAAACGAATTTTGGTATTTTCACAAATAAATAGAAATAATGAAATAACTGTAAAGGACGAGGTTTTATTATTATTGAAAACTGAGACTTTATTGCTTCGCACGGGGGGTGGGTTATTTCAAATAGTGGTGGTTTATCGCATGGCGAAAAGTAGTCTTGCAGTTTGGGACTAGGGGGGTGCGATAGATCATGGAAGTGCCGCATGGCAAGGGAGAATGTAGATAAAACCACCCATCCCCCCCCCTCGTGGCTTTAAAGATTGGAATGTTGGGGAGTGCGAAATTGATTGAAGGTCGTTAGATCTGGGTAGCGCCAATCGGATGGTTGACGGGTGTTACGGGTTTTCAAAGAGGTGGGACCGAGAAATAATTTATGCGGAGGGGTAAATATAAAGTGGGTCGGGGATTATATATGCGAAGGGTTAAAATGATAGCGGGAGGGACTAAATGAAATAAGCTTTGGAAACATATTAAGTGAGGGGATGTAAGTTAAAGGGAAAGTGGGACCCATTTAAATATTTTATTTCACGCTTTGAAACTTTGGATAAGTGCGTTTTTGTTATATTTTTATGAAAATATAGAGTTTATTGAAGCGGAAAAAGGGTTTTAACAAGGGAAAGGGGATTTAGGAGGGGAAAAGGGTTTTTTGGAGGGGAAATTGTTTCCAAAAGGGAAAAGGGTTTTTATGTTAAGGGGAAATGTTAGAAAGACATTGGTGATAAGAGATAAACCAAATGATACTTCCATAACTTTTGAAAGTATCCTACCTACCCTTTATTTATCCTAACATTATTTATTTCTTGTATTGGGTGCATTTGAGCATGTTGACCCTTTTATTTTCTTTTGATACACAAACTAACTTATTTCTAACCTTATATCTTCCAATGGCTTAAATTAAACTTATGAGCTCATTTTATTCTCTACCTAACTACTGATCTGCCAAGATTAAATGGTTTGGTCAAATCTTTATTCACTAAATATCATAACATGAAATTTAAAGGCATGAATGACCAATATTAGACTGTATGATCATAATGAATTGTGGCATTTTGGTCACGCTGCACACAATTTTATTTGCATAAAGTAAACTAAGAATATCTGATGGGTGTTAACCCAATCAGAATATCTGATGGGTGCTATGATTTTAGCATCGTACATCCTTTTAACTTCTTTCTCTATTAATGGCATAAGAACATGGTTAATTCTCCTTAGCTTTTGTTTAAAGGGATTTTGATTTTCTTTAATTGGTATCTTATGCTGGATAATGCTGGTACCATAAGACTTGAGGTCATCATAACTCCAGGAGAATATATCTTGGAACTCTTTAAACAAGTTAATGTACTTCAACTTTCTAGTTGGAGGTAATTTCTCAAATATCTTGATAAGCTTGGGATTTTCCTTTATTCCTTTGTTGCATTCTTCTATATCTGACCTTAGAGGCTCCATTTTAGGTTTTCTAGCTACATCATTGGAGTCAAAGAGGTCTTCTAGTGGGGCTAATCCCTTAGGAAAAATGTTGTCTTTGAGGTTTAAAATTTTTGATTCATCATTGACTAATTTCTCAATTTCTACTGTCTCTAATTGTTCTATTTCTACTTTAGTGAATTTAGTTGGTTCTATCTTATTTACATCATTTACATCTAGTTCTTTATTCATGGTATAATCTATTGTACAATTAGTGTCTATATTACAGTTCTGAAATTCTTCTTCACAATTCATAAAATCATAAATTTGCGAGTCTTGTGAAAAGATTTGACAATACTCAAATTATCGGTTATGGTTGGCCTATGTCTTACCTCAACAATGTATTGATGATTTGGTTGAAAAGGTAACCTGCATGTGTTGGCAAAGGTGGCCAAGCTGTGTGCTTGCATATTTTGCTTCCTTGAAATGACAACAAAGTTAGTCTCAAGAAAACATCTTATTAAGTTTAGGATGGTTTCTCTGTAACGGCTAAGTCTAGGGTTCTTAACAATGTACTCTCTCTTGACTTGTTTTATGATGAGTTCTGAGTCCCCCATGATGGAAACTCTCTTAGCTCCAAGTTTTCTTACGATTTGAGGGCCTAGCACTAATGCTTCATATTTTGCCATGTTATTAGTGCATCGGAAATTTAATCTGAAATCATGTCCTTCTGAATGATCGTTTTCTAAATTGTAGATCCATACTCCAACTCCTGCTCCTAATCTATACACAAAACCATCAAAATCTAAATGTCACAAAGATTCATGTGTTATATTTTCATAATCAACTTCTTTATGTTTTTCTTCTACAACTATGATTTTATCATTGCCAATATCTGAATTACATAAAATAAATGAGTCCAGACAAGAATGCATTGAATAGATAGGGAAATTTTGTGGTCTTTCTGAACTACTTACCATGTATTTCATCAAAGTTTCTCTATATAACTTCCTTTGCTGACCAAACACATAAATGGTAGCATATGACATGTCTAATTGTAGTGATCCCTGCAATTTTTCTCCCCATGAGCGAGATAATAACATACCATATTTTGGAGGGATATCAGCAACTACTATGTCCATAACAATACTCTTTGCTGGGCACTGGACTAGAGTTACACACAAATCTTTGATCAAGCCAAGGCATTTGACTTGACTAGAATCAAAGGAGAATAGGTCCTTGTATGGTCTGGTGATGTCTAAATTTAATTTTTCTATGACTGCTTTTGGCATTAAGTTATGAGATGCTCCTGAATCGAACATAGCATTATGTAAAATTTTATCATTAATGTTTAGGCTAATATAGAATGGAGGGACACCCCCTTGTTGATGTTTGCCATCTACTTCAAGACCAAATAATAACTCAGGTTGATCATCATTGAGATTGACAACATATTCACCTTTAGCTATGCTTAATGTTTCAGTAATTTGTGCCTTGTATGAGTCATTTTTCACCAGCTCTGTTAAAGGAATTGGTATTTTCAATTTTGCTATCTCACTTTTGATATTGAATGTCATTTGAGTTTTGTCTAATTTGGGCATTTCATTTTTACCAATTGTGGTTTGTGTGGTTTTGTCTTCTTTATCAGCACTTGGTAATTCAGTTTGTGTATCAATTGCTTTGTTTTCAATTTTCTTGTGTGGAACATTTTGAGTAGCAGTTGATGTGATGTCTACAATATTTGGGGTGGAAGCTTTTTGAGTTTCTCTAGGGAGAATTTGTAGAACTTTGGTCACATGAGCTTCTATTGTTTCTTATTTTGGGTGTGGATTGATTTCTTAGTAGGAACCTCTATGTTATTTTTGCTTCTAAGGCTATATTATTTATGAACTTCGTAGATTGCAGATTCATAGCCTTGTTTGTAGTCAATGGTCTCTCCAGACTCTAACTGTAATTGATGTAACATGTCCAACTCTTGTTCTTCATGGGTGAGAAAAATGGCATCTTCATTGTTTATTTCCATCAAGTTTATCTGGGTGTCTTGGTCTTCTTCACGTTGTTGTTACCTTTCAACATATTTTTCTTGGAAAGGTGGGTTAATCTGTTGATTGGGTACTACTTCTCTTGATTTACCAGTATTAGGATTTTTCCTAAAGTTGGGGTTTCTAATTTTAGGACCTTGTTGATTTTCCCACCAAGGTTTTCTTTCCATGTTCTCTAATCTATCCATTAGTCTTTCTAGATTTTTATATAAACTATCTATATTATTATCTGAAGTGGATGGTTCTTCCTTAATGGCCACTCTCCTTTCATTTCGCATCCTAGCTCTTGTAACTAGTAAGTTAGCTTCTACACTAACTACATTACTCTGCATATGTTCTAAAGTTTTAGGGTTTCTTTCTCTTAATTGATAGGACATATTAGTGTCAAAACCATCTGGAAATTTAATTAGGGCTAAGTCTGGTGGAGGTTTGATATTCGTTGGAATTGCATTGTAAATGTTGTTAAACCTAATACAGTAATCCTGAACAGATTCATTAGGAGCTCTTCTAATGTTCTCATATTCAGATAATATCTAGAGAGGGTTTGTCTTTCTTTCCCATCTACTGATAAAAAATCGATGAAAAGCAGCTAAATCAGCAATATGACCAACAGGTAAATCTTTAAACCATTTTTTAACATCTCCTGCTAGTGTTTGTGCAAATAATCTCATTTGAACATCTACTTCATCAATTTCATGTTATTCAAAAAATTATGTCATTTTATCTACATGTTGTTGAGAAGTGTACTGACCAGTACCATCAAACTGAAAAATTTCTTTGGTAATCTTGTGGCATGGCATGTAAAGGGGCCTGTAAGACAAAAGGAGAAAATATGGCTGCCATGGCTAAGATTTTAGCTTGATTGAGAGGTAAATTAGTGGTGCTTGAAGATGGAATCGAGCTTGAAGATGGACTCGAAACTTTAGGTTGGAGAGGAAGTTTAGGTATGAATGGTTTTGTGGAATGAACTGTGGTGGATACTATAGATGAGGTGGTGTTTAATGGAGTTGTATTTACAGTTTCTAAAGATACTGTAGAAAAAGGCTTCATCTATATCCTTATCAAAGTTGAGGTTAAAGCATCAAGTTTGTCAAAAGTATCTAGAACCTGTTGATCTAAATCAAGGTGTATATTATCCTTCTTTGATTCAATAAATTGAATAAAATTGGGGTCTATTACAGTATCATGGACTAAGTTTTCAGATTTAGTATGAAATAAAGAATGCTCAAATGATAAATCAAATTGAATATCCTCTATGCTTGATAACTCCTTAGGATGTGAATTTTCTTTGATTAACTGATTACTACTTCCTTGATTCTCAACTTTTTAAGGTTTTCTTAAAATTCTATCAGGATCATCAACAATTGTAGCAGGTTGTGGATTAGGATGAGCCCTGGTATAATATGTTTTTTTAGAAGCCAAAATTTTATCTTTCTATGATAAATTCAAACAACCTTTTCAAATCTTAATGCAAAAATTGAGAAGAATTGTTTCTTTTAAGATTTGTTTAAACTAGGGACTGGTTCCCTAGTATGGTCACCAATATGTTATCACTCTGAAATTTCCAAAGGTTGTTCTCATTGTTTAAAAGATATATCAGAGCTAACTACTATCCACTTTTTGAGATTAGGACATGACAACAATGCTAAATCAATAAGGACATGACAACAATGCTAAACACATAAATTTGAAGGCCTAACTTGACCTCGACTACCTAGAACATGACAAACATTTCGTGAAACGCATGTGAAACATGTAAACTACAAGTCATGAATGGATATCTGATCATAAAATTTTGATATTCATCTGAGAATCACCGAGAAGGACCTAGGCCCTCTCCACATAGCTGCAATAACACTTATTAGTCCATACATTCATCAACCAATCAATAGCTAAACAATTCACGACAAGAGTAATAGATTATACACATCATATAAACAACATATAACCATATACTAACCGACATATAAACAATGGAAACCTAGCCATAATATCACCAAAATATTGCCAACAAATGTACATGAATCATAATAGAAGAATAAATCTCATTAACACATGAAAATGCCAACCAAGTCAAGGACTTCCACGTACCACCCAAACACAGATTGGGTTGAAACAAATCTCACATTCAGTCAATCACCCTCGCACCATTTTCCAAGCATGAATGGGGGATCTCATGGAATAAACAAAGTAAAACCAAACTAGGGCTTCTAGAGGCTAAACCACCTGAACCCTCAACTAGTAATTCCACCTCATGGTTAGACTGTGAAAGTTTCTGAATCTAAGATGCGGAAATCCTATCGCAGAAGTCCGATTTACATTACGTACTTGTTTCATTAAATTAACAAGTTATTTCCTCAATACATTAAGAAAATATTAATGTAAATACACTACAACCTACATAACTATACAGATGAAGTACTGAAAAATAAATGAAGCATTCAGACAAAGGACACACTTATTTTTGGACAAATGTCCCTGAAAAAACCCAATGCGGGAAAACCGGTGCAACAATTATGAGGGCTTGTATTATTAAGCATATTTTTGAATACAATCTAGGGTGCGAAGTCCAGCTCACTCAACAGAGAAAATACTAGTAGAAGTACTTCTATCTAGAGGTAGATATTTTTGCTGATCCAGCAGCTGAATGAAGAAACCCCACAGGTGACCGCGTTGTCCCTAGTGCTGCGCAACGATGGTTGCAGCTAGCTCTGCACTGAGACTGCGTCACATGCTCTAGTGGCTGCATATCCCTCATTGTGAGCCTTCTCGGCTCAGTAATCTATATGCTGGATTTATGCTCGATCTGCCCCACAAAAACCCCAATGTAGCTGCTTTAGTGATTGCGTCACCCCTTTTGGCTCTGTGTCACCCTCTCAGGTGTTGTGTTGTCTCTCCTGGTGCTGCTCTTCCTCTCTGCAATTGTATTCTCGCCCTTGGACTGAAGTCCCACTGCCGAACTGCCCCTCACTGCACTACAAGAGCACTCCGAAATTCTTAGCAAACCCCACCCCAGAATTTCGACTTAGCTCAAGTGTTGCTTACTCTGTGTGTGTTCTTCCACTGACCTTCAAGCCTTCTTTTATACTTTTCCTGTTGATGAATCATCGATCGTGATCTAATATTTAATCGACGACAAGATTAGAAAAGAATTGATCTTCGTCACTCAAAACATTCTCACCCACATTTAAATTAATTCACTTTAATTATTTTATTTCACTATGTTTTAACTTAGGCTCCATTTAAAATAATTAATTATTTGAATAGCTTAGGCTCCTTGTGGAATTTATCCAAACGATTTCTGGGTCTTGGAGATATCATGTGTTCTAGCCCCTCTATAAAATTTCAAAGCTATAGCACATACGATGCTACCCAAAAATTATCTCTCCCTCTTAGCGAGGAATGTGCTCTAACAATACTTCAATACCAAAAGCATCACCTTGATCCATGACATCGGTCCTATGTGTTGCTGATGCTCGGCTGCTGCCCCTCATCCACTGCACTGCTGCCTTTTTTACTTTTACCCATGACACTACCACTTTTCATTGCCCCATTTATACTGTAGCTCCCTCTCAAATGTTGCATCACGCTGCCCATAACACTGCCACTGCTAAATGCTGCACTGCAACTCAATTGCTGAGAGTTAAGAAACTGAAAATACATTCCAAAATCCTGACATCAAAGTTAGTTTGGATGCATATCGATGGTGAAGGTCCCTCTGTTGCTAATCTGCACTGACCCTCTAATGCTTTGCACTGCTGCTGCTCTGCATTGGGCTGCTGCGTCTTCTCTACGCTGCTTTAGACTTTGGCACTCTATCTCTACCACTTTTGCTCCATCATCCCTCGCACCAACTGACTCCCATCATTCTGTTACTGTCATTAAGGGCTCCCGTAGCCGTATGTGATCCAAGAGTTTGGGCACCTCAAGGATCCTACCTGTCACTGAAGTTCAAAGAAATACATATCAATGTCGCCCTACCTCTTCTCCCGAGGCACATGAGCACTCATGGCACAATCATCATCATCCTTCGCTACAACAACCTTTGATTCAAATTATTCTTTGCCCTTCTTCTTCTGAGCGCATTGTTTGGCGAAATTTCCCAATTCTCCACACCTGAAGCATCTGACCTTCGAGAGGTCTTTCTTCTTCCTTTTATGTTGCCCATGTTGTCCCTTAGATGTGAGAGCTACATATTCCTCTTCCTCCTTCTTGATTTTGATCCTTGTGCTGCTGCTTCCGACCTTGGTCAACCTTCTGATCTCTTCCTGTCGAAGAGTTTCCCACATCTCCACCCAGTTTGGAAGGGTGGCCTTACCCAAAATACCTTGGAAAAGTTCTCCCAGCCTTCAAAGACTGCATTCAGGGTAGTCCTGACCATAATACCATCATCTAGTGTAGCCCCTAAATAAGCTAGCTTATCGCGTATCGCTTGTAATATGATAAGGAAGGGGTTGATCTCTTCTCCCTTCTGCATCTGAAACAGTCTCAGTTGATTCTCAAGCAACTTATTCTGTTGGATGAAATTTCCTTGGTGCATAGTGGTCAAGGAAGTCCACATTTCCCTTGCTGTGTTCTTCTCATCGATATGTGGGATTACATGATCCTTGACTCTGTCCATGATCATGCGTTTTGCCTTCACTTGAGCCTCTTCGTACTTCTTGATAGGATCAACATCAACATGTACAACAACTGCATTAAAGACATGATCCTTGATGCGATGTTCATCCAAAACTGAGAGGATCCTGACCTTCCAGATGAAAAATTTATATGATCCATCCAACCTGTCTTGGTCCCTCAGTCCATGTGTGGTCATCTCTACTCAACAAGAAAATGTCAAACTTGTTCTCTTCTCCCTTTTATGTTATTGCCCTAGCAAAACTCTTATCTGGGTTTCTATGGTGCTAAAAACCCTCTAAGGAACAAGCTCCCTCTGAAAATCGGTTTCCTTTACAAAAATTCTTCTGCCAAGCTATGTCAAAACACTCCTCTCCGATCACTCTTTTTTGTTGATCAACATTGGATCTATAATTCTTGGCAAGAAGTCTTATGAGGAATTGCTTCCTTCTAATTTTCCATTGCCCCACTAGACATTGTTATGCACCAACAGAAACAATGCCCCACCAGAAACTCCAGAAGAAAATCTAACTGCTCCTCCAGCCACGATAACCAGAAAAAAAATGAGGCTCAAAACTTGTGTTGGCCCAGAAAGCAAAACACTGCCTCATGCAGCTACAAGATCACCCTAGTTGGATGACGCAAGCTATGTGTGAGACGCTCTGGTGATTGCATCATCCTTCCTTTGCTTCTTTCTGGTCCAACGCTATCACTCGGGACATCTGCTTACCTGCAAAAAAAATTTCTTCGTTCTTTCACTGATGGCCTCAACTCTACTTGATTTGCAATGACTTTGCTACCATCCAAAAATTTATGAATCTAAGATGCATAAATCCTACTGCAGAAATTTGATTTACATTACCTACTTGTTTTCATTAAATTAACAAGTTATTTCCTGAATACATCAAGAAAATTTTAATGTAAATACACTGCAACCTACACAACTATACAAATGAAGTATTGAAAAATAAATGAAGCATTTAGGAAAAGGACACACTTATTTTTGGACACATTTCCTTGGAAAAACCCTATGTGGGAAACCGGTGGAGGATTTTTGAGGGTTTGTATTATTAAGCAGATTTTTGAATACAATCTAGGGTGCAAAGTCCGGTTCATCCAACAGAGAAAATCTCGGCAGAAGAACCTCTATCCGGAGACAAATGTTTTGGCTGATCCAATAGCTTAATCAAGAGATCCCATAGGTGATTGCGTTTTCCTCAGTGTTGCGCAACGATGGCTGCAACAAGCTCTGCGCTGAGACTGCATCACCTGCTCCAATGGTTGCTTCACCCTCCTCGTGAGCCTTCCCAGCTCAGTAATTGATCTGCTAAATTTCTGCCTGATCTGCCCCACTGAAACCTCATCGCAACTGCTTGAGTGACTGCGTCACCCCTTCTAGCTCTGCATCGCCCTTCTGGCTCTATGTCACCCTTTTTCCTCTCTGTCACCCTTCTAGCTTTGCGTCACCCCTTCTAGCTTTCTGTCACCCTATAAGATGTTGCGTTGTGTCCCCTAGTGCTGCTCTGCCTCTGTGAAATTATATTCTCGGCCTTGGACTGAAGTCCCACTGCCAAAATACCCCTCACTGCACTGCAAGCTCACTCCAAAATTCTCAGCAAACCGCGCCCCATAATTTTGACTTAGCTCAAGTGTTTCTCACTCTGTGTGTGTTCTCCAACTGACCCTCAAGCCTTCCTTTATACTTTTCATGTTGCTGAATCAACGACCGTGATCTAATCTATAATCGACGACTAAGATTATAAAAGACTTGTTCTTCATCACTTAGAACATTCTCACCCACATTTAAATTAATTCAATTTAATTATTTTATTTCCATAAGTTTTAACTTAGGCTCCATTTAAAATAAATAATTATTTGAATAACTTAGGCTCTGGGTGTAAGTTCTCCAAAATATTTCTGGGCCTTGGAGATCTCATGTGTTCTAGCCCCTCCAAAAAATTTCGGAGCTAGAGCACATCTGATGCTACCCAAAAATCGACACAGACAACACTCACAACAACCAGATTTGTTTTTACCCAAGCTATCTAGGGATTCAAAGCATTTGTTCCAACTGTGGCTTGAGGAACTAATAACTCAACCCACAACCTTCCAAGGCTCCATAGCGTTTTTTGAACCCAAATCTAGGACTAGTAACTCAACCCAAGTTGTTCCAGGGCTTCCAACGTGTTTGTTTCAACCAATGGCTCCAGGAACTAGTAATTCAACCCACAACCATAAGGAACCCGAGCACTAAGAAAAAAACAACAAGACCCACAACACCATGGCTATCTAGGAAATGGAAAGGCAAGGCAAAAATCATTATCAATCCAGACAATGCTCCATGCAAATGACAAAACATAACCATATAATCATATGCATATACCATGCATCCATAAATCAGTAAGGAAATCACACATGCAACCTATTACCTACAAAGAAATCCAACTGTAGTTGTTGATCCAGATGTTCCCTTGAGCTTTCCCACTTTCCTTTGCCTTCTTTCTCCAAATCCAATGAAAACTAGAGTGCTCGAAGCATGCTCCAAAAATGTTCGAATATTTCTCTAAATGTGCAAGAGTATGAGATAATGAGAGGATGAATGGGAGAGCTAAGACTAAACTGAAAAAAACAAGTTGTGAACTGATCCTCAAAAGCCTTTTTATCATCGGGGCCCTCCATTTATTCATTTTGTTTTAATTTTCCTTCAATTTCCTCCTCATGCAAATTTGTGACCTTTCACCTTCCTTTTCTCCTATTTTCCATTATTTCAATAAATAAAATGCCAATTAATGTCACTTTTCCTTTGCCAATTTCCATAGCCATTAATTAATCACCATTGATACCCATTGGTATGTTTTACCCAACATTCAACTTGGAATACATGTCCCATGAATTTGCTCTTATTTTTTGATTTACATAGGTAATCAACTAGGGGTTGTTACATGATAATTACTTCCTAATGATTTCCAATTAATTTATATTATGCCACTTATATCATTGAGAAATTATACAAAAAAAATCTCAACAATGAAAACAGAAGGATCATAAAGAGAGCCATGCACAATAGAAACAAATATTTTTTCCTGGGAAACCAAAACTTGGGAGAAAGCCCAACAATTGTTCTTCTCGGAGAAATTGTTCTTCAATAAGTTTTACAATTACATAAATTGTCTAGAAATCTATGCCAAAATGCAAGTCAAAGATAACGGTTAAACCTAGTCAATGTTGGTCAAACCACCCAAGAATATAAAATTCAACGCTGATCCACTGTCATAATTTCAACATGTGGTCAAAAATTTGTATTGTGGTCAGCCTTAGTCAACAGTCAAACTTGATCAAACTTTGACTCGGTTAAACTTGGTCAAACTTTACAAAATTGACTTTTTATTTGTTCACAAGTGCGACTATCTTGTGTAGAAGATGTGTTGATGAGTGAGTGGTTGAAATGATGATGTATTTCGTGTATTTATAATTTTCAAGAGGGTGGGTTTTAACCAAGGGTCACACCCTTTCATGGTGGGGTTGACTTGAAGTTTGGAGCCTACATGAACCCCAAAACTTAGAATTTTAATTTTAATTTTCATAATTTTCTTTGGCTGACTTGGGAGGCCTCTCAACATGTGGAAATAGCTCCCAATGTTACACAAAAATTAACAACGATAATGGTGAATGACATATCTCAACATTAATTTCTAATGATGTTCTTGGAAGGACTAGTTGAACCATTGCATGGATGGGTTAAATCCTTTAAGCCCAATACACTTCAGGATGCTATATCCAATACGAGGGATACAAAAGATGCAGTGTTGAAAAGAACGTATACCAAATTCATCACCCAACCCTAAAAAAAAGAACAAGAAAAAGAAGAAATGGCAGGAAAATAGTAGGATAGAAGAAACAAGGAATGAGTTGAGGAGGAAGAAAATTTGCTATAGTTGCAGAGAACCATGGGTTCCTAGGCATAGGTGTATGGGAAAGAGAAAATTCCACCTCATAGCAGTAATATTGGGATAGTGAATAAGTGGAAGAAAAAGTAGCAACTCAAGAGGAATAACATAGCAGTAGTGAGGAAGAGCATCCACAGATGGAGACAAAATGGGCCACTCTAGCCAAGCTCTCTTGTGTTCCCATGTATAATACCTTCCGAGTTCAAGGATTTTTGCAAGGGCAATGAGTTACCATCGTCGTTGATGGCAGATTTACTCATAACTTCATAGATGCAGCTTTGGTAGCAAGGAGGCACTTTCCCACTGAAGAATTCAAAGGGTTTGATGTAGAGGTGGCTAGAGGATGCAAAATACCATGATTGAGGAGGGTCCCACATATGGAACCAAGGATGGGAAATTACACCCTCTTTGATGAATTTTATGTGGTAAAAATAGTTGATACAAATGTGGTGTTGGGGGTCCAATGGCTCATTTTCATAAGAAAGCACATGAACAACTATTGCACTATGGAGATGGAGTTCGTTGCACCAAATGGAAAACAAGTACTATTGAGAGGGATGACCAACAATGCTCTAAGAGTGGTCACGACTAAAAGGTTGGAGTATAATCAAGCATGGGGACATAACATGGGTTGCATAGTGTATGGTGGCAAAGAAAAAGCTTCCAAAGGAAGGAGGCAATACCAGGCATATATTCAAGCATTATTAAGTAGGCTTCAGAAGGTGTTCAGAGATATCCCACTAGGGAGGCCGCCAAACAGGGGATTCAAACACACAGTAGAACTAAAATAAGGGTATAAGCTATTTATCATGACTCCATATAGGTATCCCAAAAAGTACAAGGAGGAAATAGAAAATGCCATTAAGGAGTTGTTGGATATGGGACACATAAGGCCCAAATCTAGCCCATTTGCATCCTCTATAGTCTCAATCAAGAAAAAGGATCAAACATTGAGGATGTGCATCGATCACAAGGCCCAAAATAAGAAAATCATTGATAAATGGTACTCAATACCCAGGATTAATGAGCTTATGGATGAGTTACACAAAGTAGTCTATTTCTCTAAAATTGCTCTGCGGCCAGGGTGCTATCAAGTTAAGGTGCATGAGCAGGGTATACCCAAAAATCACCTTTAGATGCCACTATGGTCACTTTGATTTCCTTTTCATGCCTTTTGGGCTTACCAATGCCCCTACTACCTTCCAATCATGTATGAATCATATTTTCAGGATGCAGTTGTGGAGATTTTTATTAGTATTTTTTGACAGTCTTCTCGTCTATAATAGGACATGGAAAGAGCATTTGGAGCATTTGAAGGAGGTATTGTGCATGTTGGAGGAGAAATCTCTTTTTCGTAAAAGAATCCAAATGTGAGTTTGGGATGACTGAGATCTTGTACTTAGGGCACATTATCAATACAAAGGGGGTAAAAGTACACCAAGAAAAGACACATATTATTAATGATTGGCCAACACCTAAGAACCTTATAGATTTGTGTGGGTTCATGGGCATATGCAATTACCACAAACACTTTTTCAAGGGATACTCACAAAGGGTGGCACTTTTCACATAACTAACCAAAAAGGGGGCATTCAGATGGTTAGAGGAAGCACAACTCACTTTCGAGAAGTGTAAAGAGGTAATCAATACTTATCCCATCTTGGATCTTCGATATTTCCTTTCGTGTTAGTGTGACGTGTCAGGTGAAGGCATAGTGGATGTGATGACACAAGATAAACACCCTATAGATTTTGAAAGCGGGAAGTTGAGAGAGTTACTTAAAATATACTCCATATATGATAAATAAATGTTTGCAATTATGCATGCATTGGTGAAGTTCAGGTAATACCTAGTAGGATGGATGTTCATGATCAAAACATATCACAACAACTTGAGATATTTCCTAGAACAAAAGGAGTTAAATGAAAGGAAAAAAAATGGGTCAAAAAAATTTGGGCCTATGATTTCAACATCAAATATGTTAAAGGGAAGAAGAACATGGTTGTCAATGATGTCTCTAGGAAACCAACAACATGTTCACTCATGGAGATTAGTAGTGATTTGAAGGCACTCCTAGTAGTGGAGTATTTAAAGAAAAATTGTGCATGTGAGATGATGGATGGATTGATATAGTTTAAAAGGTACATGGTCATCAATGATTTTATGTTTTACAAAGTGAGGATTTTGTTGGTCCCCAAGTCGCAACTTAAGGAAATAATTATGAAGGCCATCCATAACTCACCCTTAGCAAGTCACAAGGGATTCTTTAAAATATATAGTTGTTCACATGGAAAGGCCTCAAGGATAAAATTTGGAGACATGTGGAAGAATGTGCTACTTACCAGCATAAAAAGGTATAACAAACCCATCTATCAAGATTGCTTCAGCTGCTGCCTATCCCAAAGTAGAAAAGGGAAAGAATTTTGATGGATTTTATTACAAGGCTTCTGAAGGTGCAAGGGAGAAACTGTATATTTGTGGTGGATGATATGCTAACCAAATTCACACACTCAATGGCCATATATTTTGACTACACAATGACACAGGCTACAAAGACATTTTTTTGAGAGATCTTTAGATTGCACAGGTATCCCAAGAATATTGTCAGTCACAAAGATAATATATTCCTTAGTGCATTTTTGTAAGAGCTATTTAGATTGGCCAACGTGGAATTATCCCCAAACAATAGTTACCATCCATAGACAAATGAACAAACAAATATAATCAACAAATGTGTGGAAGGTTATTTGAGGAGCTAAGTGGAAGATTAGCAAAAGACAGGGATCAAGTGGTTGCACTTGGGAGAATATCGATATAACATTACTTAGCATATGTCCATTAGCATGACTCCTTTCAAGGCACTATATGGACATGAAACTCCCTCATTTGTTGAGATGGCATTAGGTGACAACAGGCCACTAAAGGCCAAGGTTTCGTTACAAGAGAGTCATTATATTATTGTAATCCTTGAAGAGAACTTGCATATGGCTCAAAATCAGCAGAAGATATATGCATATCGTCACAGGGTGGAGCGCAGTTTCCAAGAGGGAGATGTCCTCATGAGGCTTCAACCATATAGTAAATCCTCCTTGAAAAAGAGTAGCTTTGATAAGTTAAAGTTTTGTGGAGCTTATAGGGTGATACAAATAATTAGGGAAGTGGATTTTCCACATATCTTTCCTTAAAAGGGTACACGGGTAGTAGATTAGGGCAACAAAAAAACTTCAGCCATTAGATGAGGAGGTGAAATTGGTCCTCATTCTAGAAGAGGTCATGGATACAAGAGAAAGGAAGTCAAGGAATTAAATTATCAAGGAGTACTTAATCCACTAGATGGGTCTACCGATAGAAGATGCCACATGTGAAGATGAACAGGTATTACAGAATCCCATCTTACAGTTCCTCAAGGAAAATCAAATTTGGGAAGGGAGGACTGTAATGTTCCTTTCCAATCCATTATAGCAGGGAAAAGTGAAATCATAGCCTACCATGGTCCCCATAGGTTATCGATAAGAAAAAGGGGGTCAATAGATTAATTATTATATATTATCTTAATAATTAAATAAAAAGGTGGTAAAGTCACTTTATAAAAATAAGTGGTCCATGGTATTATTTTTTTTCCCATAGTACTTAGAGGGGAAAAATTATAAAGAAGAGGAGAGTTGAAGAAAAGGGGCATGGGATATTTGACTGGTGAATTAACAAAAATCTTGAGTAGTTGGTGAGACAGAAAACCCTTAAGTATTACAAGTTTCGATGTTGAAATACACACCCTATTTGGTGGCAATTAGTTTCGGTGGCTATTGGGCCACCTAGCTAATCAATAAAATTTTCATCTGCAGAAGAGGTCGAATTGGTATTCCAAGGAGGCTGAATCAGTAGTCTAGGAGGAGATTGATATATCTACCCAGAAAGGATAAATTTCCAGTTACACAAGGGTTGAATTGCATATTTTACAAAGGGCCAAATTTATGGAGTTGCAAGGATTGAGTTTCTCTTCAAGTCGGAGGCCAAATTTTTGGTGTTGCTCAGAGCAAGTGTTACACAGTAATTTGTCACCATGCTTATTTTCCGATTCCTGATCCTAAAATGCCCCATGATGAATCTTGTGCAAATTTTCCATCATCAAGAAATATGCTAACATATCCCCTTGAAGATCCAAAGAAGACTTCCTTGAAATATTAGTGAAGAAACTTGGTCAAATTCATAGTTTCCTAGGTCAGCGCCCTTCATGGTACATGATCGCGCTGATGTCCGTATCCTAGTTCTGGCCCAACGCTGTCAGTGCCCTAATTTATTGGAAAACTGCATTGATCCCCTTTCTAGCAGTGATTCCTCAAATGGAGGAGAAGCTTCGACCTCTAGAAGCTCAAGGGCGACAAGTTGTTTGTTGAATAGATATGATAAGGTCGAGCTATCACATTTTTGGAGCTTTGATATCATCCATGGGGGATCATACCTTATAAAGTGGGCCTTCCTCCTCCTTTAATGGGCTCCCATCCTCCTTCTCCTTACTATAAATTCACATCCCCCATTCCCCCAAGTTTAGAGCTTGTTTGATCATTGTCAGACTCGTCTGAACTCTCATCCCTTTGCATGATTGCATCGTGATTAAGCCTAAGTGCACGAGAGAAGGAATGATTTTGAGCCTAGTGAAGGATTCAAATTTTCACCTAAGTACACCTCCAATATCAAGGCCTAGTTGTAATCTTTCCTTTTGTAATTTATTAGTAATAACATCTGATGTTTGCTTTCTATATTTGTCTACATGATTATGAAAGTATTCTAGTACTCCTTGATATGCTAGATAGGTTTAAGTTTATTATGTATTGTATCACAGTTGATGTTGTCTCTTAATCATCCACAGGCATTCACGCGCCATCAGTATCAGGAAGCAGGCCCACACGGATCGTGGATCAAGGTCACCATCAACGGATTCAAGCGTAGTGATTTGAAAAAAGGTGTTTATGTCTCTTTCCCCATTGCATTGTAAACATTAGCTAAGAAAGTTTTGCATTAGAAATAATCTCATGTTGCTAGACCCACTCTAGGGCTAGAGAGATCCCCACTGTTCCTAGAGGGGATTTATCTTGACAACAGAACTAGCGACTCCACTAGGGAGATCTAGCCTTTTAAGTACTCCTTCCCCGAACTGACCTTGGATCAGTTTCTTCGATTTTTGAAATTTAAATCTGCTTAGGTCTCTGCTAGCTTATGTAAAGGTTGATTGTCACTTCACTGTGTCAGGTCTGGTGCGTGTGAGACTCTTTTTTATTTTATTCCTTGTTTTAATCAACCAACACCCTTTCAGTCCTAATAGTAGCACCGACAATGCTGTTCTATATAATACAAAAGCGTTGATTTGCCTTTCAACACCTTTCTACTCAGCAAAAAAGCGTTGATCTCAGCCTTGGGAAAATTTGAGTCTCCCTTCTAATTATCGAGTGTGTCCTGGCCCTTGAAGGAGTTTTTGAGATCTCGGTGATCTCCTTGCTGTGCGTTTGGCTTACCTATCTTCTATGAGCGAGTCTGTTTTGTCTCTTTGAGTTTTTGTATGTTTGGGAACTTTTTTCCATTTCAAACATCCTTTATCACATTTTTATTGTCTTGTTTCGAATAAATTTGCTATATGCTTTGGTCATCTTTGCATTTCTAACTATTTCCCTTCGGTTCAATATCAAGCACAAGATTACATTTTGTTTGGCGCACAAGTCTAGAAGAGGGTGTTTTGTCTAAATTCAAAAGAAATTGGAAGTGATTTTCTTTATCGTTTTTTATTTAGATCATCCTTGTCGTTTAAAAAAAAAAGAGTGAAAATCATTTCATTCGTGCATTATTTAAAACGATCTTTGTTTGGTTCGATTGAAAGAAAGGTAAATGGATTTTTCATATCTTCCTTCGTTCATTTGTTTTGCTTCTGATTACATTTCAAAGTGAAAAACAAGAAAAATATTTCATGCATCTTAGTGAAAGGAAAGACATTTTCATTTTCAAGAAGTTGCATTGGTTTTGAAAATGATCTGGATTAGGAAAAGCTTCGTTTGCAGCATTATTGTTCGCTGTATGACTGTTTGAAACTCTTCCCTAAACTAGATAGCATTTATTGAATTGAAAGAGTCATTTTCTCATGCTAGTTGCATTATAGGTATTCAAGTGACATCGTTTTGAGCCTTTAAATTGAAGCTTTAATCAAGATAAACTTAAAATGAACACCAATTAACCTAAAGAGCATTTGAAATTAACACAAACATTTAGAGGTCTAGGCTAGAGACGTGTTCCGACATTGTTAAACGTAGGAGCTATCACTAACAGTGTGTGTTACAATCCGTGGGTGATATCCCTTCCCACGTATGGAAGTATATTGATGTATGATAAGTATATTTTGGGGCGCTCTCATCGAACGGTTACGCATTAGACAACACTACTACAGAATGCACTCCCACGTACCATCACGTATATTTGGGGAGACACCATTAGGTTGCAAGCCTACCAGAGGTAACCGATTCGACCACCTTGTAAACGTGATACACCGAACACAACATTCAGGGAGATTGCCTGCCCGTAATTCTTGGTTTTCTAAGAGGTATTCTATAGTTAACAGATACTTGGTAAACATTTTTTCTTATCTTACCCCTTTTTTGATTTATTTTGTGCTTAATTTCTAAAATTTAATGCCCACAGAATAACATCTTACCCGTGCACAACTCCTTAGCAGATCTTAGGTTGAAACTAATGGAAATAGTTCCTGAGTTTACCAATCAAGGAATCACCTCAGATGGGAATCCTGGTCCTTTTCCTTCTTTTGGAAATATTGGTACTCCCTATATGGAAACGTTGTCCCTCACGGGATTAGCCATTGGTTTTCTAGTTTGGTTATTTTCGACCCCCATGGTTCCAAATGTCCAAGTTGTTTCTCAACCAAGTTCGCCTCCACCTTAACAGTGTCAACCTCATGTCTAAAGTTGACCCCTCACCTTCTTCACCTATTTCTTCACCTTGTTCTTCCTCTTTTCTTGGTGAAAGTATAGATTCTCGTAATGAGGAAGCTAAGAAGAAGAAGAAGAGGAAAAAGAAGAAGAAGAAAAATAAGCAAGGGGCAACCAAGCAACCATTTCTATCAATGAAACTGATGTTGAAAAACCTTCCATTCAGTCCCGCAAAGTCAAATTCCCTTTCAAGTTATGTAAGGGTGACCACCTCCTTAGAGATTGTACTGGTATTCCCAGGGTGCTAGAAAGGTGGTCTACTGACTCAAATCGACCTTTGTCATCAACCTCTCGAGATCATGTTGTTGAAAAACCCTTAACTAAGGATAATAAGGCCCATGGGAAAAAGGGTAAAGTCAAATTTCCCTGTATGTTATGTGAAGGGAATCATCCTATTCACCTTTGTCCTTATATGGATGAAGCCTCTAAAGTGTTGGATAAGCTTACTGCTTCTCAACCCTGTCTTCCTGCTGGCTACTGAAATATTTCCTTTGATCCTCTACTAGTTGATCAAGTGATTGATCATAAATCATCTCTAGTCAATCCCACTCTCTCTGAAAGTGAATCACATGAGTCCATTCCCTTCCAATTATTGGTTGAGAAAACGGTTGACCTGATTTCACCCTCAGTGGATCGTGCTTTTCCTGTAGAGAGTGAACCTCATACCATTTAGGTTATTTTTGTTTCTTTAGATTGCCATGAATTGGAGGGAAATCCTCCCATTCCCACGGTACATGAGGGTGATCCTCCTGTTACTGTAACAAAATGGGGCATTTCTCTCGTTCCCACGACACTTGGTGAGTGCTGGTATTGCACCAAGAGTGCTACAACTCCCAGGGGCTGCCCTACTTTACTTTATCAACCCGGGGTTCATACAAACTTGGAGGTGACAGCGCTATATACACAACAGATGCATTATGTTCAAATCATCCTCTTCTGCTTTACGAAAGGGTGCTATTTATTAAACTATGATAAAAATTGAAAAGTAAATTGTTGGAATGAAATGACAGAAACGAAACTAACTTAATTTAAAGAAAGGAAATACTGGGAATGAAACTAATTTAATGTGCAGAAAGGAAATGACAGAAAGAAACTAAATTAAATTGCTGAAAATAATGGCAGAAAGGAAACTAATTCTAAACCACACTTAACTTGGCCAAACGGCTAAATGCACTCTACTTATCCTATGGTCTATCTACCATGCTTCCATCCATGCATCTAAGCTACCCATGACTTAATTCTAATTGAAAAAGTGTTGAATTGCAGCTTGGAGGAAAAAAAGGGGCTAAAGAGGCTAATGGAGGGCTTAACGCATGAAACAAGGCTTATAAGTGGAAAGAGGGGTTTAAACCTGATTAAAAATTTGTTATAGCGCAAAAATGGTTCGGAGCGGAATAATTTGAAAAGTGCGATGGTGGGGATGCGCTGGAGAAAAAGTTACGAAGTGCGATGGGATAATATATGCGACGTGCAAAATGCGATGGGAAAGAACTGCGAAATGCGATAAGTCAGATGACGTGGCAATAGGACAGGTGGCAGAGCGCTTTGATCATATCGCAATCGACGGAAAGGAGCGGTAAGTTCTAAAGGAAATAAACTAAACAATGCGAAGTGCGAAATGCGACGGGGATAAACATTGCGATTTGCGATGGGTGACGTGGTGGTGGGATCGGTGGGGGAGCGTGACCACAATATTGAAATCGATAGATGGGAGCAGTAAGTCTTAAAAGAAAATGGAAAAAAGTTGCGATGAGCGATTTGAGATGTGGTAAAATTTGCAATGTGCGAAGTGCGATATCATAATCGCAATATCGCAAAATTAGAGGGATAGCGGAAGTGTTGTTTGGGAAAATTTGCAAAGTGCGAAGTGCGATATCACAATCACGATATCGTAAATTTGGAGGGATAACGGTAAGTCTTAAAAGAAAAGGGGAAACAATGCGAAGTGCGATGCAACAGATGACGTGGCAGTGGGACCGACGGCAGAGCGCAAGCGCAATATCGCAGTCACCATTTGGAAGCAGTAAGTCTTAAGGAAAAAAGGAAAAGATGCGAAGTGCGATATGCGATATTGCAATATCAAAATCACCATATGAGAGCGGTAAGTGTTGAAGGAAGAAACTAAACATTGCGATTTGTGATTTACGATGTACGGTAGCGGGAAGTTCGATGAGGAAAGGCAGAGGTAAAAATTTGATGGGATTTCAAGCGTTTTTGCATTAAAATGAGTAAGGCAATCGTTACCAATAGAAACAAAGGAATAAGGCAGACTGAAGGGTTTAAGTGCTTTTAGGGGGAAAAGGTGGGTGCAACAGTTAGAATAAGTAGATAAAAAGAGGGAATGGAGGGCGTAACAAAAATGCTTAGGTTGTGAGTACAGAGGTGGAAAATGAAGCGGGGAGCACCACGAAGCTGCTCTGGGGCTTTATCACTAATTCCTGCAAACAAATCTGCTGGTCTATGCATGAAAAACATGCAAATGCGTGAAAATTCAATACAAAAAGGAAGGCTAAAAATGGTAATGCAACTCTACTTTTAATCTCATAAATGGTGAACATAAATCAGTTTTTGGGTCTGTGGGAAGGTTCTCCCTCCTCGATCCCTATTGACAGAGATGAGAAGGGGGTCTTGATCCATAGCTTTTGGTTTTCCTCTATTCTATTACTCTCATAAGAAAATGAAAAACTACAATAGCACACTGAAAGCAAAACTAAACAATAATGAAACTATCATAAGTAGAACTAATTGAATGACAGAAAGCAGAGAACAAATACAACAGAGATGCTGAGGCACATGGATTGGGCCCTAACCCACGAGCCTATCTCTTTGAAACTTAAATCAGTAAAATTAAATTAGGTGCTCATTTCATAAAAGAATAACCTCATACATTTATGAAAGTTTGATGACTGAGTAAAATAATAAAAATCTCAATAGCTTGCAACAAAGTTCCAACTAGAATCGACCAAAATCCCTTCCTAGCCCTATCTCTACTTTATTTATTCGACAGGGAAACTACCAACAGTTCCCTAGAAAATAGTGATTGAGTCCACTTGACTTCGAGTAAACAAATCTCGAGTGCACTCCTCTTTGAGTTGCTTGGCTGCCTCTGGAACTCGAATTGCTGGAGATAATCTTTGGGGTGATTAAGTCTATTTGACTCCAAGTAAACAAAGATTGAGTTCACTCCTCTTTGAGTTGCTTGGCTGCCTCTGGAACTCGAATTTACGGAGAGAATATTTGGGGTGATTGAGTCCACTTGACTCCAAGTAAACAAAGACTAAGTTCACTCCTCCAAGTATTTATGATAAAATACTTATAAAAATGCTTAATAAATCATTATTTTTTTCACTCAACCTCATATTAGGCACTCCGAGTATGTTAGCCTTAATCACCACCTATACTAGCATCATAAAACCAAATAATAATAATAAAAATGAAAGAAAAATAGATCTAATAAGGCAAAAAGGTGACCATTAACCCCTCCAAATATGTCTAATGATGGAGCTCATCAACACCCCCTCCAAGTAGTCTGGTCTCTTCCTTTGATTGGAGTCGACTGACAGGATATCGTTTTCCTTCTTACGTGCCCTTTGAGATCACTGTATAGACCTATAATGTGGTCGTACCGAGCACAATAATTGATGAAGCCACATTTGTTAGTATTCTGTCCTCAACTACTTGGAGTCTTTGATTAGATCTCATAAATTCCCAATCGAGTCTTTAAATTGATCTCGTAAATGGAAATTCATTCCATCCAACTACTTAGGTGAATGAAATGAAGCTTGGGGGGAATGTACCTCGAATTGAGTCACCATGCTGGGGGCATGCAAGCTTATTCCAAGCATAATTTATCTCCATTTCAAGCTTGTGTAAAAATGAAGCCCCTAGTTCCAAGCATGGTTTTTCCACATGTTTCAAGCTTGTGTAAAAATGAAATCGATTTCAACCATAGTTTCCTATGTAACTTCAAGCTTGTGAAAAAGTGAAACCATTTCTCATTATACCTCTCATGATTTCCCTTTTATCTGCCTCTTCTACCAGGTGAGCCTTGGTTTTCTCATTCCATCGTTACCATCTACTTGGTTGGTTGTACGCTCTCACTTGATTGTTTAACCCTTCCCTGGGGAACCAATGTGATGAAGTGGTATTGTTAGCCAACATCTTGACCTTTGCATGTTTTGAGCAGTTCCACCATCACCGGAACCAGTTGCTACCATTTATACCACTCGTTCCTCTAGGTGGAGTCAACTTTCAGCTCTTTTCTGACACTCGAAAAATGAAAATATTGCCGAGTACTTGTCATTTCAAACTCGTTAAAGTGAATGAATTGACATAATCTCAGTATACGTTTTCCCCCTTTTCGGGCTGAGATTTACTATTTACGAAAAATGAATACTTTGATCGAACATGATCAAGAGGTTCTCTCAGACATAGTTTTCTACCTTTTTGGATTCGAGAGACAAATTGCGAAAAGGGAAGTGATGGTGTTTACTTTTCGTTTCTTTTCAAACTCCCTAAACATGAAAATTTACCGAGTTTACCTTTCGTTGGACTCATTAAATATTAAACAACAAAAGTCTTGTCACCATGATGAGACTGAGTTCCTCCTTCCTAGGGGTCATTAAAATTACTAGGATGGATTCATTGAAGGAATGAACTTCCATGCTGAACATATGTTATCCACTTCACGTTGGATATAAAAATTAAAGAGGTACTCGTTAGAAATAACGAAGGAAAATTGAAAGTAAGCATCCTATGTGTATTATGGGAAGCTTTCCGCGCTTGAAAATGACACTCATATGCAATTCGTGTCGGGTTGGGGACATCCTACATTCATCACTTTGCCTACATGGGTTTGGGAAATCCGTTTTCCTCTTATCTCATTACCAATTTTGTCAAGATGACCTCTGATCCTATTTGAGTCAAATGCCGCCACACTCCGGAGTCGTGTTTCCAATATGTTCAAGAGAATTCCTTTTTTTCAAACACCTTCTGCATATCTGACCTCCTCTTATACAATCCTGAATCATTCCTACCATATTAAGATATATGTCGTTTCATGTCGATGATGTGGGAATCATTATGGCCCTCATTTGATGAATAACTTCTTGTTGACTTCAGCCCATTATCCAGGAAGGTGATTTAGAAATTTATTTTGGAGCTTGCATGCCTCAATGACAAGTTCTTCGAGTTTAACAACAAGTTCACATCATTGGCCTTTGATAGAATGATTCTACAAGTGTTCGACTTCAACACATATATTCACACTTTTAGATTGTATTGTTGTACCTTGAGGTCCATCATCATTATTGGTGGTCTATCTTGTGCCTGTTAACAGTTTTCATCACTGACCGGTAATCATGTGGTTTCTCCATTTTCGACACTAACATATTTATTCGCATGGCTATATTGGTACATTGGGTTGATTGAGATCACGGTGGAGACCCTGGGTCACTTCTAATTTTTGGCCCAGGTTGCGTGGAGTTATTGAGTATTCATGATTGTATACATGATCCTATCTATATGAATGGCTGCGTCCATACCGAAGATCCATTTCTATGATCTCTTTTAGACAGATGGCTGCGACCATACCATGGGCTCATTCGTCATTTGATTCCTAGTGCAACATTATGTGGTTAGGCATATTTATACCATAGATGTCATATATTGCAAATGTTTGATTTGGCAGGTTCTCCGAAGGTGGTTTGCGTTCCTTCCCTTGGTTCATAAAGAATTTCAACCATCACTCCCTATTCTGCCTTCATGCTTTAGGGGGCATCTATTACAAAATAATTTTTCACCATGCTCATTTTCTCGTCCCTGATCCTGAAATGCCGCGTGACGAATCTTGTGCAATGTTTCCATCATCAAGAAATATGCTAACATATCCCCTTGAAGATTCAAATAAGACTTTCTTGAAATATTATTGAAGAAACTTGGTCAAATTCCTAGTTTCCTGGGTCAGGGCCCTTCCCAGTGCCACGACTGCGCTGATGTCCTTATCCCAGTTCTAGCTTAGTACTGTCAACGCCCTAATTTATTGGAAACCTGTGCTGATCCCCTTTCTGGCAGTGCTTCCTCAAATGGAGGAGAATCTTCGACCTCTAAAAGCTCAAGGGCGGTGAGTTGGTTGTTGAACATAGATGATAAGGTCGAGCTCTCTCATTTTGGAGCTTTGATCTCATCCATGGGGGATCATCCCCTAGAAAGTGGGCCTTCATCTTCCTTTCATGGGCTCTCAACCTCCTTCTCCTTGCTATAAATTCACATCCCTCATTCCCTCAAGTTTAGAGCTTGGTTGATCATTTTCAAACTTATATGAACTCTCATCCCTTTGCATGCTTGCATCGTGATTAAGCCTAAGTGCATGGGAGAAGGAATGCTTTTGAGCGAGGTGAAGGACTCATATTTTTACCTAAGTATGCCTCCAAAATCAAGAACTAGTTTTAAGGTCTCCTTTTGTAATTTATTAATAATAACATATGATGTTTTCTTTCTATATTTGTCTACATTATTATGCAAATATTCTGGTGCTCCTTGATTTGCTAGATAGCTAGTGTTTACGTTTATTATGTATTGTATCACGTTTATTGTTGTCTCTTGATCATCCACAAGAATTCACCCACCATTAGTAGCAGGAAGCAGGTCGACAAGGATCGTGGATCGAGGTCACCATCAATGGATTCAAGTGTAGCGATTGGAAAAATATGTTTATGTCTCTTTCCCCATTGCATTGTAAACATTAGTTAAGAAAGCTTTGTGTTAGAAATAATCTCGTGTTACTAGACCCACTCTAGGCCTAGAGAGATCGCCTATGTCCACAAAGGGGATTTATCTTGACAACACCAAGTTTATCTTCAAATCAAAGGTTGAATTTATTGTCTTTTTGAGCCGAGTTTCTCTTATGTTGCAGGGGATGATTTTTTTTTACAAGCAGGAGGTCGAATTAATATCTTTGTGGGCCAAAATGATATTCCGAAGGAGGACACAATTATTAATTGTAGGAGGGTTGAGTTGCCTATATCGTGGTAGATTGATTTGTTATTTCTTGAGGATTGAATTGTAAGGGGTGAATTGCTAGTGGAGCCAAAATCAAATTAATCAAAAGGGTTGAAATCACTGTATTTTATAGGGCCGAAATTATATTGTTTAGGAGGGTCGAATTGCTAGGGTGTGATTGCATTCTATAGGAGAGCAGAATACCCAATGGAGGTCGAGTTGCAAAGCTAAGGAGTCAAGGCAAGGGTTTTTTGGGAATATCCAATCAAGTTTCCTTCGAGAATAATTTATGTATATTCCTTCCAATTTATAAATAAAATATTTGGAGCTTGCAATGTTTTATGTGCAGTTTATGGAATGATGTTTGAAATTTATTGTTGAATCTTTTGGCAAAAATTTATAGTGAATTTCTTGAATTTAAATTTCTGGAAATTAAGTCAATTATATAAGGGGTATATTACATAAATTGGTTGAAATATGGAATTATAATAAAGGGCAAGCATCAAATTCCAATGGCTTGAGGTGCTCAGACTATGGTTTTAGGTATTTAATTTTCTTGTGTTGTTTGTATTTTGGTATAGGGTTTCCATCACCTTTATGCAACAAATTCTAGGTTAATGTTATGGGTTTTTATTGTTGGGTATTCAGAAAATTTAATGTCATATTTGGTGCTCCTCTAGTCAGTGCTTTTAGTTCTATACTATCTATTGCACATTAAATTCATTATGCAGGTTTGGTTACACATAGAGATTTAAGAATGTGCAGGAGTTCAGAAGAGTATTGAGAAGACATGAGGAGCTCATTCACTCTAGAAAAAGCAAGTTGCTCCTTGTGTCATCCAAATCACGAATTTATTAATTTAGCATTGGAAAAGGATTGATATCCTAGAGGGAAAGTGTAATATGTTTGGAAACTAGCTCTTAATTTTTGAAAGGAATTTTTATCTACAGTGTCAAACAACGAGGCTTTAAATAATGAAGTTCGACTTGAGCTTAAAGAAATTGAGACAGTTCACTAATTGAAAGATCTAATGGGAATTGAGAAGAAAATCTCCCTACAGTCTAGTGTTGGTCAAGAAGATGTTGATAATGTTCATGTTTATCTTTAACTTTCATGTATTTCAAAAATCTTAGGTTATTGGGTATTTTTCTGAAGCAACCCACTTGTAAATCAACTCGAGACATGCAAATTTTAATTCAGTGTAATCTCATTTTTGTAACCTCATACCATTATCTATGCTTAATGAAGATCCTCAAATCAACACTACATAACTCACTACTAGCTGTAGCTTCTAACTTTTGATTGTATAATAAAATCTATATTTCGATTAAAACAAGAAGTAAATAAAATCAATATATTTATTTTCATGTTTATATAAATTAATTGTAAATTTATAAAAATTATCAAATTTTAAATAAGTATAATAATTATGCATAATGGAATTAAAAAAAAACACTAAGGCCTAGAGTATGCCCTAAAATTGGTTCTACTTGGCTAAGAGTTGGTCTGGCTCGGACATAAGGAAACATGTTAATGGCCTAAGACCTAGAGGAATTTGGCAAAGGAGAAAGGTTGCACCCTTATGGGCCTCCGGCGGGTCATTCTAGGTGGCGTGGTTTTCCTTGAATAACGACGATGAGTCAGCTTTCATTTGCAGATAACAACCAGAGATGGTTGTCCTCACTGTTGGTAAGACAATTGAGTTACGATAGGTTTTTGACTGTTGAAAAATAAAATTTCAACAAAAAACACTTTCATTGTAAACACAAATACAAGATACCAATTTTAAATTCATAAAACATTATATATTATCAGAATTTTAATAAAAGATGATAATTATTTTTAAGATTTAAAGTAATAAAAATAAGCAAGCCACTTTACATTCAAAATATTAAAACGATAATACTAATCTAGTTTTAAGGTCACATTAAATTAGCGTATGAGACACTCTTGTCTGTGGGACAACAGACCCTTATCCACGTTGAAATTTGGCTATTAAAGTTTACGAAGGTGTACATACTCTTACCATCTTTAAATTTGAACCTGTAACCTCTTAGGAGGAAACACATGTCCTTAACCATCCATCAGGCCCACTGAAAATGTACCATTAAAAAACAAGGGTTGCATGGTATTTTATAATTTCCCCCTAAAAATAGACCAGTTGCTGAGCGAGGATAGTTGAGTTGGAAAAAAGAGAAAACACAAGAAAATACCCCCCAAAAATATAAAATAAAGGTCAAAATGTAAAGACAATAAACAAACAAACAAGTAAACCTATGAGTAATGCAAAAGGCAAAAACAAAATATTAAATAACTAAATATTTAACTCTTTGTTAATGTAAAACATTAAGCTCGGTGTTGGCAGGAGGGGGAGGGGTTATCCACAACCCTGAAGGAAAATTAGTTACTAGTTATTCCCGAGGGCTAGGAAAAGAACCAATAATCAAGCTGAGATGTATGGCCTTTTGCTAGGCCTAATCTTGAAAAAATATTTGCATATCCAAAATTTGGTAATCTTGGGGGACTCTCTTCTAATTTTCCAACATCTATGCAAAGAGACTTGGCCAAAAGAAAACAACCTCAAATTCCTTCTCCAAAAACCTTGAATTATTTCCTTCCAAATTCTTTTATCACATCCTTAGGGACCAAAACACCGACGTTGATAAACGAGCAAATTTGGTTTTCCTTCTTAATGCCAGAAATATTGAAATCAATGGTAAACATGGATGGGAAAATATACCATGACCCTCTTCGTTTCTCTTGCCCCATGTGAAAGGTTACAAAGAAAAGCCCCATCACCTTTATCCCCCCTCTGCACATTAGGAAATTGGATAAAATTTTTGGGAGCAAGCGTTAGGGTAATGTGGCTCCCATGAACAATGTATTACATGCAAGTCATTTAAAAACAACCCCCTCACACACTTAGTGTATAAGGGAGTGGTTTTATTCTAATCGATGTTCATAACTCACACATTGGAGCTTGATTGTTTCAAAGGATTTGACAATTACGAAGTTTAATGTATTCTAGAATAGACTCACATGTGGGAATCTCTAATGGAATAATATATCTTTGGCCTCAGAGCATCCTCTTGCACTCTACTGGTTAATTTTATGCCAATTCGGGTCCTGTTGTTGCTTGGTGTATTCAACATTGTTACGTTTGAGGAAGATCTTCTTCTCCAGGATTCTTTGTGGTGGTAAGCTCATCCTATAAATAAATTATTTCTTTTGCTTTCTAGCATCCTCTAGAGGTCACACTTTCCTTTGGTATCATTAGATCTTCACGCTTGTTGATATGCCATTGTTAAATTGAATTCACATGTTATTTCCCCCACTTAAAGGTTAGTCAAATATGTGGGAATTCTAAAAATTTAGATAATTTATCTCTTATGTCTGGTATTTATCTCATTTGGCTTGTCTTTTATGCCTCTGAATTTTGTAGGACCTCTATATCTTGGTGCACTTGTCACCTTCCTACTTTTGTATGTGAATTTAGTCTACTTCGTTGCTATTCTGGCATAGGTATCACTATCTGTTCTTTACTCTAGGGGGCCTTATCTCATCTATTAAATTGGGTTGGTTCCCTACTTGTTGAGGTCGTTTTTTCTGCTTCAGAGTCACACTCGCTACTCCTTGGGTTTCATTCGTCTCAAGTCCTCTCTCCTGTCACTATCCTATTGTACTCCATCACCACCTGTGCATCATGCAAGAAGGAAATGAGGTCTCCCAAACCAACAACTTAAGCATGTAGGTTAAACGAGACAAAACTTCTTAAATAATGGGTATACTAGATTGTATTGTTGCTCTCAAATTGAAGCTTTGAAACTGGAAAGAATGGAAATTAGTTGGAAGTTGCACCAACAAATGACAATGTCCATAAACCTTCTTGAATAACTTCAAACCTTGAAAGGAAAATTTTCCCATCAGGAGGATGAAATCAACGCTCTCAAACAACATATAGAAGAATTGAGGATGCATTGACCAACCAGTGACATACAATCCACCAACAATAGTGCCTCTAGTTAGTTCACGGGAAAAATTCTTCCAGATCTTAACCAACTCCCAAAAGATAATCCTCCTTCAAATCTCTAATGTATTCCCTCCACAAATGTGTTTTTCTCCTTGGCCAATTTTGTAAATTTTTTGCATGTAGTATGTTAGCAATATTTGGTTTCCAATATAGTATTTTTGTAATCACAAAAATCTCCTTTCTAAAGGACCATGAAGTAGATGAATTAATGTAACAATTTTCTGAGTAATACTTGTGTCAAGGTGTAGATTTTAGTAGTAAAACCTTCTCAATTTTGTTAAAAAAATGTAAAACATTAAGTTCTTTGTATGGGGTGCAATGGGACATGCCTGACTGGAGGGAATATGACATCTATCCCGCTAATAAATAATAGGCAAGGGCATGTCATGATACCCTCCTCAAATATTGAGGAGTGAGATGAATGTAGGGCACAACACACTATGAGCCATAATTGTTTTATGTTGTTGCACCACCCTGATAATGATCTCATTATGTGATGGTCATTAGTGGTATCTAGAAATCGTGTGGTGTAATGATGTCTACAAATTTGGTGAGGATTGTGGTTTTAATGGCAACCTAACTTGGAACCTCCCTCACTAACCTCTCCATGAACGACCATAATAGAATTCAACCTCCACTGAGTTGCATTGACAATTATCATGTTTTTTGGTGATTTGGTTGACCCAATTCCACATGAAGCAATTTTGTCTATAATTTTATTTATTTTCATAGCTCTCAAACTTCCATTTTCGACATTGTGGGGTATAATTAATCTCTCAACGCACCTAATAGGCCTTCTCTACAACTTTATAGCCTTTTCTTGTTGTTTCATTTCTCATCACCACACAATTTGGCTCACTACCCTTTGTCCTATGCTCTTTGCATCCCCTAACTCACTTTATTATCTCAATAATTAAGTTTCTCAATCACTTCTCCATGGGTAGCAAGTTATCATCTCTGTCTTCTGTCTTCCTTGTTGAGAAATCAATAGGGCAACAATTAGGGCGATTTATCTTTATTTGATAATTTCTTGTGAAGTTATGTTAGCTTCCTATTATTTTTATTATATTTTTTTCATCAAACAATTACCAAAACCATAAACCATGAAGATCACAAAAAGACAATGAACACAAGATGTAGGCTCCAAGCGAATGCAAAACCCCTTCAAAGGGAGAAAACCCTGTAAAATATTACTTCTTATAGAATCAAATCAAAATAATAAATCCAAAACCCAAACACCTAGATGAATACCTCCCACAAGACCCAAGTCAGCGTTCCTTCCAAGCTCTTCCAACAAGAAAAAAGTCAACTCAAGTCAAAGCCTTCCAAATCTAGTCAAATTTATCATTTTTGGCCCCTGCAACTAGGTTTTCAACTTAATATCTTGAAATTCTCCTGCAACTTTGCACGTGTGAGATATTTAGGGGAAAAAATGATCTTTAGACCTTCGAGCTCTCTCTCTCTCTTGTCTTCCTTATACCTTCACTCTTCTTTCTAGACTTCTTTCTTTGTATTTCTCTTTCTTCTTAGTACAATAACTCGAACTTGCTTGATTTTATCCAAATGAGGTTGAATTTTCCTCTATATATACACATCCAAGAAGTCGAATGGGTCCCTTCCAGCATCGACTTGGTCTTGTGGGGACAAAATTTACATTTTTGATTCAAATAATATCATTTTTCCACTTTCTTTTCAAATTCCAAATGGGACTTGAATCAAGTACAAGAATTTGACCCATGAGAAATATTATTTTGACTTATAAAACCCTAAAAGCATGAAGAACATTCTTGACCTAAATAACCATTTGATTTGAGCATGAAACCCATGCTTGAAAAATAGTAATTATTTTTCTTCTTTTGCTTTTACAAGAAATATATAATGACACATAGAATGAAAATTATGAAAATAAAACCTAGTTACATTTTCCAATACTCCCTCTTAAATAGGGAGGTATTTCATAATAACACAATTGGTACAAGGACACTCTCAAATTGAAATATTCTCATAAGAAGAGTTAGATTGATAACCGACTTCAAGCATCAACATAATGACTAGCATTGTCAAATTTCAATATAGCAAGGCCTTGACTAATAAGATCTAAATCTCCACAATATTAGAGCACAATTCTGGGAGGCATACACATGGAAACCAACACCGTATCCTCTTCAAGGCACATACCCCATGTTCACTAGTTATGTCCTTCCAGGACTATTATTATCTTGGATTCCTAATCCTCAAAGAATATTGGTCCTATTCGACTACGATTATCTTGGATACCTTGTCAGATCCTAAAAAAGTATCAGTCCATGGGAATAATTCCTATCTTAGATTCTCAATCCTCAAGGAGTATTGATCTCTATATGCTTATCCAATTCTCCATTCTCACTACCAGTGCCTTCACTAGACTTACGTTTGTTAGTCCTGGTCTAGTGCATGACACATGGAGAATACAGTGTCCCACATCACTTCCTCTTAATCAGGGAGGTAATCCTCATTCCCTCTGAAACATGGAGTAGATCCATGCTTCCTCTCAACCAAGGAGACATAACCATAAGCTTCATCTAGTCTCATTCATTAGCTACTTTTTCTTCCGTGGAGATATTTAGTAATAGTTTCCAAGGCTCCTATATCGCAACACCTCATATCATACATAATCTTTGAAATTCTTGGATATCATGGAGCCAAAATCTTTCTCAATCTATATTCGAGACATGGTTCTTGCCATTAACCTTTTATATCACCTTCCATCAACCTTTTATATCACTTTCCATCAACCATAATTTATAGTATCTTTGTCATAACTCCCTCTAGATACCTCTAATCATATGGGAAAGTCAATGTATCAATGTAGAGATAATCATAGCTCCCTTTGTTCATCTGGGAAAGCGAATCAAATCCAACATGACCAACAAGTTATCTCGTGACTTGCTACCTTTTTTCTGCCTTTATGGTATTCATATTCCCTCAATATATTCTTGTAAACCAATAAAAATGTTTTCCATTCAATCCATGTGTTATTTGAACCAAATTGTTGTAGATACATCATAATATCTCAACTACTATCTTTTCAGTTTTTACTTCTGCAATATGTTCTTCCATGTAGCCAAATCATATCCCAAACAAAACGTCAATATCAAATCATCAATATCATAGTTACCCAGTCATGATATTCTCTTGTCAAGATGTCATGTTCTTCTACCAGCTCTTTCTGATGTCAACATCCCTTTGCATGGTCTATATTCATACTATAATCCTTCTTCATGCTATTTACCTTTCAATAATCAATCATTGTGTTCATCAATCATCAATCAACAATATTCAATATCATATCCATCAAAGTCTTCAAAACTTCCGCTGAAGTTGTCAGTCCTTCATTCTTCAAGATACCATATCAGATGTTGATCAATATCGTCATTGCTCATCTATCATGCTTCAATGTATCGAGTAACCAACCAGAAGAGTTTTGTCATATACAATATCATCCAAGACATATCATGCTCAAGATTACCAAGCACATTTATGCAACCTACTCTTCAAATAATATTTCTAGAGATATGAATTCTACTTTCTAATGAAGAGCTATAAAGATATGCATACCTCTTCATTCATATAACTATGTAGTTGACTTCCTTTTCAACGAGCCGCTCCTTTCCTTGAAGATGAGAATTCTTCTCTAATAAGAGGAATGCTCCAATTATATTTTCTTGTTGTAACTCGAATATATTCATACCTTTAAAACTTCTAGATTTATTTTAATATTTCTTCCATGATCTTCTAGTGGAGTATACTCTTGCTATGTCACAATGATTATTCCATATAATGAAGAACCTTCTCATAATGATGGTTTTGTTCCTCTCAGGGATCCTTTCCTGCTAGAAGACTGTTTCTATAACAACATGATGCCACATAGTTCCTGCATGAACTAAAAAGTGCTAGATAGTCCAAATCCTTCTATTGTTCCTATTTTATTGCTAATAATTACATGCAACTGATAATGTAGACTCTAACCCTTCTAATGATATATGCTTCTTTCCATGATGCCATAAATTGAAAAATACAATTCTCTTTATCAACTGCATATGTCACTTTAATTGCAGTCTTCTAAGAAAACAAAGTTGCAAGTAAACTTGGTAGTGGTGGAGTTCTTCAATAATATATATCCTTAGAATATTCATTCTTCATATTCTTTTCAGGTTATTCATTTTCTTTAGTTATGTGAGATCCACTCCTTTCTTTCCTCTTATTTTTCTTCTTATTTTGAGGATCCTTAGGACAATATCTTTAAAAGTGTCCATATTTATTGTATCTAAAGAATTTTACTTTGGACATACCTTGTCTTCCATATGGTTGATTAGAATTGTTTCTTTAACGAGGTTCAAACCTTCTAAAATTTACTTTATTCTTCTTCAATATAGCAGCAAAGGCTTCAGACTTTTCATTTGGTTCGGTGTCCTTTTGCCTTCAATCTTGTCTCTTCTAAAATACATAAAGACCACAACTCGTTGAAGTTTGGAGTGTCCTTTATAGAATAGATGATTGTCACAAAACTAATTGAATTTGAATGTAAATCATTGAGTATAGAAGTTGTCAATTAAAAATAGGAAAACACTTCTCCAAGCCATTGTAATTGATCCTTCAATTGTGAGACTTTTATAAGATATGAGGCCAAGTATTCTTCCTTTGATAACCTTGTTTTGTAAAGTCTATTCCTAAAAGATATTTTCTGACCTGTCGTACTAACAAAATATCTTTTCACCAACTTGTCATAGTGATGAGCTCCATCATTAGACATATTTGGAGGGGTTAATGGTCACCTTTTTTCCATATGAAATCTCTTTTACTTGCGTTTTTATTGTTATTTGGTTTTATGATGCTAGTATAGGTGGTGATTAAGGCTAACATACTCTGAGTGCCTAATATGAGGTTGTTTGCAGAAAATCATGAGTAATTGGAATTATTTTTGAAGATTTTATCATAAAGAATTGAAGGAGACAACAAGGAGAAACTATAGGAGGATTTTCCAGCCTCCATAACTCTCGAAGGTAGCCAAAGGATCCCCAAGGATTCTCTCCAACAATTCGAATTCCAGAGGTAGCCAAGCAACTCAAAGACCAAAGTGCACTTAATCTATGTTTACTTGGAGTCAAGTGGACTTAATCACTATTTTCAAGGGAGCTATTGGTAGATTCCCTGTAGAATAAATAGAGCAGAGCTAGAGCTAGGAAAAATTGGATTCTATTAAGAACTTTGCTGCAAGCTATTTAGCTTTCGATTATTGTACTCAATGATTAAACTTTGATAATTGTACGAGACTATTCTTTCATGAAATGAGAAGGATGATTTCATTTTACTGATTTAAGTTTAAGAGAGATAGGCATATGGCTTAGGGCCCAATCCCTATGCCTCAGCCTATCTGTTGTACTTGTTCTTTGCTTGCTGTCAATAGATCTGCTTCCGATAGTTTCATTGTTGTTTAGTTTTTATTTCAGTGTGTTGCTGTAGGTTTCATTTTCTTATGAGTAAAAGAATATAGGAGAAAACTATAAAAGCTATGGATCAAGACCTCCCTTCTCATCTCTGTCAATAGAGCTCGCGAAGGGTGAACCTTCCCACAGACCCAAAAATTGATTTCTGTTCACTGTTTTTGAGAATAGGGTAGAGTTTCATTACCATTTTTAGCCTTCCTTTTGTATTATATTTTCATGCATTTGTCTGTTCTTCATGCATGGATCAATAGAGTTTCTTACAGGAATAAGAATCAAAACACCAGAGAAGTCCATTTGCACCTCCCCGCTTCATTCTCCATCTCTATTTTTACGCCTCCATCACTGTTGTTGCGCCTCCATTTCCCTCCTATTTCTTTAATTGCAGCTGCCGCCCCTCTTTATTCACAAGACACTGAAAAATTCTAAGATTTTGACCTTCGCCCTTTCGTCATCGAAACTCCCGCTACCGTACTTCACTCCATCGCAAATCGCATTTTTTTTTTTAAAATTTTGTTCTCATTAACACCTAGCGCTCCAAATTCTAATCGTGAGAATTCTTCGTACTTCGCTCCGTCGCAAATCACATTTATTTTTTATTTTTTTCCCATTAAAACTTACCGCTCCAAACGTCGATTCTGATAGTTCTTCGTACTCCGCTACATCAAAAATCGAAAATTGCATTTTTTTTTTTATTTGGTTATGTTGTAGCCGCTACAACACCCTCCAAAAATTTCACCCTCTAAATTTTTTTGAGCCCTCAAGCATCGAGAAGCGAAGTAAAAACCTTAATTTCAAGTATTTTCAAGAGCCTTAAGTCACTGAGTCGCAAAATAGGTCGTTTTACCCAATTAGCGACCTAGCGACCCTGCGACCTATTAGGTTGCCAAGTCGCTAAGTCGCATATCGCACTCAAGTTTAAACAATTGCAGGGTCGCGCATGTCATCAACGTGGTCTAATCGTGACCCAAAGACCTCATTTATTTCCCACACACACGACCCCTTTATAAATAGAAAGGTCGCGTAGGTCGCATTTCACCCACGCGACAGAGAGCAAAACACATTTGACAGGCCAATTGGAGCGCGATTTTCTCGAGTAAGTTGCCTAATCCTCTTGATGTTTCCATTTTTTCTATTTGTTGCCCCCTTTCCCCTTATCGTAGCCCCTTTTAAGCCACCAGTTATCCTCCATTAAGATCCCCTTTGAACCTGCTTTCCTCTCTAAGCCTCCAGAACTTTTCATTCTTATGCAAACCTGTAGATGAAGCCAACCAGCCTCCCCGGTGTCAGTCTCTTCCTCTAAAGACCATTCCATATTCAATTTATGGCTTTTCCTCCCTGTTCCCCTTTATTTTTTTAAGTTAAGATTAAGTAAAAGACTGTGACGCCGTCAAAATCGTCTGCCCAGCCCTAGTGCGACCTCTGACCCTGCGACCTTGCAACCCCCGTGACCCAGCGACCTCAGTCCCTGGTCGCTAATTTGCTAAGTCGCACCTCTCTCAAAACTAAAATTTTGCGACCTTGTGAATTAACGATCCAGCAACTTGGTCGCAAGTTTCTAGGTCGCAAGTTCGCATCTTCATGAATTTTTAGACTAGTGCGACTCAACGACCCCGCAACCTAGTCGCCAGGTCGCAGGGTCGCTTTCCTCTGAATTTTAACCTAGCGTGACTCATCAACCTAGGGAATGGGTCACTAGGCCACAGATTCACCCCTTCCTTGACCTTAGTTGGGCAGAGTTAAAAGCAGTATTAAGCATTCATTAATATGGCACCTGTCTTATCTCGGGACCATTTTATGAAAATGCTAGGGAACCTCGAAGCAGAGCTAGAGTGCGTCTCCGTCTCTTCAGCCTCAAGTGACATGGGGCCTCTGACGGTTCGTAGAAAAAACAAGAGCCCAGAGATAGAGATCACAGAAAGTGAAGTACCTATGTCTCTTCCCCCTATATATGGGGACACCGCATGTATATTCAGCTGAGGAGAAAGCATGAGTTGGTATTAAGTATACCAAGAGTTCGCACAACCGGAGTTTCTAGAAGACCTCCCAGACTGGCAAGTATATGTGCAAGTTAAGAGGTAAGAGCTTCACTACGCAGGTGCCCACCCATCTATATTCCCATGCGCCAAAATTATTGAATGGATCATACAAAAGATTGACCCCAGGATGTGGGTGATTCGGGATCACGAGGGGAAAGATTTTTCAAATTTAAAGGGCTAAGATGTGGAGTACTATTACGCACTTCCAGAGCGGGAACATACGTTCACAGAGGAATGGGCCACTACCCATGCGGTTCCCATAGTAGACACCCTGAGAGGATGGTGGGAAGAACCAGATAATTTCATAGTCAAGAAGGAGTAGGAGTATCAAGCAGCGGGCCTCAGAAAGGTCTATAAGCTCGTAGCAGCTATGCTTTGTAGAATGTATGGTCGTCCCGATGCCACCACTTTCAGTGGTTCTTGGATATCCCTTATGTAATTTGTTACTCTACATGGCACCCATTTCAATTGGGCCGAATTACTGATAGCAACACTCAAAACAAACATATCTGCAGCACTAGCACCCGAGGAGGGATACTCGTTCGAATTTTACATGGCCTCCTATCTATTGGATGTAGTTTGTGCCAGGTGTCACTTTGAGGGATGGGCTCACAACTGGGATCAGGAGCACGCACGCCCAATTCATAAGGAGTTGCAGGTATTCTGGGACTCCAAATATAAGTAGGATATAGAGCCAATCGCACACAGTTTCATCCCTGCACTCTACGAGAAATTGTTCGGTCAGGTTACCCCATGCATGTCCTGGCGAGCAATGGAAACGATAGTCAAGATAGCATATTGGTTTCCATTTGCGGAAGGCACCTTCATTCGAGTCTTCGGTTCATTCAAGACTCCCCATGCTCTGCCCTGATTCATCACTGACACGATGCTACTTCAGGAAGTATGTTATCAGATGACTTTCGACTTCTCGAAGGTCCTTACTAAAGGTAAGAAGAAGCCATGGCCCACACTGCCACTCACCATTGGTGCTTATACAGTCAAAATTTTTAGAGAAGTGGAGGCGGAAGCTGAGAAAATCAGAGGATTCTTCTTGGCGCCTTTGGATTACCGGACATACGATCCTAAGAGGATAGTCCCTGCCCATTGCAAATGGGCCAAGTTTAAATGGAGCTATCAACATAATGAATGCCCAACTGAAGATGGGGTAAGAAAATGGTACAATAAGGATAGGGAACTCGCCCAGGAAGCATTGAACGATCAGGAGGACCAAGATGATCAAACTCTGGAGGAGAGAATCCATGAATTGGGAGAAGCCTCATCTTCTTATGCCAAGAAGCCCTGAACTAACACAGGCCATAGCTCTTTCGCCCAATAGAAAAAAAGGAAGAAAAAGCTCAGCGAGAAGCTGAAAATAAAGAAAAATAGGATGAGGATAAATGTAAGAAACACCTAAAGGTAGAGCAGAGGAAGAAACAGGCGGAGGATGCCCGCAAAAGAAAGGAAGAGCAGGAGGCGAAAGAAGAAGTTGAGCGTCAGCTCAAGAAATAATTAGATCAGGTGGAAGCTGAATGAAAAAGGAAGGAAGAAGAGGAAACAAAAGAAAAAGATAAATGCAAAAGGAAGGAAGAAGAGGAAACAAAAATAGAATCTGAGGATAGACAAAAGGAAGAACATGATAAGGCAGAGGCAGAGCGCCTATTGAAATAAGAAGCAGAACAAAAGAGAAAAAAGGAAGAGGATCGAAGATCGAAAGACCATTCTTCCAAAGACACCGAGACACCTCCTCCAATAACAGGGGTACAGACAGAGTTGCCGCCCATCGAAGTGCCTACAATCAACACACGTTTTTCACTCTCAGATCCAGCCTCCATAACTCTCGAAGGCAACCAAAAGATCCCCAAGGATTCTCTCCAACAATTCGAATTCCAGAGGTAGCCAAGCAACTCAAAGACCAAAGTGCACTTAATCTATGTTTACTTGGAGTCAAGTGGACTCAATCACTATTTTCAAGGGATCTATTGGTAGATTCCCTGTAGAGTAAATAGAGCAGAGCTAAAGCTAGGAAAAATTGGAATCTATTAGGAACTTTGCTGCAAGCTATTTAGCTTTTGATTATTGTACTCAATGATTAAACTCTGAGAATGGTAAGAGACTATTCTTTCATGAAATGAGCAGGCTGATTTCATTTTACTAATTTAAGTTTCGGAGAGATAGGCGTATGGCTTAGGGCCCAATTGCTGTGCCTCAGCCTATTTTTTGTACTCGTTCTTTGCTTGCTGTCAGTAGATCTGCTTCCGATAGTTTCATTGTTGTTTAGTTTTTCTTTCAGTGTGTTCTTGTAGGTTTCATTTTCTTATGAGTAATAGAATAGAAAAGAAAACTATAAAATCTATGGATCAAGACCTCCTTTCTCATCTCTGTCAATAGAGCTCGCGAAGGGTGAACCTTCCCACAGACCCAAAAATTGATTTCTGTTCACTGTTTTTGAGAATAGGGTAGAGTTTCATTACCATTTTCAGCCTTCCTTTTGTATTATATTTTCACGCATTTGTCTATTCTTCATGCATGGATCAATAGAGTTGCTTGCAGGAATAAGAATCAAAATACTAGAGAAGTCCATTTGCACCTCCCCGCTTCATTCTCCATCTCTGTTTTTATGCCTCCATCACTGTTGTTGCGCCTCCATTTCCCTCCTATTTATTTTATTACAGCTGCTGCCCCTTTTTATTCACAAGACACTGAAAAATGCTAAGAGTTTGACCTTCGCCCTTTCGTCATCGAAACTCCCGCTACCGTACTTCACTCCATCTCAAATCACATTTTTTATTTTGTTCTCATTAACACCTAGCGCTCCAAATGCCGATCGCGAGAATTATTCGTACTTCGCTCCATCGCAAATCAGATTTTTTTTTTTTTTTTGGTTCCCGTTAACACTTACCGCTCCAAACATCGATTCCGATAGTTCTTCGTACTCCGCTACATCGAAAATCGAAAACCGCTTTTTTTTTTTTTGGTTCTGTTGTAGCTTCTACAACACCCTCCAAAAATTTCACCTCTAAATTTTTTTGAGCCCTCGAGCATCGAGAAGCGAAGTCAAAACCTTAATTTCAAGTCTTTTCAAGAGCCTTAAGTCACTGAGTCGCAAAATAGGTTGTTTTACCCAATTAGCTACCTAGCGACCCTGTGACCTATTAGGTTGCCAAGTCACTAAGTCGCATATCGCACTCAAGTTTAAACAATTACGACCCAGCGATCCTGCGACCCCGCGACCCCCAGGTCGCAAGGTTGCAGGGTCGCGGGTTCGCGCATGTCATCAACGTGGTCTAATCGCAACCCAGTGACCTCATTTATTTCCCGCACGCGCGATCCCTTTATAAATAGAAAGGTCGCGCAGGTCGCATTTCACCCATGCGACGGAGAGCAAAACACATCTAACAGGCCAACTGGAGCGCGATTTTCTCGAGTAAGTTGCCTAATCCTCCTGATGTTTCCATTTTTTCTATTTGTTGCCCCCTTTCCCCTCATCTTAGCCCTTTTTAAGCCACTAGCTATCCTCCATTAAGACCCTCTTTGAACCTGCTTTCCTCTCTAAGCCTTCAGAACTTTTCATTCTTATGTAAACTTGTAGATGAAGCCAACCAGCCTCCCTGGTGTCAGTCTCTTCCTCTAAATACCATTCCATCTTCAATTTATGGTTTTTCCTCCCTGTTCCCCTTTATTGTTTTAAGTTAAGATTAAGTAAAAGACTGTGACGCCGTCAAAATCGTCTGCCCATCTCTAGTGCGACTTGCGACCTTATGAACCCCGTGACCCAACGACCTCGGTCCCTGGTCGCTAAGTCGCTCCTCGCTCAAAAATAAAATTTTGCGACCTTGCGACTTAGCGATCCAGTAACCCGTTTGCAAGTTTCCAGGTCTCAAGGTCACATCTTCATGAATTTTTAGACAAGTGCGACTCAACGACCCCGCAACCTAGTCGCCAGGTCGCAGGGTCGCTTTCCTCTGAAGTTTATGCTAGCGTGACTCAACGAACCAAGGAATGGGTCGCTAGGTCACAGATTCACCCCTTCCTTGACCTTATTTGGGCAGAGTTAAAAGCAGTATTAAGCATTCATTAATATGGCACCTGTCTTATCTCGGGACTGTTTTATGAAAATGCTAGGGAACCTCGAAGCAGAGCTAGAGTGCGTCTTCATATCTTCAGCCTCAAGTGACATGGGGCCTTTGGTGGTTCACAGAAAAAACAAGAGTCCAGAGATATAGATCACAGAAAGTGAAGTACCAATGTCTTCTCCCCCTATCTATGGGGACACCGCATGTATATTCAGTTGAGGAGAAAGCATGAGTTGGTATCAAGTACACCGAGAGTTCGCACAACCGGAGTTTCCAGAAGACCTGCCAGACCGGAAAGTATATGTGCAATTTAAGAGGTAAAAGATTCACTATGCAGGGGCCCACCCATATATATTCCCATGCGCCAAAATTATTGAATGGATCATACAAAATATTGACCCCAGGATGTGGGTGATTCAGGATCATGAGGGGAAAGATTTTGTAAATTTTAAGGGCCAGGATGCGGAGTACTATTATGCACTTCCAGAGCGGGAACAGACGTTCACAGAGGAATGGGCCACTACCCATGCGGTTCCCATAGTATACACCCTGAGAGGATGGTGGGAAGAACCAGAGAAGTTCAAATTCAAGAAGGAGTAGGAGTATCAAGCAGCGGACCTCAGAAAGGTCTATAAGATCGTAGCAGCTATGCTTTGTAGAATGTATGGTTGTCCCGATGCCACCACTTTCAGCGGTTCTTGGATATCCCTTATGTACTTTGTTACTGTACATGGCACCCATTTCAATTGGGCTGACTTACTAATAACAGCCCTTAAAACAAACATATCTGCAGCACTAGCACTCGAGGAGGGATACTCATCCGAATTTTACATGGCCTCCTATCTATTGGATGCAGTTTGTGCCAGGTGTCACTTTGAGGGATGGGCTCACAACTGGGATCAGGAGCGCGCACGCCCAATTCACAAGGAGTTGCAGGTATTCTGGGACTCCAAATATAAGTAGGATATAGAGCCAATCGCACACAGTTTCATCCCTGCACTCTACGAGAAATTGTTCGGTCAGGATACCCCATGCATGTCCTGGCGAGCCATGGAAACGATAGTCAAGGTAGCATATTGGTTTCCATTTGCAGAATGCACCTTCATTCGAGTCTTCGATTCATTCAAGACTCCCCATGCTCTACCCCGATTCGTCACTGACAGGATGCTACTTTAGGAAGTATGTTATCATATGACTTCCGGCTTCTCGAAGGTCCTTACTAAAGGTAAGAAGAAGCCATGGCGCACACTGCCACTCACCATTGGTGCTTATACAATCAAGGATTTCAGAGAAGTGGAGGTGGAAGCTGAGAAAATCAGAGGATTCTTCCTAGTGCCTTTGGATTACCGGACATACGATCCTAAGAGGATAGTCCCTGACGATTGCAAACGGGCCAAGTTTAAATGGAGCTATCAACATAATGAACGCCCAACTGAAGATGTGGTAAGAAACTGGTACAATAAGGATAGGGAACTCGCACAGGAAGCATTGAACGATCGGGAGGACTGAGATGATCAAACTCTAGAAGAGAGAATCCATGAATTGGGAGAAGCCTCATCTTCCTACGCCAAGAAGCCCTGAACTAACACGGGCCATATCTCTTCCACCCAACAGAAAGAAAAGGAAGAAAAAGCTCAGCGAGAAGCTGAAAAGAAAGCAAAAGAGGATGAGGATAAACGTAAGAAACACCTAAAGGCAGAGTAGAGGAAGAAACAGGTGGAGGATGCCCACAAAAGAAAGGAAGAGTAGGAGGCGAAAGCAGAAGCTGAGCGTCAGCTCAAGAAATAATTAGATCAGGTGGAAGCTGAACGCAAAAGGAAGGAAGAAGAGGAAACAAAAGTAGAAGCTAAACGTAAAAGGAAGGAAGAAGAGGAAACAAAAGCAGAATCTGAGCACAGAGAAAAGGAAGAACATGATAAGGCAGAGGCAGAGCGCCTATTGAAAGAAGAAGCAGAAAAAAAGAGAAAAGAGGAAGAGGATCGAAGATTGAAAGATCATTCTTCCAAAGACACCGAGACACCTCCTCCAGTAACAGGGGTACAGACAGAGCTGCTACCCATCGAAGTGCCTAAAATCAACACACATTTTGTGCTCTCAGATCCAGGTACCTCCAAAGGACAGGAGGAGGAAGTGTTCAATCTGACGAGACTCACTTATGACCATTTCACATTCAAAATCAGGCAGGAAAAGAGGAGATTCCTAGCACGGAACCCTGCCGCGCCATTCACAGCCACGATGGAAAAGGATGTAGTCCTGGACACTAGGACCAATCCAATAATGATAGCATCAGCCGACATTGCTTTTTCCACAGCCATAGAAGAAAACGTGAGCCGGATGAGTAGGGAAATCCTCTCCCTACAAAATAGATTGCAAGACTCCGAACACAGGGAAGCTAGGTCAGAGCAAGAAAAGAAAGCACTAAGGGAAGAAATCCAATAGCTCCAAGATAATAACACCCTTATTAACGAAGTACCACTCACCGTCCAAAGAGATTTGGTGATGTTGGAAGCTACCATGAGGCAAGTATACGAGGAAATGTTCACTATAAAGCAAATAGTGGCACCTCTACTGAGAGTTCAAGCATAAAATAAGAAGAGGAACGAGCAACTGAAAGAGGCCTCCACCACCTTGGACAGAATGATAGAATGGAAAAGCAGATATTCGCAGGCTCCAGAAAATTTTCCCAAGAAATATTGGATTCACACTCAGAACGACAAGGTCCAAATTCGCATGAAGGTGCAATCCAAGGAGAAGTTATTACAAGACCTAGAGAAGGTGATGACCGCCTATGATCATTTGATCAGTGGCATTGAATTGATGGCTGAGCTACACCATATTCCTTCTCTAGGTACATTGGGTGAAGATAAGACATGGGAACAGGTAAATCAGGAAATTTAGGCATTCCCGCAACCTATTAGACAAGCCGTCGCTACACCTGATCTTTCGGCATCGCAGGAGAACTTGGTTAAGTTCATCATGACATCAGTTTGGATTTACACCAAATTGGCTTCCTTATCCATCCAAGTCACAATCAAGAGAGAAACTCTGATCCCAAACGCCCTAGAATGCCTGCACAGGTTAAGGGAAGATACTCCTTTGATCTCCCCAGTTGCTGCAGTTATCGTACGTGGAAAAATTTCCTGAAAGAGCAACAAGTAGATGTTCCCGACCTCGCAATCACACACACGCTCCCATGATCAGATCACAAGGTACAACCTATAGGAGGGGTCGCAGGTCGCATCTTACATGGTCAGGTCGTAGGTCGCACCTTCCATTCAGGTCGCAAAGCATACCAATAGGCGGGAAAGCGAAGAGTCAAGGCACCCAAGGGTCACTTTTGTCTTATATATACTCCCTTCGGGGACTCATAAAAGATATTTTTTTTTGGACTCCAAAGGAGAGAAGAGGGTTGTAAAGCATTGAACGAACCCTTATGAATGAATACAAGCATTTTTCTTAAATCTACTATTGGATCTGATGAGAATCAATGTGTTTATACTATGAGTATCTTTCCATATGTGTCTGATATCTAATGACTAATTGATCTGCATTTTCTACTTATACTCTTCATGCATTTCAGCTCACTAAATGTGTTAATGATGGTATGTTGTCTGCTTAGGAGATGTTTGTAACTTCATTATTGACATCTATCTTATTCACGAAAACGCCCAAGTAAGCATAAGTTGTTCTTGCCAAGTACAATTGTTTCTTTTATGGTTCAAACAACTTTTATAAACACAACCTTAATGATATGCTGCTAACAACATCTCCTTCAGCCGTGTGTTTCCTTTTTTATCTTGCTATTTGTGGTATTTATGCTCATTGACAATCATCGATATTTTGTCTTGTATCATCCAATAAATATATGCCTACAGCTCTGCAGGGCTCATTTGTGTCCAAGAGAAGGAGTATTCAGCGGTAGCCGGACCCACACCCTGGATGGGATCCCTATCACAAACGGTTCAGAGTCTAATCGAGACTTTTTAGCGGGGAGATCCCCTACTGTTGGCTGGACAAATTTTCCCGTCAACAAGTTCCTATTAACACTTACCGCTCCCAACGCCGATGCGATAATTCTCCGTACTCCCCCACATCGCAAATAGCAAATCACATTTTTTATTTGGTTCCCGTTAACACTTACCGCTCCCAAAGCCGATGCAATAATTATACATAGTCTGCCACATGCAAATCAAAAATCACATTTTTCATTTGGTTCTCGTAACACGTTCCGCTCCCAATACCGATTGTGATATCATTGTCGTACTCTGCCACTGGACCTACCACCATGTCATCCCGTCGCGTTTTGCATTTCACAATCTTTATTCCGTCGCATTTCGCATTTCGCACTTCGCAGTGTTTATCCCATCACATTTCACAATTAGTTCCCACTCCCAAACAACACTTCCGCTACCCCTTCGATGTTGCGATATTGCAATTGCGATATCACATATCGCATATCGCACTTCTGTCCTTCCATCGCAAGTCTTCCATCGCACTTTTAAAAGCCTCCCACTCCAAAGGATTTTTGAGATATTATAGGTTTTAATAAAGTCTAAACCATATTTCACACTTCTAAGCCTTGTTTCATGTTTTTAGCCTTCCCTTAGCACCCTTAACCCCATTTTTTTGAACTGTAAGAAACACTTTCTCAAGTTTAGTTAGATCACGGATAGTTGCATGTATAGAAGCATGGTAGATAGAGCATAAGATAAGTAGGGTGTGTTTAGCTGATTGGCCAAGTTAAGTGTGGTTTAGAATTAGTTTCCTTCCCGCCATTCCTTTCTGCACATTAAATTAGTTTCATTTCCATGATTTCCTTTCTACAAATTAAGTTAGTTTCCTTTCTGTCATTTCTTTCTAGCAATTTACTTTCTAGTTCTTATCATAGTTTAAGAAATAGAACCCTTTCGTAAAGCAGAAGAGAATGACATGAGCATAATGCATCTGGTGTGTATATAACACTGTCACCTCCAAATTTGTATGAAACCCGGGTTGATAAAGTAAAGTAGGGCAGGCCTCGGGGAGTTGTGGCACTCTTGGTGCAGTACCAGGGCTCACCAATTTTTGGCGCTGTTGTTGGGGAGGTGTCTAGTAGATGCTTTGATTTTGTGTTAGCATGCTTTTCTGATTTCATTCCTTTTCAATTTATTTCAGAAATATTAAAAAAAAAGATCTAATTTTCATGCCTCGTAGGAGTAGGAATACTCAAAAACAAATCTTCCCTAAAACCCCCACATCACCTACTAGCCACCCTTCACCCTTCTTCGGTGGCAGTGAGATTGGACCTCCTATAGGAGAGCCTTCTAAATAATATAAGGAACCTATTGGGGAAGAGGAAGAATACTTTGGTCCAACTGAGGGACCTGCTTCACCTCTCTTAACCATGGCTGGGATCCAAAGAGCCTTTCCCATAAGAGAGGTAGATGGGGAAACTAAGATGAAAAAATTAGCCCTGAGCTCTTCCACACTTCCATGGATTTACCTCTAAGGATACTGACACATTCATGTTTGAATTTGTTGTTGTTTGTAGGACTTATGACTACACTTCGGATGATCAAAAGTTGAAGATATTCCTATCCACCCTTAAGGATGTAGCCTTGCGCTAGTTCATGGGTCTGCCTGGGGACAACATCACCACCTGGGCACAGATGCAAGATACCTTCGACAACAAGTACATATACTACTGTAGGTTCAAGGAACTAAGGATGAGATATTTAGGATGACTCTAGGGCCTGATGAATCTTTAGAGGACTATGAAGAGAGGTTCGAATTAAACTATAAGAGATTCAACTGTACTCTTGATCTTGCATCACTTAAACTTGTACTTCTTCGAGGGATTAGAGAAGAGATGATAGAAACCTTGAATATTCTATCAGGAGGAGATATCTACCGACTGTCTTATGAAACAATCAAAACTGTCTTCTGGAACCATTCTAGGGCATTTAGGAAGACAAGCAGAGCTAGCCAAAATGCATCCAATACCCCTTCCTCTTCCACTTCCATAATACATGAGATTGGAAACATGCTAGAGGACTTCAAGAGTGAAATGCTGCACACCCTTGCTTTTCAAATGGACACAATGCAAGTCAAAAGGAAGCAAGAGGAAGCAAAGAGAGCCCTGGCCAATTTTTTTCCTAGATGTACCCGAAAGCACTCAAGAAATGAATGTCCACTAAATTTCATAGAGGTTTTCTTAGTATGTGAGGAGAATCATGCCATAGAAAAGTGTCCCTCCTTACCTGGACTTAAGGCTGTATATCAAGGTGTGGAAGAAATGCCAGAGAAACTCTATTTCATCAACCAGAGAAGGCCTCAGGGCCTTCATCCATATCAATAAGGTATGAAAGGTGCACCTTAATGTTACTATCACAATAATCAGAGTGCACCCATGCAACCTTCATACACCCCCACTCCTCCATCCTGGTCTACACCTCCTATTTGGCCTTACAGCTCTCCATATCATCCTCAGCTAGGGAATCAACGATTTCAGCAGTATGTTCCAAAACAACCTCAGTGGAACAATCCATCCCAAGGGTGGAGGCCTCAAACAATCAACCACATGCTCTAATGCCTCCACCCCAACCTCAAACTCAGCTTACTCATGCTGCTACAACTAGGCTACCTCAAATACCTGCACAAACCAATCCGAACCCGAACAAAAAACAAGCACAATAGGCTCCCAGTGGAGAAAAATACTATCCATCTTATGCTGTGGAGATACAGGAGGTTAGTCTCAGGTCGGGAAAAGTAATCCCAAACAACCATCCTCCATCTCCACCTATAGAGGTTGAGGAGGAAAAGGAAGAAGGTAACACTCAGATCCAACAACTTCCTTTTCTTGAGGGCTTGATGTTGGAAATGTTGTCATTGATGGAAAGAGAGTAGCATAGAAGTAGAGAGAGGAAATAAGAGAAGCATAGAAGCAGAGAGAGGCAAAAAGAGCAGCATAGAAGCAGAGAGAGGCAAAAAGAGCAGCATAGAAGTAGAAATAGGCAAATAGAGCAGCATAGAAGCAGAGAGAGGCAAAGAGGGTAGCATAGAAGAAGAGAGAGGCAAAGAGAGCAGCATAAAAGCAGAGAGAGGCAAAGAGAGTAGGATAGAAGCAGAGAGAGGGAATAAGAGAAACATAGAAGAAGAGAGAGGCAAAGAGAGCAGCATAGAAGTAGAGAGAGATAGAAAAAGAGGTAGCAAGATGTAGAGAGGGTCGAGCAACAGAGACAGAGCCATTTAAAGAAGCATGGCAACAAAAAGAAGCAGCACAGGATATAGAGAAACAGAGAAACAGTCCTGCACTGACATGCACTGCCTGTGCACTGTCATGCATAGTAACTGTAAAAAAGGTATTGGTTTGGTGTTGGTGTAAAAAGGTCTAACCCTAGGTTAATAGAATAACACTACGCCCGAAAGATTTAAAGACCGAAAAGGGTGTATGTCAGAACCTTAAATATGTTTCACTATTTGATATTAGAAAATCTCAGGTATTGTGTAACAAAGGGTTGGGCGCAGTGAACTTGTAGGCGTAGCAAAAAGGGAGTCCAAGGTTGATCGGACCTTGAATGCACAGAGTGAATCTGATAGAGATGTGTGTTTTTAATATGTGGAAGCGCAATGCTGAATTGTTGATGAAACAAAGTTATAATGCAAAGAATTGAATTGTTGATAGCGCGCGGACGGAACCTTGAGTTAATAAGTGGAACCCTGATTAATGAACAGTGAAAGTGGTTTCAGGATCAAACCAAGCAGTATCGTGTAAATTTGAAGGCGGTAAGTGGAATTCACTTTTTGAACGCGATATATGTCGCTAGCTAACACGTGGAGAAGGCTAGTATTGGAAAACCACGTACATCGCGTTATTTTGGAGCATTAAAGCTTGGAACACAAATAAACGCGATATTCATCATATGCTGTTGGATTATTGATTTGAGCGTGACAACCCTGGAGCCATTGGATGCGAGGGGTGAATTAACCATTGGGACCCACTTCATCGCGTAAGTTCTGCGGGTTAACCCTCGTGTAACTTAATTGCGCGATCGCTGTCGGATTTTTTGGCAAGAGCGCAATGAGTCATTCGCCGTTGGATGGAAAAGTAAGTTAACTGCTGAGCCCCAATTTTTATTTTGTTCGTTGCAAAGGTTCAATTATATAGTGAGAAGTGGATGTGGGCCCGAAAGAATTAACCATTGAGTCACATGTCTTATATAGTTATTATTAACGTTGATATGAGTTAGCATTTGGGTTTTAATCCAAAGGGCGAAGAATTAAGGAATTGAAATGATATGGTTTTAATAAAGGGGCGAATGCATTCGTGGCTGGTAGTTGATATTTTAACCAAGGTCTAAGCGCAGTAAGTTATATACGGTATGGTGATATATTGATGCAATTTGTTTATAGAAGTGCCTTGGTAAGTCTAAGATATATATATATATATATATTCTGTTTGATATGTGTTGAACAAGGATGTGGGCCCGAATACATTAAGAGTTATATAAAGTGAAATCCTTCGAAAAATGAAATATGGGGTTTGTATAGTCTTCATAAAGGAAATGCCACACATGAGGATTGAAAGTTAAAGTCTTACAATGGTCCAAATTGTAATATTCAAATGATAATTCGACATATTTTATATGAATGGTATGTTTGAAATATAGCGCCGGGCGTGACTTATATTTGTTGGTTTACAAAGGATATGGTAGTGTATTGAGAAATGAATACAACGCCGAGAAGTAATTAACTCAAAAGGTCTGTGGTAAACCTATTAAAAGGGTTCATCTCTTTTTGAAATAAATTAAGGGTGAAGACTTTGGAATATGTGGGTCCCGATATATATGGTTCTATAACATTTACTTGTAGAAAGCTTCCGCATAGTTTTATATTTGCCAGAAGGTGAGTTAAATTGACTCAAATTTGAAATCTGGGGAATGTGGTTTTGATAACCATCAGATGTGAAAAGAAAAGCCTCTGCATACATTTATTTAATTGCCAGCGCAGGGAAAATGAATGGAAATGCATTTTTTATATACACAGTAAACTTGGAGAATGTGGATTTGACAGGTGTACAAGCACAGAAAGCAGGAGAGAGTACAAAAACTGAAAAAGGCAGTGAACAACAGAGGTATGCAGGATAGTTACAAGACAGCAGCAGAAAAGACAAAACTAGCAAGCCAAGGGCTGAGTGAAATTTATATATGTAACTGAAAATGTGAATGTAAATGTTTTATATTGTTTGTGATGCATTGGAAAGTCTCTGGAGGAAAACAAAAAACCCACTGTAACATTAAAATGTGTACATATTGTTATATTTTTTCTAAATGAGTTGGACAAAGGAATGAGAAGGTAGAAGCCAAAGAGTCATGGCTGTTCACTCCAAAATTCCCTGTGGAATACAAACAGTCATGTGATGAACTCTAGATATGATATCACATTGATATGCATATAGATGTTAGAGAATGAAGAACCGAGGTAGAGAAGATAAGAAGATGGAGGAGCAGAAAGAGATGCTATGAAAAGTTAGAGATGATATAAGATAGATAAGAAAGCTAGAGGACAACAGTGAAGGTACAAAACAGAGCTAATATCCAAGGTAAATCAGCAAGTGTTTTTCTTTTGAAAACGTGAGGAAGTTGGAGCTTCCCTATCAAGTTGTAGCTTGATAGATGTCAGTTGTAGCCGACTAAGGTTGGAGCCTCCTATAGGTTGGTGCCTGCAGAAAATTGATGGGAGTTGGAGCTTCCTTGCAAGTTGTAGCTTGAAAAATTGAGGTTGGAGCCTCATGTAGGTTGGTGCCTACAAAAAATCAGTGGTGAGAGGGAGTTGGAGCTTGCCTTTGCATCACAACAATAATAAGATGTGGTTTTCTCCCTTTATGGGTTTCCACTTATATCGGCTGTGTGTGTGTGTGTGATGTTTATGTGTTGATATGGTTTATTCAATCTGCTTAATACTTGCTACTCTCATATTAAGTCTGCTGTCACATTATCTTAATACTCGCTGCTCACATATTAAGATTGTTCACATATAAAGTTGATCATGAAATTAAGTTGTAAATAAGCTTAATGAAAAGTTTTAAAAGTTCATGAATGTGTTAAACTGATTCACCCCCACCCCTCTCAGTTTAAATAAGGGTTCAACACTTGATCCACCCTAGTCAGCACACCCTAGAGGAGATTGAACTCCTGGGAGAATTGAAAAATTTGTGCGTAAAGATACCACTTCTCAAGGCCATGAAGGATGTACCTATATAAAATAGGCTCATCAAAGAAAAGTGCTTCAAGAAACCTGGGAGAAGGAAGAGAGATACCCCCACCATCAATGTGGTAGGATAATTGTCTGACCTAATACTGGGAAGGGTGATATTTCCAAAGTACCTGGACCCTGGTAGTCTAGTTGTTGATGTGCATATAGATGGTGTCATAGTCCCCAACACTCTGATTGATATAGGGGCTGCCATTAATGTCATGAAGCAGGAAACTATGTTGAGACTTAATCTCCAAGGGACTTTGAGGAAAACCACAACAGTTCTGCAACTTACAGATCGGTCCAAAGTAACTCCGGAAGGGATTGTTGAGGATCTTATGGTTATCATTGACTCTTGGGAGTATCCTACATATTTCCTGGTCCTGCAACCAAAAACCAAGTTTAATGTTTATCCTCTCATCTTAGGCGGACCTTGGTTTGTTGATCAACGGTTGTCATTGATGTCAACCCAAGCAGCACCAGGGGCTACCCCAATATTGCATGGGAATTTTGACCTACCAAATTAATATATTCTAGGTCAAGAATGATTTTTATGGTTTTTACTTGTCGAGATGTTTTCATTGATATATGGAACGCCACGTAATTCTTCACGGTTTGAGAGATATTCATGTTTGAAGTTTGTAACCCCAGTTAGTGGGCTAAAACCCCATGGGGTTGTGGCATGGGTCATTGAAAAGTCATAATTAATATTTTTTAAGCTCCTAAAACCCCTCCTACGTTCACTTTTTTAAGCCCCTCTCAACCTAGGCATTTATATAAATTGTGATCCTCATATCCTCCTTATGCAAGGGATTTCGCCATCTGAAACAGGTCATCATGGAATTTTCGCTCTAAATTTTTGTCTACGAAGGTTCATAAGCTAAAATTTTTATGAGGCAAAGTCGAAATCCTGAGGAATCTCCGATAAATATTTCAGATCAAGGTGCGTAATATTTTATTTTTGGAGATATGATCTGTGGAAGTCAGTGGTTTTGCAGGCTCTTGAAATTCATCTCAAAGAAGTGACCTTGGGAAAATTGTCATAAATCTCTCTCTGAGAATCAAATTGGAATTCTGTAATAATTAGCAGATAGTGCACAGACTGTAGTTTTCTCTCTATCAATTTCAGAACCGAATAAAGAAAAAGTGACACGTGGCACGCCCTACAAGTTCACTCTACTGAAACAGTCCATAATTAGGGCATTGTGAGAGATTGGGCATAACTCAACCTTGAAGAATCCAAATTGGGTTAGAAATATGGCATTGGAAAGAAGACTCAGAGGACTACTACAGGATCGAAATAAACATATTGGGGATCTGAAATAACATAGATACACCAGATTCAATTTCGAGCTCCTAGAAGGCAAGAAAAAGCTAGATCATGTGTTGTCAAGGGCTGCAAAGGACCATACTTTCTAGAGAAACAAAGAAAAGCAAGGTGAAACAGAGGGTAGCATGACAAGAGCAGCAACCAAGGTGCATAACAAAAGCAATAAGTTCATCACATGAAGTCTTCAAGTGGGCAGCACTACATACAGTCACTGTAAATGTATCATTGTAAATACATTATTGTAAAAATTGTACTAGTGTCTATCTGCCAAGAGTTGAAGAGGCAGTCTCGAGAGGTCTACGATCATCATTAGGTGGTTGTGTCATAGTTGGGGTTATGGTATAGTGTGTCTTCTTCTTCTACATCATTCTATATCATTGTAAAGTGGACCATTTTCCCTGGTACGGAAGTCCATTCTTCTTTTATTCTTCTACAAGGTGGTAGTGTGGTGCTAGGGTGAGTTGTAGCTCATTGGGTGTTGGGCATCCGTTCAGTGGTTAGTGGGAGCTGGAGAAGAATTATTTTCTATATTATAGGACGTTGGAGCTTTATTTTCAATTGGAGTTGAATATTAAAGAATTATTAGAAAATCATTAGGTGGTTTTTGTCCCGGAGTGGGTTTCCACCTTAAAAAATGTGTGCATTTGTCTTCCTTTTGTTTACTGCTATCATTGTACAAACAATGATAATAATTGAAGATTAAATAATTCTCTAATTGAAAGGAATACTGATTCACCCCCCTCTCAGTATTTCCAACAATTGGTTTCAGAGCTTGGTTCCTTCAATAGTAGTTTAACAACTAGAAGGAGGTCATTGAGCATACTAAGAATGGTGTACCTCTATTCAATGAAAGGAATTATGCACTATGGAAAGGAAGAATGGAGGTCTATCTCTTGGCGCAAGGTTACGAAGTATGGGACACTGTTCAAAATGGATTTACATCAACCGCAGATGAACAAGGTAAGAAGAATTTGGTAAATGATGCAAAAGAAAAGAATATTATTATCAGTGGACTTAATGAATCTGCTTATCATAAGGTTTTGGGTTGTAAAACTTCCAAAAATGTATGGGACAAGCTTGAGAATATATATGCAGGTGAATCAAATGTCAAAGAAGCAAAGCTTCAAATCTATAGAGCAAAATTTGAGCAACTCAGAATGAAAGAAGATTGCAACATTGCTGCATACTTCCAACACATTGATGAAATAACCAATACTCTGGAAGGATTGGGAGAGCCATTTGACGAGAAGACTATTATACACAAGATTCTTAGAACATTACCAAGGAGATTCAACCCAAAGGTATCAGTCTTAGAATACAATGCAAATCTGGACAAACTCAGCAAAGAGGAATTACATGGAGTTCTCATAGCATATGAAATGAGACTTGATGAAGAAGAGGGTACTTCACGTCTAGAAACCGCGTTTGTTGCATCTAAGAAAACCAATAAGGACAAACAACCTTCAATTTAAAAGACATGCACCTGAAAGTGTGAAGAAAAGGGAGATGATGGAGTAGGTCTTTCAGATGAAGAATATGCTTACTTTACGAGAAAACTAAAAATTGGTAAGGGAAAATTCAAAGGTAAACTTCCATTGATATGTTTTGGCTACGGTGAGGTTGGGAATTTCACAAAAAAATGTCCAAACAGAAGTGATGGAAACTCAAAAGGAAAGAAAGGCTCTAAGAAATTCAACAAGCAAGAAAAAAGTAAAGGATCCAAAAGGAAATTTCTCTCTAAAGAAGATAGCTCATCATCCGATGAAGACAATAATAGCAAAGAAGAAGCCAATGAGAGAGTATTGTTTATGGCCAAGCACAATAAACAAGAGGTATCAAACAATGAAGAAGAAGGGTCGACCATAGAAGAATTTTCTAAGGAGGCAATCAGGCTTATAAAAGAGCTCAAGGCTGAGAAAATCCGTTCCAATACTCTTCAAGAACAAGTTCAAGGTCTCGAAATTGAAGTTGAAGAACACAAATGTATTGAAGAGTCGCTTCAAAAGAAGTTGGAAGAAAGCAACCAAGAAAGGGAAGCATTAGAAGCCGAAGTAGTCTCGCTGCGTAAGGAAGTGAAGAAGGGAAAAATTGTCCATAACTATGCCAACAACTCAAGGGCATTGGAAGAAATCATCAACAATCAACGATCTTACAACGACAGAACTGGCCTCGGTTACAAAGAAGAAGAAGCAGGACCTTCTACAACAAAATACAATGAACCTATGAGATCTGACATGCATGTAGACTTCATTAGACAAGATTCACAAGAACATCCTTGGAAGATGATTCCTCGATGAATATTTCCATCCAGGTACCAACATATTTTTTATGGCTATTGTTATTCATGTGGAAAATTTGGTCATAAAGTTGTAGAATGTCGCATGTACCCTGGGAACCAATACAATTCCAGGAGATCCTTCAAATAGGAACCTCTCAGGGCTCAACGGAACATTAATAGATTTGAAAATTTAAGAAATAATATGGAATGTTACAAATGTCAGAACTTTGGACACATAGCCAGAGACTGCAGACTTGAAAATCCTCTAGAAGAATCTTCAAAGCCACAGAATGAACGAACATGAAAGGAGAAGAAGACTGATAATTGAGCTCTCGCTCTCAAGGCTCAAAACAACAAAGATGAGTGGTATGTTGATAGTGGTTTCTCAATGCATATGAATGGAGATAGAAGGAAATTTGTATCTCTGAAAGAGAAGAAGGATGGAACTGTATCCTTTGGAAATGATGGATCTTCAAATTTTATAGGATCAGGTACCATCACTCTCGGAAGCAAAGATGTTATAGCCAAGAATGTTCTGTTGGTTGAAAACATGAATCACAATATGCTCAGTGTTGGAAAAATGTGTGATCAAGGACACACAATGCTATTCAACTCCAGAAAATGTGAAATCAGGAAAGGCAGGTATGGTAAAATTGTGGCTACAGCAAGTCGAGCTCCAAACAACATATATGTTCTAGATGAAGAAACTAAAGCATGTATACTAGCTAAAGAAGATGAAAGCTGGTTATGGCACAAACGAATGGGTCACATAAACTTTGACAATCTTGTCAGGATAAGAAAAAAGGAAGCAGTACGAGAAATGCCGAAAATCTCAAAACCTTCCAACACACTATGTGAGGCCTGTCAGCACGACAAGCAGACAAAAGTCCAATTTAAAACAAAATAACACTTTGCATCACATCCATTGGAATTGATACATACTGATCTATGTGGTCCTGTGAGAACAAAAGGCTTATATGGAGAATTATATTTCATGTTAATGATAAATGACTATACCAGGATGGCAACCGTCAGTTTCCTAAAGAAAAAATCTGAAGCATTTGAGTGATTTAAGATCTACAAGGAGTTGGTCGAAAATGAAACTGATTTGAAAATAAAGTGTCTAAGATCAGATAATGGCGGAGAATTCACTTCCAAATTATTTCAGTAATACTGTGACGAAAATGAAATAAAAAGACAATTTTCAACAACATGAACACCTCAGCAAAATGGAGTTGCTGAAAGAAAGAACAGAACCGTACAAGAAATAGGTAGAAAAATGTTGAAGGACTCAAAATTGGATGAAAATTTCTGGGTTCAAGCAATTGATATTGCAGTCTTCATTATCAACCAAAGTCTTCTCAGAAATAATTGCAACAAGACCCCATATGAATTATGGAAAGGAAAACAAACTAATGTAAAATATTTCAGAATCTTTGGAAGAAAATGTTATATCAAAAGAGAAGATCAAAATTTGGGTAAGTTTGAATCATATGTTGATGAAGGTATCTTTGTTGGTTACTCACACAAACGAAAGGCCTATAAATGTTATAATCTAAGACGAAAACATATAGTGGAAAGAATAAATGTTACATTTGACAAAGATGGTGTTCTAAAAAATAATGATGAGGATCTAGAATCTTTGAAACTTGAGACAGAGGCTGAAAAAGGCACAGATAACATTCGAGAACAAGAAGCAACTATCAACCAAGAATAAGTAAATAATGATGATCAAGATATACTAGAAAAACAACAAGAAGCTCCTCCAAAGAGAACAAAAGAATGGATTCAAAAGAACCATCCATCAAATCAAATCATTGGTGACATAAATGAAGGTTGATAGCTTCGTTCATCACAACAAGCTCACATTGTTTTTCTAGCAACATTTGAGCCTAGTAGTTTTGAGGAAGCCAGCAAGAATGAACATTGGGTAGCAGCTATGAATGAAGAATTGGATCAAATTGAGAATAATAACACCTGGGAATTATTTCCACGACCAAAAGATAGAAATGTCATTGGGACAAAATGGGTGTTCAAGAACAAATGTAATGAAGATGGACAGGTTACCAGAAACAAAGCAAGATTGGTTTGCAAAGGCTATGCACAAGTGGAAGGAATTTATTTTGACGAAACATTTGCACCATTTTCCAGAATGGAAGCCATCCGAATGTTTCTCGCCTATGCATGTTCAAGAAAAATCAAAGTCTACCAAATGGATGTGAAGTCAACATTTCTGAATGGCGAATTAGAAGAAGAATTTTACATCGAACAACCTGAAGGTTTTCTACTATAAAAAAAATAAGACTATGTTTGCAGGTTAAATAAGGCTCTATATGGTCTCAAGCAGGCTCCCAAAGCATGGTATGCTCATCTTGATGGATATCTACGTCAACAAGGGTTCAAGAAAGGTACTGTTGATAGCAATGTTTATGTACAAATAAATAAAGATAATTTAACAATCATTGAGGTATATGTGGATGATATAATATTTGGTAGCAATGATGTTAAACTAAGTAAGAAATTTTCTACAAATATGCAAAGTGAGTTGGTATTCTTCTATGATTGGTATTCTTCTATATGTAACAGCCTCCCAGCTAGATGTTATGAAAACAGTTGGACAAGTAGCAAGATTCCAAGAAGCACCAAAAGAATCACATATTATTGCCGTCAAAAGAATTCTTCGATATCTAAAGGGCACAAAAGAATATGGCTTGTGGTATACCAAGGGTAACAACCTCATTATTCAAGCCTTTACAGATGCAGATTATGCAGGAAGCGTTGATTTTTGTAAGAGTACTAGTGGAGTAACATTCTATCTAGGTGGTTGTCTCGTATCATGGTTAAGAAAAAAGCAAACCTCAATATCGTTATCTACTACGGAAGCATAATACATTACAGTAGCATCATGTTGTACTCAAGTCCTTTGGATGAAACAAACTTTGCAAGATCTTCAAATACAATTCAGTGAGCCTATTCCCATATTTTGTGACAACACCAGTGCCATCAACATCTCCAAGAATCTTGTCATGCATTCAAAAACAAAACACATTCCAATCAAATATCATTTTGTTAGAGAAAAATTTTCTGAAAATAATATAAAACTTGAGTATGTTGGTACAAAATAACAAATAACTGATATCTTCACTAAACCTTTAACTCGGGAAGCATTTGAATATCTTTTCCATAAGCTTTGGATTCTCCCAAGTTCTCATTATATTTTCCTTATTCATAATATAAAGGGGGAGTGGAAGTGTGTATAGGTCCACAGGATGGTTTAGTGTCAGGGGGAGTGGAAGTGTGTATAGGTCCACAGGATGGTTTAGTGTCAGGGGGAGTTACCCTTTGACATTGATGTCAAAGGGGGAGAGAATATTGTAGGAAGATGTGTCATGATCGCAGGGGGAGTACTTGTGTTGCCATCAATGCCAAAGGGGGAGATTTTTGATCAACGATTGTCATTGATGTCAACCCAAGCAGCACCAGGGGCTACCCCAATATTGCATGGGAATTTTGACCTACAAAATTAATATATTCTAGGTCAAGAATGCTTTTGATGGTTTTTACTCTTTGAGATGTTTCCGTTGATATATGCCACACCATGTAATTCTTCACGGTTTGAGAGATATTCATGTTTGAAGTTTGTAATCCCAGTTAGTGGGTTAAAACCCCATGGGGTTGTGGCATGGGTCATTGAAATGTCATAATTAATATTTTTAAGCTCCTAAAATCCCTCCCACATTCACTTGTTGAAACCCCTCTCAACCTAAGCATTTATATAAATTGTGATCCTCATATCCTCCTTATGCAAGGGATTTCACCATCTACAACAGGTCATCATGTAATTTTCACTCTAACGTTTTTTCTATGAAGGTTCAAAAGCTGAAATTTTTATGAGGTGAAGAAGAAATCCCGAGGAAGCTGCTGTAAAAATTTCAGATCAAGATGCACAATATTTTCAGAGATATGATTTGTGGAAGTTAGTGTTTTTGCAGGCTCTTGAAATTCATCTCAAAGAAGTGACCTTGGGAAAATCGTCATAAATTTGTCTATGAGTATCAGATTGAAATTATGTAAAAATTGGCAGATATTGCATGGATTTTAGTTTTCGCTCTATCAATTTCAGAGCCGAATGAAGAAAAAGTGACATGTGTCACGTCCTACAAGTTCTCTCTACTGAAACAATCCATAATTAGGGCATTGTGAGAGATTGGGCATAACCCACCCTTGAAGAATCCAAATTGGGTCAGACCTGTGGCATTGGAAAGAAGACTCAGAGGACTACTACAGGACAAAAGATCACATATTGGGGATCTGAAATAAAAAAGATACACCAGATTCAATATTGATCTCCTAAAAGGCAAGAAAAAGCTAGATCATGTGTTGTCAAGGGCTGCAAAGGACCAAACTTTCTAGGGCATAAAAGCAAAGCAAGATGCAGTAGAGGGTAGCATGACAAGAGCATCAACCAAGGTGCATAACAGCAGCAAGAAGTTCATCACATGAAGTCTTCAAGTGGGCAACACTACATATAGTCACTGTAAAGGTATCATTGTACTAAGTCATTGTAAATACATTATTGTAAAAATTGTACTAGTATCTATCTGCCAAGAGTTGAAGAGGCAATGTCGGGAGGTCTAGGATCATCACTAGGTGGTTGTGTCATAGTTGGGGTTATGGTCTAGTGTGTCTTCTTCTTCTACATCATTCTATATCATTGTAAAGTGGACCATTTTCCGTGGTACAGGAGTCCATTGTTCTTTTATTCTTCTACAGGGTGGTAGGGTGAGTTGTAGCTCATTGGGTGTTGGGGCATCCGTTCAGTTGACTACTGAAGAATCTCGGACGTTGGAGCGTCCATCCAGTGGGAGCTGGAGAAGAATGCTTTTCTATATTCTAGGAATTTGGAGCTTTATTTTCAATTTGAGTTGAATATTAAAGAATTATTAGCAAAAGCATTAGGTGGTTTTTGTTCCGGAGTGGGTTTCCACCTTAAGAACTGTGTAAATTTGTGTTCCTTTTGTAATAATAATTGAAGATTTACTAATGCTCTAATTGAAAGGAATATTGATTCACCCCCCCTCTCAGTATTTCCAACATGGTTAGCCACTACAGATGCTTATATTATTTGTCGAGTCAGAAACATGAATATAAAAAATAGGCCTTTTTCTAAACATCTAGTGCTATATCCTCCAGCACAGCCTTCCATTGATCATAATCTCCTTATATGGTTGGAGAATGAAGAATATGAGTTATATAACATTGCCCCTATGTGTACCATAGATGTTATTCTTAGAGAGGGACAAATTGATGAAGATGAACTCATCGACCATGCCATTCAAAACTATTCCTCCACTAACATTCCTCTCGAAACCTTAGTCAAAGAGTTTGAAAGCCAACCTTGGATGGAAGTGCACTTAATTGAGTCAACCTTTGAAACCACTAAGGCTATTGAGTTTGGCCCATCTGTTGGGTATGTGTTATATTCTTTCCACGAATAAGCATGCATGGGGGGGTAAGAGGGGGGCCGATAGCCCCCCTTGTCAGGGTCCGGGGCAGCGCCCCGGCGAAAATTTTTGGTCCTTAATTTCTGGTGGGTAGTCCGCGCCCATGGTTTTGGGGTATGATGGTTTTCGGCCCCTGGTATTTTTTGTAGATCCGGTCAAGGGAAATACGGTTATGTTCTAATCCAGGGTTAATGGATTGGGGTTTTGTATGCTTCGGCATGTATATATATGTGTTGTAACACTAAAAGGAATATAATGAAAAATCAAGCTGGTCGACCCGATTTGGGATCCAGGGGAAAATCTCTGTGTTTATCTATTTTATGTTTTATGCTCTCGCTATTGTTTATTTTCTATTATAAGATTCGTGTGTAGATAATTTCTGTTCCGGGTTAAACCCTACATTTGGTATCAGAGCTGTTTCGGCTTCAAGGGGATGCCTTTGCTGCTGAGGGTTTTTTGCTCGAGCCCGAGGTAGACCCTGTTCAGTGGAAGATCTGTGGGATCGATTCTTGCGGTGAAAGAAGATGGCGAGAAGAGGAAAGATAGAGATCGAGAAATTTAATGGTCAGAGTTTTGAGTTGTGGAAGCTCAAGATGGAGGATCTGCTGGTGGATAAAGATTAGTGGATCGCGGTAGATCCAGGTACTAAACCAACGGAAATGTTAGATGAAGACTGGAAGAAACTGGATCGGAAGGCTAAGAGCACAATACGGTTGTGTGTCTTTGATTCAGTATTGTTGAATGTATCTGGGGAAGCTACGACGAAGAATTTGTGGGAAAAACTTGGGACTTTGTACCAATCTAAGTCTCTAGTGAATAAGTTGTTCCTGCGGAAAAAGATGTATAACCTGAGGATGAAGGATGGAGACTCGAAGATAGAAATATCCGGGAATGCTCAATATCAGTAAGTCGACTATCATCCGTTGATATTAATCTCGGAGGAAGAGGTTGGGCGTACCGCCCAGCAGTTCGCCTACCTCAGGGACAGTCTAGTTATTGCAATATGTAGCAATACAACTACCTTGAATTTTGATGACATTGTCTCAGCCTTGCTGTCGGAGGAAATGAGACGAAGAAATATGGAGGGCCAGAATGGAGATGCCTTATCTGTACGAAGAAGGTCCCAAAATAGAAACAAGAATAAGGTTTCGAGTGGGAGATCTAAATCTAGAGGGAGATCTAAATCTCCTGGAAAGTTTGTGAAGGTATGCTGGAAATGCGGAAAGGAAGGGCACTACAAAAGGGAGTGCAAATATAAAGCTCCTCAGAAAGGAAAGGGATCTGATGATGCTCCTTCTGCAGAGGCAAAAACCACCTTGGATGAAGGTGGGGATGTGTATTTGGCTTCTTCTTCAAATACACATGTAGATCATGAGTCATGGTTGATTGACTCAGGTGCATCCTTTCACTTCACTCCCCATAGGGAGTGGTTCTGAGAGTATGAGAAATATGATGGTGGTGATGTCTTCCTAGGGGATGATAGGAAAGCTAGAATCGTCGGACGTGGAAAGGTCAAGCTGAAGCTGCAAGGTGGAAGGATTAGAACACTTCTTGTTGTTCTTCATATTCCTGCATTGGCCAGAAATATGATTTCTGTAAGCAAGATGGATGATGTAGGTGTAAAAACAGTGTTCGAGAAATATGCCTGTAAGATGGTTCGGGGAGCACTGGTATTAATGCGGGGAGTTCGAACTGGAACTCTATACAAGCTACAAGGTAGCACTGTTATTGATGGGTGTAACAGTTCTGTGGTTCTTGAAAGTGGAGCGGAAAGCCTAGCTGTCTCTGGAGAAGAGACCATGCTATGGCATCAAAGGCTTGGACATATTGGAGAGAAGGGCCTTCAGATACTGCATAGAAATGGTATCTTAGAAGGTATGTCTAATTGCTCTTTGGATTTCTATTTCTGTGAACATTGTGTATTTGGGAAGCAGAATCGGGTGAGTTTTCCTTCTGGTGCTAAGAGGGCGAACAAGATATTAGAACTTGTGCACAGTGATGTGTTTGGACCTGTGTCAGTTCCATCACTGGGAAAGTATGTGTACTATGTTTCATTCATAGATGACTTATCAAGGAATACATGGATATATTTCTTGAGGAATAAATCTGAAGCTTTTGAAAAATTTAAAGAATTTAAGGCTCTGGTGGAAAACCAGATAGAGAAGAAGATAAAGGCACTGAGGACAGATAATGGTGGGGAGTTTTGCAAGAAGGAATTTGAAGAGTTCTGTAAGAAGTGTGGTATAGCACGGCAGAAGACTACTCCATACACACCTCAGCAAAACGGAGTTGCATAAAGAATGAACAAAACACTGATGGAAAAGGCAAGAAGCATGCTCAGTGGTACGAGGTTAGGATAAGAATTCTGGGAAGAAGCAGTGGAGACTGCATGCTATCTGGTTAACAGATCACCTTCATCAGTGTTGGAGGATAAGACTCCACATGAGGTATGGACTGGTAAGAAACCCTCTCTTTCACATCTAAGGGTATTTGGATGTGATGCATATGTACATGTTCCAAAGTAGAAAAGGTCCAAGTTGGATAATAAATATGAAAGGTGCATCTTTATTGGGTATAAGGATGGTTTAAAATATTACAAGCTTTGGAACCCGGAAACAAGGAAGGTTGTGTACAACTGAGATGTGGTGCTTAGAGAGGTGAAAGATGTTGTTCAACATGAATTCATACCAAAGGAACCTGAGAAGATAGAGTTTTAGCTAAAGGAGTATGAATCAGACTCTACAGTAGAAGAATATTCAGAAGAGGAAGAGCCACAAACTCCAGCTGTGAGAAGATCAACTCGGGAAAGAAGACAACCAGAAAGGTATAGTCCATCTGCTTTCTATTTAGGTTTTGCCTTAACTATAACTGATGATGATCCCAGAACTGTCAGGGAGGCAGTAGAATCAGAGGATGGAAAACTTTGGAAGGAGGCCATGGTTGATGAAATGGCATCCTTGCACAAAAATGAGGCATGGGATCTGGTGGAGTTGCTGGTTGGAAGGAAGCCCATTGGGAGCAAATGGGTGTTCAAGAAGAAGATGAATGTTGAAGGCAAGGTGGAGAAATACAAAGCTCGGTTGGTAGCAAAAGGTTATTCCCAGGTGCTGGGAATTGATTTTGGTGATATTTTTTTCTCCTGTTGCCAAAGTTACTTCTATTAGATTACTTTTATCTGTTGCTGCTGCATTTGATTTTGAAATAGAACAAATGGATGTGAAGACAACATTTTTTCATGGGGATTTAGAAGAGGAGATCTAAATGAAGCAACCTGAAGGATTTATGGTGAAGGGTAAGAAAGAACTGGTATGCAAGTTGAAGAAGTTTTTGTATGGGTTAAAACAGTCACCAAGGATGTGGTATCAGAAATTTGATACCTATATAAGGGGACTTGGCTTCACCAGAAGCAAGGAGGATCACTGTGTTTATTTTAAATTAATTGGTGACCATGGTATTTATTTGGTCTTGTATGTGGATGATATGTTGTTGATTGGAAATGACAAAGAAATTATCCAAGATTTGAAGACCCAACTGTTCTCCAAATTCGACATGAAGGATCTTGGTGCTGCAAACTATATTTTGGGCATGGAAAGTAAGAGAGATCGGGCAAAGAGGAAGCTCTGGTTAAACCAGAGGAAGTATGTCGAGACTATATTGCAGAGGTTCAATATGCAGGATAGTAAACCGGTGAATGTTACTATTCCTGTAGGTGTAAAGATGTCTGTTGAACAATGTCCCAAGACACAAGAAGAAGAGGAGGATATGTCCTGTGTTCCATATGCAAGTGCAGTGGGTAGCCTGATGTATGCAATGGTCTGTATTAGACTAGACATTACACATGCAGTGGGAGTATTGAGCAGGTTTATGTCAAACCCAGGGAAGGAACATTGGACAACAGTGAAGCGGGTTTTCAGATATTTACATGGCACTAGTGATTATATATTGTGCTACCAGGGAAGACCACGATTGGAAAGAATGTTGGACATTCGTGGTTTTGTTGATGTAGACTGGGCTGGAGATTTGGACCAAAGAAGATATACAAGTGGGTATGTGTTTAGCCTATTTGGAGGCGCAGTCAGTTGGATGAATAAAAGAAAGTCTATAGTGGCTCTTTCAACTACAGAGGTAGAATACATAGCAACCACTCATGCAAGCAAGGAAGCAGTTTGGTTGCAGAGATTGTGTTCAAGTATGGGGTTGGTATAGCAAGCTATAAGGATAGACTGTGATAGCCAAAGTGAAATTTTCTTGGCTAAGAACTCTGCCTATCATTCAAAGACAAAGCACATTGATGTTCAATATCACTTTGTTAAAGATATGGTTGAGGCTAAAAGGGTGTTGCTGGTAAAGGTGGACACTTTGAAGAATGTTGCAGATGCATTGACGAAGTCTGTGAGCACTCAGAAGTTCTCTTGGTGTAGAGAAACAATGGGTGTTGAAGAATTGGGCCAATGACTAAGCTCTCCTGTGGCCCCCTGTGGAAAGAAAACAACAAGTGGGAGAATGTTGGGTATGTGTTATATTCTTTCCATGACTAAACACGCGGAGGGGGGGCGATAGCCCCCCCTTTTTCGCTTGGTGCAACCGGGGGGGGGGGGGGGGGGTGGTAGCCCCCCTGTCGGGGTCCAGGGCAGCACCCCGGCGAAAAATTTTGGTCCTTAGTTTCCGATGGGTAGTCCGCGCCCATGGTTTTTCACATGGTTTTGGGGTATGATGGTTTTCGGCCCCTGGTATTTTTTGTAGATCCGGTCAAGGGAACTACGGTTATGTTCTAATCCAGGGTTAATGGATTGGGTTTTGTTATGCTTCGGCATGTATATATATATGTGTTGTAACACTAAAAGGGATATAATGAAAAATCAAGCTGGTCGGCCCGATTTGGGATCCAGGGGAAAATCTCTGTGTTTATCTATTTTATGTTTTATGCTCTCGCTATTGTTTATTTTCTGTTATAAGATTCATGTGTAGATAATTTCTGTTTAGGGTTAAAACCTACACCATCAAGATCTTTGAAAATCAACCCAAATCTATTGAATGAAGAAGAGAAGCAACTGTGCCAGCTTTTGAAAGAAAATATTAAAGAATTTGCTTGGGATTACAAGGACATGAAAGGGGTGCATACTTTAGTATGCAGACATCACATGTACATCAAATAAGGATTAAAGCCTTTGAGACAACCCCAAAGAAGGATGAACCCGAATCTGAAGGACATAGTCAAAGAAGAGCTGCAGAAACTATTGGATGCAGGGTTCATATATCCTATATCCAACAGTGAGAGAGTATCCCCTCTTGTCCTAGTCCCAAAGAAGAATGGGAAGTGGCAAATTTGTGTTGACTATCGAGAACTTAAAAAAGCCACTAAGAAATACCATTTCCATTTTCCATTTATTAACCAAGTCCTGGATGGCCTTGCAGGGAAGAAGTTCTTTTCCTTCTTAGATGGGTTCAGTGGGTACAATCAGATTCAAATCAGCCCTGAAGACTAGGATAAGACTACTTTCACATGCCCTTGGGGTACCTTCGCTTATAGAGTCCTACCCTTTGGGTTGTGCAATGCCCCAACTACCTTCCAAAGAGCTGTCTTGAGCATCATATTTAAGTTAATCCATGACCCTGTTGAAATCTACATGAATGATTTCACACCATATGGGGATTACTTCCATGAAACTCTCTCCAATTTGCGTAAATTACTAAGAAGGTGCACTGAGATGCATCTCTCCTTGAGCCCAGAAAAGTGTGAATTACTGAAGAAATCAGGGGTTGTATTAGGACACTCCATATCCAAGCAAGAATACAGGTAGATCAGAACAAAATCACTATCATCAAAAGGGTAGCTGCTCCTCAAAAGCAGAAAGATGTCAAGAGTTTCTTAGGCTTAGCTGGTTACTATATAAGGTTCATCAAAGATTCTAGCAAGATGGCTACGCCATTATTTGGTTTATTGGCCGAAGATTTTGAGTTTATTTGGTCTGGTCCTTGTCAAGAGCCTTTCTAGCTCATTAAGGGAAAGTTGACTACTGCCCCCATCCTCCGAGGTCTAAATTGGAATTTTCCTTTCCACAACCACACTGATGCATCCTACAAAGCCGTAGGGGCAACATTAGGACAATTAGAGGACAAAATTCCTTATTCCATTAATTTCATCAGCAAGAACTTGTCCAAGGATGAGCTGAATTACACTATTACTGAGAAGGATATGTTAGCCATTGTCCATGATTTGAACATATTCAGACATTATGTAACTAGATATCAGACCTTTGTTCACACTGACCATGCAGCCATCAAGTATTTAATGAAAAAACCAGATGATAATGCTAGGATAATTAGATGGTTGTTACTTTTGAAGCAATTTGATTTGACTATTTTTGATAAACCTAGAAAGGAGAATGTTGTTGCAAATTTTTTGTCCAGGTTAGCTATCCCTGCAGGTGAACAAGGAATGGTGGATGACCAGATACCAGATGAGCATCTCTTTGCTATATCAACACTCTCACCATGGTTTGCTGATATAACCAACTACTTGGTTTCTGGGAGACTCCCTCCTAATATTTCATTCAGGGAGAGGAACAAAATAATCAGAAAAAGCGCCACTTTCACATGGATTATGGGAAACCTTTCCAAGCTAGGCCCTGATAAAATCCTAAGGAGATGTGTGAGGGAGGAAGAAGTTTTTGATATCATCTCTACATATCATGACAAGCCATGTGGAGGCCACTTTTCTGCAAAGAGAACTGCTTACAAAGTTTTGCAGGCAAGATACTATTAGCCTACCCTTCACCAAGATTCCAGAACATACACCAGCAGGTGTGACTAGTTACAAAGGATGGGGAAACACACGCAAAGGGATGAGATTCCTTTGCACCCTCAGGTAGCTCTTGAGCCATTTGACAAGTGGGGCATGGACTTTTTTGGACCTATCGATCCACCATCCGGACAAAAGAAGTATATCATAGTCTGCATTGATTACCTGACAAAGTGGGCTGAAAAAAAAGTAGTGAATGTAGCAACTGAGTAGAAATTAGCATAATTTATGAAGGAGAATACGTTTTACAAGTTTGGATACCCCAGAGAAATAGTCACTGATCAGGGAGCACGATTCACTTCTCACTAGATCAGTGAGCAAAATTAACTTCTCACCTCATTGAAAATTGTTTGAGGAAGCATAGGATTAAACATATAAATTATACTGCCTATTACCCTCAAGCGAATGGCCAAGTAGAAGTAACTAACAAAGCTTTAGGGAGCATCCTCACCAAGGTTGTGAGCAGAAATAGAAAAAATTGGGCAGAAAGATTGGTAGAAGCTACTTGGGCCTATAACACTACTTGGAAGACAACAACATGATTCACTCCTTATGAACTAGTATACGGTAAGAAAGCTCTACTCTCAGTTGAGTTTGAATTCAATACTTTAAGGATGGAAACCGAATTAGATCTAGATCTATCAAATGCCCAAAATGAGAGATTGCTGCAACTAAATGGATTGGATGAGTTCAAAATGCAAGCACTCTTCACACAGAGCTAGTTCAGATGCAAAGGAAGGTATGGCATGACAATAACATTAAGGAGAAGGCCTTCCAAGAAAGAGATTGGGAATTTTTGTATGATTCAAGGTTTAAATACTTTAAGGGAAAATTGATGAAAAGACGGCCGGGACCTTACACGGTGGAAAAATGTTTTGATAATGGCACAGTTGAAATCAAGACCATAGATGATGAAGGAATCCCCTGGCTTTTCAAAGGTCACAGACTTAAAATTTACAAGAAACCCTTATCTAGGGAAGAGTTCATAAATTCAGTAAGCAGAGAGGTGCATGTAATGGGAAACTCAATAGTTTCCAGCACCTCCTAAAAAAAAAAAAATGTCCATTGGGTGAAAACCTCTCTGAGGCGCTCTAGGCAAGCTTGTGGGTTGGAAACCTCGATGGAGGCAACCCATTTTCATGGCCACCATAATGAATTATGACTAGGGATAACTGCAAAGTCATGCCACCTGGGTATGCAAAAGAAAAATTTAAATCAAGGGGAGTAGAGGAGAACGAGGGGAGGAAGCACACATTCCATCATGAATTAATAGAGAGAAGGAAAAAATGGTCTATAACGAAAACTGGAGCTGAGGCCGAGTTACATAAGCACTCCAAAATTAGTTGCGTTATCTAATAAAAAGAGATCCCATTTCATCCAAACTAGTGAATTGATAATTTTTAAGCGAAAGAGATCGAAGGGAGCTCGCAACACAACAATACCGAGTTTGGGATGCGTATTTGAACAGAGTGTAGCAGCGGAAACATAACAACATTACCAGCAGTCGAGCTCGCTTCCGAAGTATACCACATATCAAACACAGTAGCAAGGGACCAACGGAAGCTTTTATAGCAACCGAAACAAGGCAAAATTCTACTCCTAGCCTTAGATAAGAAGGAGAAGAAGAGCCAGAAGAAGAACCAGAAGAGGAACAACAAGAATAAGAGGAAGAGATAGAGGGTCGAGGAGAAACATAAGAAATGGAAATGGAGACAGAAGTCATAAAGGTAGCAGAAAGTGAGAAAGAAGAAGACTCACAACACCGCCCAACATCCCCTCAAAACAAAGAGGAAGTTGCCGCCTTAGCTTCTTTGAGCACAAAGAGAAAAAGGCAGACCTCTATGCATTTCAGAACTAAAAAGTGTTAGAGGGTAAGTCAAAAAGAGCCAGAAACTCCTCCTGATAGCCCCATCATCATTGAAGAATAACCAAGGGAGGAGGAAAGAATCAAAGAGACAATTATGAAGGAGCAGTTGCATATGGCACAATCAAAGAATATAGCACTAAAGGAGCAATTGTAGCAAAAAGGGCAACAAGTAGCTACCATGGCAGACTTGTGCATAGAATCCCTTCAACACAGATTCCCTGCTGACTCATATATTGTGTACCTCAAGGAGCAATGGCTCCTATTTCAAATCAAAACTCTAGCCTCCCATGGATCCCTACCTTTCCAAGATTGTAGGTGATTCATGGAATTCTACGAGCAAGCTAACATGGAAAATCAAGCAAAGATGGCAAAGTTTTATGTGCATAACCTTGTGTTGACAAATTTGGATACTTGGGACCCCAATTCTAAAATGGGGGATATGCAGTTGATGACTCTAGTACCTTGGATGATGAATGAGGACACTAGAGAAAAATAGATATGGAGGGTCATGTACAAATTTAATACAAAATATGTATTGACTAGATTCTTCTGATCTAACAATAATATGCCACTGTTAAATATCGAATCACTTCTACAAAATCTTTGTGGAATTTGAACAAAAATCGCCAATCACAATATCATGAAGAAAGATCAATCACACATAACACAGATAATTTTACCGGGAAAGCATAAAGCTAAAAACCCCACTATCATCTATTATGTATATATTATGGGTCATGAAACAATTACATAAAAAGCTCCAATCCAAGAGCTCTCAGTACAATAGCTAACTGTCTCACATTGTCATACAAAAATTGGCAAATTTATGTGACAATTTACTGCCTCTAGACAACCTACCTCCACTGCGCAATCCCAGCTGATAGCAATCCCTGAATGAATGGAATCCTGCTTTACTTGACCATGCAATCCTCATGGGCACATGATCTAGGTGGATATCAGTGGCCACCTACCTATTCCATTTGGACCAACACAACCAATTCTTGCAGCTTTTCACATTCAGCACAACTTACTATTTTTAGTAGGTTTTCGAGTCCTACACTCCCGGAGCTGTTTTGGGGCCTTAATGATCCACGTGGATATTGGTGGCCACCCACCTATTTCATTTGAACCCCCACCATCAGTTCGTTCAGTTTTTAAGTTGCAACACAACTTACTATTTTTAGCAGTTTTTCGGGTCCTGAACTTCTGGAGCCGTTTTGAGGCCCTAAATGACGTTTTTTGGGAAAGATGGGAGCAACATCAATTTATTTCATGGACCAATGTTTCTCACATCGAAAGTTGAAATCCTCAGATAGATCTTTCTAACAAGATATTGAGTGCGTCAAGCGAAGATCGAATGCCAAAGTTTTGTCCCTGGGAAGTCGAGACACCAATTTACCCAAAACGAGACCCATAGTTTTGGTGCTTCATCTCCTAGCGTTAGGTTTTTGGACGTTTCAGTTTTTCCATTGTTTCTCAATAATAAATAGGCCCTTGAGCCTCATTGTAACACAATTTAGAGGTCTGTAGCCGCCACATCTCTTCTCAGAGATACGCTACCAGCACCCTAGCTACTTCTATTTCCATTATGACTGTAAGCATATTCCAGTTCTTCGATATTAATGAAATGAAGTATTGTTTCCGCTGCATCTCTGTGTTTATGTCTATTTATGTATTTTATTGTGTTCCTGCATAAATCCGGATCAGTCGTATTAGAGTGATCTGCTCTTTCTCTGCTTTTATTTGCATGTCCCCAACGTGGTCAGGGTATAAGGAGTTAGGGCTCGATCTGGTTGAAACCTTGCAAGATCAGCGTCACAAACCCCGACGACCTCCCATGGCGGAAGAAAAGAAAGATGAGGGAGCAAGAGATCCTATCAATATATTTCTCGAGGAGGCCCTCGATAAACAAAGGAACGCGATGATGGATAGCTTTGCTCAGATCCTTCAACGAGTGCCCACCTATGGCGCATCTGCATCCAACAGCCACTCTGGAGGCGCCATTCCCTTCAAGGTAGATATAAACTTTGAAATTCCTGTATTTGAAGGACAGATAGATGCAGATGCCATAAATAGATGGTTGAACTTGCTGGAAGGGTATTTATCGGTCCATGATGTCTCCAACCGAGAAAATATTATTTTTGCACTCCTCAAAGACGGTCCCCATGTCAAAGACTGGTGGGAAACCTACTATGAGCAAGAGGATGAAGGGGAACCCTCTCTGTTCTCAGCCAAACCCACTTGGAATTCCTTCCGAGACGACATTGAGGAACAATATTACCCCGTGGGGAGCTATGAGGTCAAAAACATCCAATGGACCACGCTGCGGCAGCAAAGGGACGAAGATGTGCATGAACTGACGAATTTGTTCCATACCTTGCGCACAAAGTTTTGTATTAAAGATTCAGAGAGACATTTGGTGCTCAAGTACTGCGGCTATCTGTACAAACACATTCAAGAGGAAATGGAGTTCCTTGACATTACATCGCTTAGCACGACATATCGCTATGTCGCCAAGATTAAGCAGAAAGTTAAGCAGGAGAAGCGAGACTTTGGATCTGCGAATCCAAAGCCAGGGAAAGGTGCCCCCGTACCGCAGAACAAGGGGAAAAACTAAAGTGGGATGATTCAGAACAAAACCAAAAATCCAAATTAGGACACGGGGAAGTGGTGTGAATTTCATAACAGCCCCACTCATAGCATAAACGAGTGTCGGGCCAAACAGTCATTGGTGGCCGAACTAAAGGCACCCGAATCAGATGCATTTTCTGATCTTGAGTCAGAACCAGACAAAGGAAATGACAAAAGGAAGCAAATAATTGATGCGGATCCCAGTGCCATTGTTGCCACCACCAAGATCCAAAGGGAGAATCTCGAGGATCCAGAGGAGGGGGAGCACCTCTTCCATTCACAGATGTGGGTGAAGGGTTCTCCACTGCAATTCCTTGTCGATAGCGGAAGCCAAAAGAACCTTATTTCACTAGAGGTCGTGAAGCGGCTCGACCTGTCAACTATAGCACACTTGCAACCGTATACCATCGGGTGGCTTCACCCAGGGAGAGATATATGCATCCGCCAACAATGCCGCCTTACGTAGAGCATCAAGCCATTCACGGATGAGGTATTATGTGATGTTGTTCCTCTTGATGTAGCTGATGTATTATTGGGCCAACCATACTTGTGGAGGAGACATGCTGTGTATTACTCTAGGCCTCATGCTGTTATTATTACTTTGGGAAATAACTTGTACAGGATACTGGAGGTAGTACCACCTCGTGTCATCTCTTTGACTACTGCAAAACAACACAGTAAGATTGTTTCCCAAACCAGGAAATTTATTTTTCTTACAACTCGCTCACAGGGAAAGAAGAATATTGTGGCCACAACCTCGAAACAAGGCTCCCCTGCACGGCTGCAGTAGATGGACAAAGTCATGGAGGAATACGAGGACATTTTCTCCTCACTCACAGAGGTTCCTCTACGCCGTCAAGACAAGCACTCCATTGATTTGACCCCCAACGCACCGTCGCCTGATGTTGCCATACCTCCTGCAAATACACATACAGAATCCACACATGTACTGTATGAGGCTGATAAAGAAACCAAAATTACTAAACGCATCCAGCATGTCCGCCTGCAGGTCCATGACATCTTCAACAAATCTAATACCCAGTTCAATAGAATTCGCCTCATCCCATGAAGGATCTCAATGCAATGGGGACAATTTCTTCCTAAGGAGGGAGGAATTATCCAGGTGGATATCGGTGGCCACCCACCTATTCCATTTGGACCGACACCATCAACTCTTGCAGCTTTTTAAATTTAGCATAACTTACTATTTTTAGCAGGTTTTCGGGACCTGCACTCCCGGAGCAGTTTTGGATATTGGTGGCCACCCACCTATTCCATTTGAACCCACCATCAGTTCATTCAGTTTTTAAGTTGCAACACAACTTACTATTTTTAGCATCTTTTTAGGTCTTGAACTTCCAGAGCCGTTTTGAGGCCCTAAACGAAGTTTTTTGGGAAAATCGGGAGAAACATGGTTCCATGAAATGATGTTTATCACATCGAAAGTTGTACTCCTTGGATAGATCTTTCTAACGATCTATTGAGCGCGTCAAACGAAGATCAGATGCCAAAGTTACGTCCCCGGGAAGTTGAAACACCAATTTACCCAAACGAGACCCACAATTTTGGCGCTTCATCTCCTAGGGTTAGGTTTTTGGACGTTTCAAATTTTCCATTATTTCTCAATAATAAATAGGCCCTCGAGCCTCATTGTAACACAGTTCAGAGGTCTGTAGCCGTCACATCTCTTCTCAGAGATACGCTACCAACACCCTAGCTATTTCTATTTCCATTATGTCTGTAAGCATATTCCAGTTCTTTGATATTAATGAAATGAAGTATTGTTTCCATTGCATCTCTGTGTTTATGTCTATTTCTGTATTTTATTGCGTTCCTGCATAAATCCGGATCAGTGGTATCAGAGTAGTTTTCTCTTTCTCTGTTTTTCTTTGCATGTCCCCAACGCGGTCAGGGTATAAGGAGTTAGGGCTCGATCTGGTTGAACCCTTGCAAGATCAGCCTCGAAAACCCCAATGACCTCCCATGGCGGAAGAAAATAAAGATGAGGGAGTAAGAGATCCTATCAAAATATTGCTCGAGGAGGCCCTTGAGAAACAAAGGAACGCGATGATGGATAACTTTGCTCAGATCTGTCAACAACTGCCCACCTACAACACATCTGCATTCAACAACCACTTTGGAGGCACCACTCCCTTCAAGGTACAGGTAAACTTTGAAATTCCTGTATTTGAAGGACATATAGATGCAGACGCCATAGATAGCTGGTTGAATTTGCTGGAAGGGTATTTCTCGGTCCATGATTTCTCCGACAAAGAAAAGATTATTTTTTCACTCCTCAAAGTCGCTCCCCATGTCAAATACTGGTGGGAAACCTACTGTGAGCAAGAGGATGAAGGGGAACCCTCTCTGTTCTTGGCCACACCCACTTGGAATTCCTTCCGAGATGGCATCAAGGAACAATATTACCCTGTGGGGAGCTATGAGGACAAATACATCCAATGGACCACACTGCGACAACAAAGGGATCAAGATGTGCACGAACTGACGAATTTGTTCCATACCATGCACACAAAGTTGGGTATTAAAGATTCAGAGAGAAATTTTGTGCTCAAGTACTGCGGTTGTCTGCACAAACACATTCAGGAGGAAATGGAGTTCATCGACATTACATCGCTCGGCACGACATATCGCTATTCCGCCAAGAACGAGCTGAAATTTACGTAGAAGAAGTGAGACTTTGGATCTGCGAATCCAAAGCCAGGGAAAGCTGCCCTCGAACCGCAGAACAAGGGGAAAGGCCAAAGAGGGGCGACTTAGAACAACACCAAAAATCCAAAGAAGGACATCGGGAAGTGGTATGAATTTCATAACAACCCCACTCAGAGCACAAACGAGTGTCGGGCCAAACAGTCATTGGTGGCCGAACTAAAGGCACCCGAATCAAATGCATTTTTTGATCCTAAGTCAGAACCAGAAAAAGGCAATGACAAAGTGAAGAAAATCATTGATTCGTATTCCAGTGCCATTATTTCCACCACCAAGATCCAGAGGGAGGATCCCGAGGATCCAGAGGAGGGGGAGTGCCTCCTCCATTCGCAGATATGGGTGAAGGGTTCTCCACTGCAATTCCTTGTCGATAGCGGAAGCCAAAAGAACCTCATTTCACCAGAGGTCGTGAAGCGGCTCGGCCTACTGACTAAAGCACACCCACAACCGTATACCATTAGGTGGCTTCACACAGAGAGAGATATCCACATTCGCCAACAGTGCCGCCTTCCGTACAACATCAAGCCATTCACAGATGAGGTATTATGTGATGTTGTTCCTCTTGATGTAGCTGATGTATTATTGGGCCAACCATACTTGTGGAGGTGACATGCTATGTATGAGTCTAGGCCTCATGCTATTATTATTACTTTGGGAAATAAATTTTACAGGATACCAGAGGTAGTACCGCCTCGTGTCATCTCTTTGACTAATGAAAAACAACGCATTAAGATTTTTTCCCAAACCAGTAAATTAATTTTCCTTACAACTCGCTCACAGTGAAAGAAGAATATTGTGGCCACAACCTCGAAACAGGGCTCCCTTGCACGGCTGTAGCAGATGGACAAAGTCATGGAGGAATACGAGGAAATTTTCTCCTCACTCACAGAGGTTCCTCTACACTGTCAGGACAAGCAATCCATTGATCTAACCCTTGAAGCACCGCTGCCTAATGTTGTTATACCTCCTGCAACTACACATAAAGAATCCACACATGTACTGTTTGAGGCTGATAAGGAAACCGAAATTACTAAACGCATCTAGCTTGTCCGCCCGCAGGTCCATGACATATTCAACAAATCTAATACCTAGTTCAACAAAATTTGCCTCATCTCATGGAGGATCTCAACGCAATGGGGACCATTGCTTCCCAAGGAGGGAGGAATGATCCAAGTGGATATCGGTGGCCACCCACCTATTCCATTTGGATCAGCACCATCAATTCTTGCAGCTTTTCACATTTAGCACAACTTACTATTTTTAGCAGGTTTTCGGGTCCTGCACTCTCGGAGCCGTTTTGGGGCCTTAATGATCCAGGTGGATATTTTTGGCCACCCACCTATTCCATTTGAACCCCCACCATCAGTTCATTCATTTTTTAATTTGCAACACAACTTACTATTTTTAGCATTTTTTCAGGTCCTGAACTTCCGGTGTCGTTTTGAGGCCCTAAACGATGTTTTTTGGGAAAACCTAGAGCAACATGGGGCCATGGACCCATTTTTCTCACATAGAAAGTTGTACTCCTCGGATAGATATTTCTAACGAGCTATTGAGCATGTCAAACGGGGATTGGATGCCAAAGTTACGTCCCCGAGAAGTTGAAACACAAATTTACCGAAACGAGACCCACAGTTTTGGTGCTTCATCTACTAGGGTTAATTTTTTGGACGTTTCAATTTTTCCATTGTTTCTCAATAATAAATAGGCCCTCGAGCCTCATTGTAACATAGTTCAGAGGTTTGTAGCCGCCACATCTCTTCTCAGAGATACGCTACCAGCACCCTAGCTACTTCTATTTCCATTATGTGTGTAAGCATATTCCAGTTCTTTGATATTAATGAAATGAAATATTGTTTCCACTGCATCTCTGTGTTTATGTCTATTTCTGTATTTTATTGTGTTCCTGCATAAATCCGGATTAATGGTATCAGAGCAGTTTTCTCTTTCTCTGTTTTTCTTTGCATGTCTCCAAAGCGGTCAGGGTATAAGGAGGTAGGGCTCGATCTGGTTGAACCCTTGCAAGATCAGCCTCGCAAACCCCGATGACCTCCCATGGCAGAAGAAAAGAAAGATGAGGGAGCAGGAGATCCTATCAAAATATTGCTCGAGGAGGCCCTCGAGAAACAAAGGAACGTGATGATGGATAACTTTTCTCAGATCCTTCAACGACTGCCCATCTACGACACATCTGCATCCAACAACCATTCTGGAGGCGCCACTCCCTTCAAGGTACAGGTAAAATTTGACATTCCTATATTTGAAGGACAGATAGATGCAGATGCCATAGATAGATGGTTGAATTTGCTGGAAGGGTATTTCTCGGTCCATGATTTTTCTGACCGAGAAAAGATTATTTTTGCACTCGTCAAAGTCGCTCCCCATGTCAAAGACTAGTGGGAAACCTACTGTGAGTAGGAGGATGAAGGGGAACCCTCTCCGTTCTCGGTCACACCCACTTGGAATTCCTTCCGAGACGGCATCAAGTAAAAATATTACCCCATGGGGAGCTATGAGGACAAATACATCCAATGGACCACGCTATGGCAACAAAGGGATCAAGATGTGCACGAACTGACGAATTTGTTCCATACCTTGCGCACAAAGTTGGGTATTAAAGATTCAGAGATACATTTAGGGCTCAAGTACCGTGGCTATCTACACAAACACATTAAGGAGGAAATGGAGTTCCTCGACATTACATCGCTCGGCATGACATATTGCTATGCCGCCAAGATCGAGCAAAAATTTAAGCAGAAGAAGCAAGACTTTGGATCTGCGAATCCAAAGCCAGGGAAAGGTACCCCCGAATCATAGAAAAAGGGGAAAGGCCAAAGCGGGGTGACTCAGAACAACACAAAAAATCCAAAGAAGGACACGGGGCAGTGGTGTGAATTTCATAACAGCCCCACTCATAGCTCAAACGAGTGTCGGGCCAAACAATCATTTGTGGCTAAACTAAAGTCACCCGAATCAGATGCATTCTATGATCCTGAGTTAGAACCAGACAAAGGCAATGAAAAAGGGAAGCAAATCATTGATGCAGATCCTAGTTCCATTGTTGCCACCACCAAGATCCAGAGGGAGGATCCCGAGGATCCAGAGGAGGGGGAGCGCCTCTTCCATTCACAGATGTGGGTGAAGGGTTCTCCACTGCAATTCCTTTTCGATAGCGGAAGCCAAAATAACCTCATTTAACTAGAGGTCGTGAAGTGGCTAAGCCTACCGACTATAGCACACTTCAACCGTATACCATCGGTTGGATTCACCTAGGGAGAGAAATCTGGATATGTCAATAGTGCCGCCTTCCGTACAACATCAAGCCATTCACGGATGAGGTATTATGTGATGTTGTTCCTCTTGATGTAGCTGATGCATTATTGGGCCAAGCATACTTGTGGAGGTGACATGATGTGTATGAGTCTAAGCCTCGTGCTGTTATTATTACTTTGGGAAATAACTTGTACAGGATATCGGAGGTAGTACCGCCTCGTGTCATCTCTTTGACTATTGCAAAACAATGCAGTAAGATTTTTTCCCAAACCAGGAAATTTACTTTCCTTACAACTCACTCACAGGGAAAGAAGAATATTGTGGCCACAACCTCGAAACAGGACTCCACTGCACGACTGCAGTAGATGGAAAAAGTCATGGAGGAATACGAGGACATTTTCTACTCGCTCACAGAGGTTCCTATACACCATCAAGACAAACACTCCATTGATCTGACCCCCGACGAACCACCGCCTAATGTTGCCATACCTCCTGCAACTACACATACAGAATCCACACATGTATTGTCTCAGGCTGATAAAGAAACCAAAATTACTAAATGCATCCAACATGTCTGCCCGCAGGTCCATGACATCTTCAACAAATCTAACACCCCGTTCAACAGAATTTGCCTCATATCATGGAGGATATCAACACAATGGGGACCATTGATTCCTAAGGAGGGAGGAATGGTCCAGGTGGATATCGGTGGTGACCCACCTATTCCTTTGGACCGAAACCATCAATTCTTGTAGCTTTTCACATTCAGCACAACTTACTATTTTTAACAGGTTTTCGGGTCCTGCACTCCCGGAGCTGTTTTGGGGCTTTAATGATCCAGGTGGATATTGGTGGCCACCCACCTATTCCATTTGAACCCCCACCATCAGTTCATTCGGTTTTTAAGTTGCAACACAACTTACTATTTTTAGCAGTTTTTTGGGTCCTGAACTTCCGAAGCCGTTTTGAGGCCCTAAACGACGTTTTTTGGGAAAACCAAGAGCAACATCAGTTTGTGAACCAATGTTGCTTACATTGAAAGTTGTACTCCTCGGATAGATCTTTCTAACTAGCTATTGAGCACGTCAAACAAAGATCAGATGCTAAAGTTACATCTCCGAGAAGTTGAAACACCAATTTACCCAAACAGGACCCACAATTTTGGCACTTCATCTCACAGGGTTATGTTTTTGGATGTTTCAGTTTTTCCATTGTTTCTCAATAATAAATAGGCCCTTGAGCCTCATTGTAACACAATTTATAGGTCTATATATGTCACATCTCTTCTCAGAGATACGCTACCAGCACCCTAGCTACTATTTTGATTATGTCTGTAAGCATATTCCAGTTCTTTGATATTAATGAAATGAAGTATTGTTTCCATTGCATCTCTATGTTTATGTCTATTTTTGTATTTTATTGCGTTTCTGCATAAATCCGGATTAGTGGTATCAAAGCGTTCTTCTCTTTCTCTGTTTTTCTTTGCATGTCCCCAACGCGGCCAGGGTGTAAGGAGTTAGGGCTCGATCTGGTTGAACCCTTGCAAGATCAGCCTCGTAAACCCTGACGAATTCCCATGGTGGAAGAAAATAAAGACGAGGGAGCAGGAGATCCTATCAAAATATTTCTCGAGGAGGCCTTCAAGAAACAAAGGAACACAATGATGGATAACTTTGCTCAGATCCTTCAACGACTGACCTACGATGCATCTGCATCCAACGGCCACTCTGGAGGCGCCACTCCCTTCAAGGTAGAGGTAAAATTTGACAATCCTTTATTTGAAGGACAGATAGATGCAGATGCCATAGATAGATGGTTGAATTTTCTGGAAGGGTATTTCTCGGTCCATGATTTCTCCAACCGAGAAAAGATTATTTTTGCACTCATCAAAGTCGCTCCCCATGTCAAAGACTGGTGGGAAACCTACTTTGAGCAAGAGGATGAAGGGGAACTTTCTCTGTTCTCGACCACACCCACTCGGAATTCCTTCTGAGACGACATCAAGGAACAATATTACCCCATGGGGAGCTATGAGGACAAATGCATCCAATGGACCACGCTGCGGCAGCAAAGGGATCAAGATGTCCACGAACTGACGAATTTGTTCCATACCCTATGCACAAAGTTTGGTATTAAAGATTCAAAGAGAAATTTGGTGCTCAATTACCGTAGCTATCTGTACAAACACATTCAGGAGGAAATGGAGTTCCTCAACATTACATCGCTTGGCATGGCATATCGCTATGCCCCCAAGATCGAGCAGAAATTTAAGCAGAGGAAGCGAGACTTTGGATCTGTGAATCCAAAGCCAGGGAAAGGTGCCCCCAAACCGTAGAACAAGGGGAAAGGCCAAAGCTGGGCGACTCAAAATAACACCACAAATCCAAATAAGGACATGGGGAAGTGGTGTGAATTTCATAACAGCCCCACTCATAGCACAAACGAGTGTAAGGCCAAGCAGTCATTGGTGGCCGAACTAAAGGCACCCGAATCAGATGCATTTTTTGATCCTGAGTCAGAACCAGACAAAGGCAATGAAAAAGGGAAGCAAATCATTGATCCGGATCCTACTTCCATTGTTGCCACCACAAAGATCTAGAGGGAGGATCCCGAGGATCCAAAGGATGGGGAGTGCCTCTTCCATTCGCAAATGTGGGTGAAGGGTTATCTACTCCAATTCCTTGTCGATAACGGAAGCCAAAAGAACCTCATTTCGCCAGAGGTCATGAAGCGACTCAATCTACCGACTATAGCACACCCGCAACTGTATACCATCGGGTGGCTTCACCCAGGGAGAGATATCCGCATCCGCCAACAGTGCCGCCTTTCGTACATCATCAAGCCTTTCACGGATGAGGTATTATGTGATGTTGTTCCTCTTGATGTAGCTGATGTATTATTGGGAAAACCATACTTGTGGAGGTGACATGCTGTGTATGAGTCTAGGCCTCGTGCTGTTATTATTACTTTGGGAAATAACTTGTACAGGATACCAGAGGTAGTACAGCCTTGTGTCATCTCTTTGAATACTGCAAAACAACGCAGTAAGATTGTTTCCCAAACCAGGAAATTTATTTTCCTTACAACTCGCTCACACGTAAAGAAGAATATTTTGGCCACAACCTTGAAACAGGGCTCCCCTGCACGGCTACAACAGATGGACAAAGTCATCAAGGAATACGAGGTCATTTTCTCCTCCCTCATAGAGGTTCCTATACACCGTCAGGACAAGCACTCCATTGATCTGACCCCCGAGGCACCGCCGCCTGATGTTGCCATACCTCCTGCAACTACACATACATAATCCACATATGTACTATCTAAGGCTGATAAATAAACCAAAATTACTAAACGCATCTAGCATGTCCGCCTGCAGGTCCATGACATCTTCAACAATTCTAATACCCATTTCATTAGAATTTGCCTCATCCCATGGAGGATCTCAGCGCAATGGGGACCATTGCTTCCTAAGGAGGGAGGAATGATCCAGGTGGATATCAGTGGCCACCCTCCTATTCCATTTGGACCGACACCATCAATTCTTGAAACTTTTCACATTTAGCACAACTTACTATTTCTAGCAGGTTTTTGGGTCCTGCACTCCTGGAGCCATTTTGGGGCCTTAATCATCCAGGTGTATATTGGTGGCCACCCAAATATTCCATTTGAACCCCCACCATCAGTTCGTTCAGTTTTTAAATTGCTACACAACCTACTATTTTTAGTAGTTTTTCGGGTCCTGAACTTCTGGAGTCGTTTTGAGGCCCTAAACGACGTTTTTTGGGAAAACCGAGAGCAACATGGTTCAATGGATCGATGTTGCTTAAATAAAAAGTTGTACTGCTCGTATAGATCTTTCTAACAAGCTATTGAGCGCGTCAAACGAAGATCGGATGCCAAAGTTACGTCCCTGAGAATTTGAAACACCAATTTACCCAAATGAGACCGAAAGTTTTGGCGCTTCATCTCCTAGGTTAGGTTTTTGGACGTTTCAATTTTTCCATTGTTTCTCAATAATAAATAGGCCCTCGAGCCTCATTGTAACACATTTCAAAGGTCTGTAGCCACCACATCTCTTCTCAGAGATACGCTACCAACACCCTAGCTACTTCTATTTCCATTATGTCTATAAGCATATTCTAGTTCTTTGATATTAATGAAATGAAGTATTGTTTCCGATGCATCTCTGTGTTTATGTCTATTTATGTATTTTATTGCGTTCCTGCATAAATTCAGATTAGTGGTATTAGAGCGGCTTGCTCTTTCTCTATTTTTCTTTGCATGTTCCCAACGTGGTGAGGGTATAAGGAGTTAGGGCTCAATCTGGTTGAACCCTTTCAAGATCAGCCTCGCAAACCCCAACGACCTCCCATGGTGGAAGAAAATAAAGACGAGAGAGTAGGAGATCCTATCAAAATATTGCTCGAGGAGGCCCTCGAGAAACAAAGGAACACGATGATGGATAACTTTGCTCAGATCCTTCAACGACTACCCACCTACGGTGCATCTGCATCCAACAACCACTCTGGAGGCGCCACTCCATTCAAGGTACAGGTAAACTTTGACATTCCTGTATTTGAAGGACAAATAGATGCAGACGCCATAGTTAGATGGTTGAATTTGCTGGAAGGGTATTTCTCGGTCCATGATTTGTCCGACCGAGAAATGATTATTTTTTCACTTCTCAAAGTCGCTACCCATATCGAAGACTGGCAGGAAACCTACTACGAGCAAGAGGATTGTTGTGGTGGATTTTTTGCACGGGTGTACAAAATAACACCAGCTTAAAGAGTGTGGTATACTCTTTAAACTATTGGTAATAGGCAAAAAGTGGGGGAGCTCAAAAGCAAGACATTTAATGAAAAATAATATGCTAAAGTTTGCTCTGGTTAAAGTAAAACTAAAACACAAATAAGCAGAAGCTATAATGAGAATCAAAATGATAATAATGCAAACGACGGCTCAATGGCCTCTTCTTATTAAATGTTTGAAATGGAGAAGAAATTTTACCCACTTGCCAAAGGGCCCTTAGGCAATGGCTCTAGGTCTCGATGCATGGATGTTTCCTTCTAAGCTCTACCTCTGATGCAATCTCCCTCTCTCTCTCTGCTGTTGTGGACTAAGATGTTGGGTGGCCAATGATTGAGTCCTCTTTAGCTCCAGCTCTGGGTCACACACTGCTGGTGTTGCTGGGCAACTTTGGCTAGCATAACAATGTGATCACCATGTCTTCATCTCTTGGTGGCTTTATATAGATTAGTTTCAAATCCTCCTTCCCTCCCTTGGTACATGATGGATAGTGACCCAAGGGAGAGGTATGATTCCATTGTGTGCTCAAATATTCTTTTGTGTACTCACATAGTGTCTAAGGAGGCGCTGGTGGCTGTCCTTAGGCGGCTTTCACATAAGGAGTAACGGTCCTTTGCTTAGTGTGGTCCCGGAAAGTGACTTTTTGCCATTTCCAAGAATGCGCGCTTATCAGGAAAAAAGGCACAGAAGGCGCTCTTCTCGAAGGATAAAGAGCAATTTAGCATTTATGACTAGTTCAAATCTGATTTTCTCAAAACCTTAGAGATTTTAAATACTTCTTGATTCCATAGTGTGTTCGTGCCCTGTAAATCCTTAGGCTTGACATTAATTGATGTCGTCTTCTGCTGTACGATTTTCCAGTGTTAACAGTTTCCCCCTAATGTGTGAGGTCTAGGAAGAACTGTATAGCCGAAATACATTATAGTTTCTTTTCTGTATCGTATGCAGAGAGAGAGAGAGAGAGAGAGAGAGAGAGAGAGAGAGAGAGAGAGAGAGAGAGAGAGAGAGAGAGAGAGAGAGAGGCCTACTTGAATTTTGGAATTGACAACACCTTGCACCGTTTTTGAGATAACCATGGCCTAAGGGACCCCCTGCAAGCAGACAAAATATACAACATATTTACAAAATTTCAAGGAGGCGGGCATGTCCCATGCTCATGATGTTATGGCTAGTTAAAAAAAATTGACAGATACATGTGTTGTCTTTGCCACTACTGCTTGGGAGATGTTACTTGGCTCCTAGTTTTGATTTCAGTTGTGGTTTCCCCCAGATTGAGATCATGGGGGGGGCATTGCCGGTTACTTCCCCCCATCTAGGATCTCCCAGAATATAGATTCCTGTTGCCTAGGTGACCTTAGGTCAAAGACCTGACCAAACCGTCTGCAGTAATCTATGTGCCTGATAACTCAAGAGGATGAGCCAACCAGGTTCCCTTTTCCCTAGTTAGTGTATGGTGGCTTGGGGGGAGGAGAGACAAGTGGTTGTCTTTCTGGTGAGTGTTGTTTCTCCTGCATGTATGGGACGACACGAGGTTCATCTTCGACAGATTGGGTGGTGGGATCCTCTTGGTAGGATCGGTCGATGGCATGTAAGGCATCCATATATCGTGGGATCTCTGGGCAACGATAGGTATAGTGCCCATAGGTGCCACAGAGAGCACATGCGTGATTGGTACGCAGCGGTTTGCCTGTATTTTTTGAGGCAGGTTCTTTTTTGCGGGAATGCGGCATTAAGGTGTCTGCTTCAGAGCCGAGGAGTGGTTTTAACTCATCCAACTCTAGACATATGTGGGTAGGGTGTCCTATAACATCACATATAGCACAGGTTGATGAATCCCTTTGCATGGTGGGGGTCACCTCTTTCTTTCCTCTTTTTGCGGTTTTCTTGGCCGTGATAACCGGTTTTGTAATAGGAACTTCCTTTGTGGGGGCGGTTTCAACCGTTTCTTGGGTAGGTTGGGGCTTCTCAGGGCTGAGGGGCTTTAACCCAATGACAGAAACATTGGTGGTTCCTGTTATGGGAGGGGGAACGAGGTACTAGACTGGGAATGCTAATGATATGTTGGGTAACACCAGTGTTGCCAAAACCTGCTGGGAGACGAAGCACGCAGGGGGGTAGAGGAAAAGGGGTTTGGGAGGCGGCGTAGGATAGAGAGGCTGCTGTGGCAGATGCCTCGGTGTCGTTACTACTTGAGTCCGTGTCCTGACTAACCTCGGTTCTTGATGTGGACATCATGCACACCGGGGCCCCTGTGGCATCGAGCGATGCCTTAGGGATAATGGGAGGATCTCCTAGGAATGACCCTAGGATGGACAACGGTTTGAATTGGCCTGGGCCATATTCTTGGTATTGTGAAAGACTGTCTACGGCTATATCTACGTAGGGTAGAATTACATCTATGTTGGTTAGAGGATTCTTTTCACTGTGCGTCAGCTGGTCTACTGTAACGATTCGATCCTCGTGGGGGAACATCATGATGCGGAAGATGGAGGATGCTATGGTAGACATGGCATACATGTAACTCCACCTGAGGAGTATGTTGTAATCCAAGTGAGCATCCAAGACTTCAATGTCTATGTGGACCATCTTGCTGGCTAAGCAGATCAATACATGTTGGTAAAGGCCAACGGGAGTTGAGGGACAACTGTCGTATGCTTTGAGTGTGATGACAGAAGATTTGAATTTGGGGGATCCTAACTTTTGCCACACATTTTTTGACATGATGCATGTCGATGCACCCTCGTTAATGACACATCGGTGAATAGTGATATTCTGTACTGATACTGGTATCTGGAAGGCGGCCATAGAAGGAATCCTAGGGGTGGCCTTGTCTAAGTCAAAGTCCATCATGCATGTATCTGTAGGGTTGATAGCGCCTAACGCGGAAAGTAGGGCTTTCCGTTGCTTGGGGCATGACTACAGTACTTCCAACGCGGACATAGCAGCGAGTGATTGAGCTAAATCATCCACGATGCTATAATTATGGGCTGCTTTGGAGTAATTACCTACTCGCCTATTAGACCCTTTTACCATTTTTGGCAATAGTTTCGTAGGAATCTTTGGAATGGTCAAAGGTGAAGTCGGCGCACTCGTACTAGCCCCTGACGTATTAGTGTCTGGTGGGGTGTCGTAGCTATGATTCTGAGTTTGGAAAACTGTTTCTTCCCCTGTCATGTAGATATCATGGTTGTTTTTCCTGGAATCGACTGGGTTTTGCTGCTGAGTGCTGACTGTCCCTTGATGGGGGAAAGGTTCTTGCATCACCGCAGTTTGCTGGGAAGACCCTCCTTGTCCTCGGTTACTCTGTAGCTTTTTAAGCTCAGGGAGTTCGGGACAGTGGTGAGTATAGTGCCTGTACTCATCACATATTGAACAAGAATGGTTTGTTTGTAGAGGTGGCCTTTTGCCTTGCCTTTGGGCATTTCTTGACTCTTGGTTCTGATTCCGGTTGGAGTTACCTCCAACCTAGGATCACGGTGGGTGCTGTTGGTTGTTGCCCCCTTGTCCAGGGTTCCCTTTAGGCATGTTTATGGTCTTTTTCTTAACCATGTTAGGAGGGTAGTTCTCCTGATCATACTAGTGTGGTTGATTTTGGGACGACTGCATAAAGTTGACCTATGCATTGGTTTGCATAGGTGGGTTGTGTGCTTGGGACTGAGCATAATGCTGTCCCATGTTTTCACCTGGCCATTGGGGGGAGCTCTTCCGTTAGTGTTTCTTCCTACGTACTGGGTCCCCTTAGCCAGAGGATAAGGTCCTCCTTAGTGATACGCTTGCGCCCTATTAGTCAAATTTTGCTGCGGCATATGATGACTTTGAAATCCAGGTTGAGACATATTATGGGTAGAATCATGTGTATAACCAGGATTTTGACTGCTGCTACCTAGGTACCATTGGGTCATTGACCTAATTAGTCCGTGTGTAGAGTTAGACGTGCCTGGAAATTCTTGATAAGATTGCAGGCGCGGGGCGTTAGGCAGGATATTGTAGATGTATCCTGACTGCGTATAGATCAGTTCAAGCTGTTGGGCTTTACTGATTGCGTCCTCTTCGTATGTGGGGTTGCGTTGTGCCACATCCTTTAAAATCTCCACCATAAAAGTTTTCAAGAATAAATCTAAGAGGACCCGGTCGTCGAGTTTAGCTTTGCATAAAATGCGACTCCGCCTCCATTTATGAAGATGGTCTGAGATATGGATGGAGGGGGATTGTCTAAAATGAGTAAGTAACTCCATTCCCGAATCATGGTGAATGGGAAACTGAAATTATGTGAGGAATGCGGTAGCAAGGGCAATAAAGGTTCCATGTGAAGCAGGAGGTTGCTCCACGTACCATTTTGCAGCCACTCCCATAAGAGTGCGTTGAAATAGCCTTAATTGAATAGTATCATCAATGATGCTATTTGATGAGAAACATAGGTGAAAGGTCATTACATGATTACCTGGGTCTTCCGCTTGCTTACCTTCAAACTTTGGTATATCCGAAGGGAGCTTCGTGGGCATGGGAGGCGAATTGGGGTCGTGTGCGATGGGGTCCTTTGTGAGCTTGGTTAAATTGGGTAGATTCAACGCAACTAAGAAGAGTGACTGAGGGTTGACACCATGGCAACGTGTGAAGACAAGAAGTTTTGGTTAGAACGAGGGTTGGTCTGTGACATAACCTGTTGTGAATTCAGCTGGCTTCCCGTATGGGATGCGCTCCTCTACCCCCTAGGGTACGAGGGGGGAGTGGTGTGCGGTGTGGTGTTGGGAGACCAACTAGGGTTCCCAACTAAGGTTGCTCCAAGAAAGGATGAACCAATGAAGGTGGAAATGTTCCGTCTTTGACGCCTAAACGGCGAAAGACCTGGAACCCCTCCCAATAATGGGGGGAGGTACAAAAGACGCTTGGATCGACAAGGTTTCGTTGGAACTGTTTTGGTGTCGACTAGGTTAGGTTTTGGAAAAATTTGAGGGGATTGAGTCTATGGTCACGACAAATTTATGGCCACATACATAAAACAAAGCAAAAATGAAATGAATTTTCCCTTTAACTTAATCTATGTGATCAATCAAGCAAAAAATGGTTTTGTTTGTTTGCGTGTGATACTCGAAATCCTAAAAGACCTATTACGTCCTCACACACTCAAAAGTAACTATGCCTTGAGAAGATTTCTTGCAAGTTCTGGCATAATGTCCCGTAAGAGTTGGCGACGCCCCTAGTCAGCCGAAGAGAATCCACCAAGGTAAGGGTAGAGGGTCTAGCGCTTGCCTGCACCGTCGCCTATAGGGTAAAGGATGCCCTAGTTTTTGGCCACTAAGAACCACCATCCCACGTGAGCGTTCGAGTCTTGGGCTTCTTGGTAGTTAGCCAACAGTACCGAGTATCAGCCGGGTAAGGTGGCCCCAACTGATACCGCACGCACTGCACCTAAGCCCAACCCCCTCTAAATCGGGTCTCTGCCGCGCTCGGGCTTTATTTTATGTGGGCTGATAGGTGGATTTTAAAGCTCCCTAAATACACAACTTCTATGTTTAAATATGAAGTGTGATCAAGGTGGCTTATTGGATGCCTACCCCCTTGATCCTAACTTAATATATAAATTATTTTGTGGCCCCAGTGGGGCGAATTTAGTGAGTGGTTTTAAGTTAGTTTTAGGTGGCTTTCTTTGCTTAGTGGGTGAGTGTGTGTGAGAATATGGTGAACAATATCATAGTTTGAACATATGGATATCGGTGATCCTTTACAAAAGTCCCCTAGTTAAACTATGTGACGTTGTTCCTTGCTCAAATGGAAAACATTTGCGGATAATGGGTCACTTCCAAATCTTCCTAGTTAATATATGTGACTTAACTAAAGGGAGATGGCGAATCACAAATGTAGAGTGTTAATATGCTTGCCTAGGGTCACCAAATGGTGCAAAGGTAGTAGAGATTACTTTCTCTAATCGGCGATTCGATCCTAGTACCACAATTTCCTAAATGAAAAAATTGAATTTAAGCTAAACAATTTCTACACTAGCTTATGCATGTGTGGTCTTGGGCCACTTACTTGGACTAGTTAAACTAAGTGTGCATACCAGAATTTGCAAAAAAAATAAGTTGTTCAGAAATCAATTGTTAATTCGCCCCCTACTTAAACTATGTGAAGAATTTTTGCAAAAAACCAACTTAAATGAAAACTAACTCTATGCCTACAGAAAGCAGCAAAAAGTGAGTTCTCAGAAGCTGTGGGGTATCAACACAAGTGCTGGCAGATACATTAGGGGCTGCCCAACACACTTACAAGCAAAAATCCTTGACAGGTGCACCTTCCTGTGCGCAGGTCAGTCCTGAACGCACGTAATGCGCCTCTGTGAGGAAAAACTACACACAAAAACCCTGCAAGTAAAAAGATGAGGAGATGCCTTCTTTATTCTGTCACTTTAGTGAGTCTAGGGATTGTAAGATAGATCAGAGGACTGTCAGATCCACTCCAACATAGACAAAGGGTCTCCTGCAAAATATGGCACAACCACATAAAATTGGAACACGTCGGTGGACTCGCCAATCCTGTTGTGGTGGATTTCTCACACGGGTGTATGAAATCGCACCAGTTTAAAGAGTGTGGTATACTCTTTAAACTATTGGTAACAGGAAGAAAGTGGGGGAGCTCAAAAGCATAAAATTTAATGAAAAAAAGTATGCTAAAGTATGCTCTGGTTAAACTAAAACTAAAACACAAATATACAGAAGCTATAAAGAGAGTCAAAATGATAATAATGCAAATGATGGCTCGATGGCCTCTTCTTATTAAATGTTTGAAATGGAGAAGAGATTTTACCCACTTGCCAAAGGGCCCCTAGGCAATGGCTCTAGGTCCCGATGCAAGGATGTTCCCTTCCAAGCTTTGCCTCTGATGCAGTCTCCCTCTCTCTCTCTGCTGTTGTGGAATAAGATGTTGGGTGGCCAACGATTGAGTCCTCTTTAGCTCTAGCTCTGGGTCACACACTGCTGGTGTTTCTTGGGCAACTTTGGTCAGCATAACAATGTGATCACCATATCTTCATCTCTTGGTGGCTTTATATAGGTGAGTTTAAAATCCTCCTTCCCTCCCTTGGTACATGATGGATAGTGACCCAAAGGAGAGGTATGATTCCATTGTGTGCTCACATAGTGTCTAAGGAGGCGCTGGTGGCTGTCCTTAGGCAGATTTCACATAAGGGGTAACTTTCCTTTGCTAGGTGTGGTCCAGGAAAGCGACTTTTTTCCATTTCCAGGTATGCGCGCTTATCAGGCAAAAAGGCATGCAGAAGGCACTCTTATAGAAGGATAAAGCACGCAATTCAGAATTATGACTAGTTCAAATCTAATTTTCTCAAAACCTTAGAGATTTTAAATACTTCTTGATTCCATAATGTGTTCCTACCCTGTAAATCCTTAGTCTTGACATTAATTGATGTCGTCTTCTGCTGTACGATTTTCCAGTGTTAACAAGGATGAAGGGGAACCCTCTCTGTTCTCGACCACACCCACTTGGAATTCCTTCCAAGATGGCATCAAGGAACAATATTACCCCGAGGGGAGCTATGAGGAAAAATACATCCAATGGACCATGCTGCGGCAACAAAGGGATCAAGATGTGCACGAACTGACGAATTTGTTCCATACCCTGCACACAAAGTTGGGTATTAAAGATTCATAGAGACATTTGGTGCTCAAGTACCGTGGATGTCTGCAAAAACACATTCAGGAGGAAATGGAGTTCCTCAACATTACATCGCTTGGGACGACATATCACTATTCCGCCAAGATCGAGCAGAAATTTAAGCAGAAGAAGAGAGAATTTGGATCTGCGAATCCAAAGCCAGGGAAAGGTGCCCCTGAACCACAAAACAAGGGGAAAGGCCAAAGCGGGGAGACTTAGAACAACACCAAAAATCCAAATAAGGACACGAGGAAGTGGTGTGAATTTCATAACAACCCCACTCATAGCACAAACGAGTGTTGGGCCAAACAATCATTGGTGGCCGAACTAAAGGCACCCGAATCAGATGCATTTTCTGATCCTCAGTCAGAACCAGACAAAGGCAATGAAAAAGGCAAGCAAATCATTGATGTGGATCCCAGTGCCATTGTTTCCACCACCAAGATCTAGAGGGAGGATCCCAAGGATCAAGAGGAGGGGGAGCGCCTCTTCTATTCACAGATGTGGGTGAAGGGTTTTCCACTGCAATTCCTTTTCGATAGCGAAAGCCAAAAGAACCTCATTTCTCTAGAGGTCGTGAAGCGGCTCGACCTACCGACTATAGCACACCCGCAACCATATACCATCGGGTGGCTTCACCTAGGGAGAGATATCTGCATCCGCCAACAGTGTCGCCTTCCGTACAACATCAAGCCATTCACAGATGAGGTATTATGTGATGTTGTTCCTCTTGATGTAGCTGATGTATTATTGGGCTAAACATACTTGTGGAGGCGACATGATATGTATGAGTCTAGGCATCGTGTTGTTATTATTACTTTGGGAAATAACTTGTAAAGGATACCAGAGGTAGTACCGCCTCATGTCATCTCTTTGACTACTGCAAAACAACACGGTAAGACTGTTTCCCAAACCAGGAAATTTACTTTACTTACAACTCGCTCACAGGGAAAGAATAATATTGTGGCCACAACCTCGAAACAGGGCTCCCATGCACGGCTGCAACAGATGGAAAAAGTCATGGACGAATACGAGGACATTTTCTCCTCACTCACAAAGGTTCCTCTACACTGTCAGGACAAGCAATCCATTGATCTGACCCCCGACGCACCGCCGCCTGAGGTTTCCATACCTCCTACAACTACACATACATAATCCACACGTGTACTGTCTGAGGCTGATAAAGAAACCAAAATTACTAAACGCATCTAGCATGTCCGCTCGTAGGTCCATGACATCTTCAACAAATCTAATACCTAGTTCAACAGAATTTGCCTCATCTCATGGAGGATCTCAAAGCAATGGGGACCATTGCTTCCTAAGGAGGGAGGAATGATCTAGGTGGATATCGGTGGCCACCCAACTATTCCATTTGGACTGGAACCATAAATTCTTGCAACTTTTCACATTCATAACAACTTACTATTTTTAGCAGGTTTTCGGGTCCTGCACTCCTGAAGCCATTTTGGGGCCTTAATGATCCAGGTGGATATTGGTGGCCACCCACCTATTCCATTTGAACCCCCACCATCAGTTCGTTCAGTTTTTAAGTTGCAACACACCTTACTGTTTTTAGCAGTTTTTCGGGTCTTGAACTTCCGGAGCCATTTTGAGGCCCTAAACGAAGTTTTTTGGGAAACCTGAGAGCAACATGGGTCTTTGGACTAATGTTTCTCACACCGAAATTTGTAATCCTAGGATAGATATTTCTAACGAGCTATTGAGTGCATAAAATGGAGATCGGATGCCAAAGTTACGTCCCGGGAAGTTGAAACACCAATTTACCCAAAAGGGACCCACAATTTTGGTGCTTCATCTCTTAGGGTTAGGTTTTTGGACGTTTTAATTTTTCCATTGTTTCTCAATAATAAATAGGCCCTCAAGCCTCATTGTAACACAGTTCAAAGGTCTGTAGCCACCACAACTCTTCTTAGAGATATGCTACCAACACCCTAGCTACTTCTATTTCCATTATGTCTGTAAGCATATTCCAGTTCTTTGATATTAATGAAATGAAGTATTATTTCTGCTGCATATCTATGCTTATGTATATTTTTGTATTTTATTGTGTTCCTGGTATCAGAGTGGTCTTCTCTTTCTCTTTTTTTCTTTGCATGTCCCCAACGCGGTCAGGGTATAAGGAGTTAGGGCTCGATCTGGAACCCTTGCAAGATCAGCCTCACAAACCCCGACGAACTCCCATGGCGAAAGAAAATAAAGACGAGGGAGCAGGAGATCCTATCAAAATATTGCTCGAGGAGGCCCTAGAGAAAAAAATGAACGTGATGATGGATAACTTTGCGCAAATCCTTCAACGACTACTGACCTACGACGCATCTACATCCAACATCCACTCTGGAGGTGCCACTCCCTTCAAGGTACAGGTAAAATTTGACATTCCTGTATTTGAAGGACATATAGATGCAGATGCCATAGATAGATGGTAGAATTTGCTGGAAGGGTATTTCTCGGTCCATGATTTCTCCGACCGAGAAAAGATTATTTTTTCACTCCTCAAAGTCGCTCCCCATATCAAAGATTGGTGGGAAACCTATTGTGAGCAAGAGGATGAAGGGGAACCCTCTCCGTTCTCGGCCACACCCACTTGGAATTCCTTCCGAGACGGCATCAAGGAACAATATTACCTCGTGGGGAGCTATGAGGACAAATACATCCAATGGACCACGCTGCGGCAACAAAGGGATCAAGATGTGCACGAACTGACGAATTTGTACCATACCCTGCGCACAAAGTTGGGTATTAAAGATTCAGAGATAAATTTGGTGCTCAAGTACCGCGACTGTCTGCACAAACACATTCAGGAGGAAATGGAGTTCTTCGACATTACATCGCTTGGCACGACATATCGCTATACCGCCAAGATCGTGCAGAAATTTAAGCAGAAGAAGCAAGACTTTGGATCTATGAATCCAAAGCTAGGGAAAGGTGCCCTCGAACCGTAGAACAAGGGGAAAGGCCAAAGCGGGGTGACTCAGAAAAACACCACAAATATAAATAAGGACACAAGGAAGAGGTGTGAATTTCATAACAGCCCCACTCATAGCACAAACGAGTGTCGGGCCAAACAGTCATTGGTGGCCGAACTAAAGGCACCTGAATCAGATGCATTTTCTGATCCTAAGTCAGAACCAGACAAAGACAATGACAAAGGGAAGGAAATAATTGATGCGGATCCCAATGCCATTATTTCCACCACCATTATCCAGAGGGAGGATCCCGAGGACACAGAGGAGGGGGATCGCCTCTTCCATTTGCAGATGTGGGTGAAGGGTTTTCCACTGAAATTCCTTGTCGATAACGGAAGCCAAAAGAACCTCATTTCACCAGATGTCGTGAAGCGGCTCGACCTGCCAACTATAGAAAACCCACAATTGTATACCATTTGGTGGCTTCACCCAGGGAGAGATATCCACATCTGCCAACAGTGTCGCCTTCCGTACAACATCAAGCCATCGACGGATGAGGTATTAAGTGATGTTATTCCTCTTGATGTAGCTGATGTATTATTAGGCCAACCATACTTGTGGAGGTGAAATGATGTGTATGAGTTTGGGCCTCATGTTGTTATTATTACTTTTGGAAATAACTTGTACAGGATACCGGAGGTAGTACCACCTCGTGTCATCTCTTTGACTACTGCAAAACAACGCAGTAAGATTGTTTCCCAAACCAGGAAATTTATTTTCCTTACAACTCGCTCATAGGGAAAGAAGAATATTGTGGCCACAAGCTCAAAATAGGGCTCCCATGCACGGATGCAGCATATGGACAAAGTCATGGAGGAATATGAGGACATTTTCTCCTCAATCACAGAGGTTCCTCTACACCGTCAGGACAAGCACTCCATTGATATGACCCCCGACACACCACCGCCTAATGTTGTCATACCTTCTGCAACTACACATACATAATCCACACATGTAATGTCTGAAGCTGATAAAGAAACCAAAATTACTAAACGCATCTAGCATGTCCGCCTGCAGGTCCATGACATCTTCAAAAAATCTAATACCCAGTTCAACAGAATTTGCCTCATCTCATGAAGGATCTCAACGCAATGGGGACCATTGCTTCCTAAAGAGGGAGGAATGATCTAGGTGGATATCAGTGGCCACCTACCTATTCCATTTGGACTGGCACCATCGATTCTTGCAGCTTTTCACATTCAGCACAACTTACTATTTTTAGCAGGTTTTCGGGTCCTGCACTCCCGGAGACATTTTGGGGAATTAATGATCCAGGTGGATATTGGTGGCCACCCACATATTCAATTTAAACCACCACCATCAGTTCGTTTAGTTTTTAAGTAGCAACATAACTTACTGTTTTTATCAGTTTTTCGGGTCTCGAACTTCCGGAGCCATTTTGAGGCCCTAAACGACGATTTTTGGGAAAACTGGGAGCAACATGGATCAATGGATAGATGTTTCTCACATTTAAAGTTTTAATCCTCGGATAGATCTTTCTAATGAGCTATTGAGCGTGTCAAACGGAGATCGGATGCCAAAGTTACGTCCCCGGGAAGTTGAAACACTAATTTACCCAAATGGGACCCACAGTTTTGGCACTTCATCTCCTAGGGTTAGGTTTTTGGACGTTTCAGTTTTTCCATTGTTTCTCAATAATAAATAGGCCCTCGAGCCTCATTGTAACACAGTTCAAAGGTCTGTAGCCGCCACATCTCTTCTCAGAGATATGCTACCAACACCTTAGCTACTTCTATTTCCATTATGTCTATAAGCATATTCCAATTCTTTGATATTAATGAAATGAAGTATTATTTCCACTGCATCTCTGTGTTTATGTCTATTTATATATTTTATTGTGTTCCTACATAAATCCGGATTAGTGGTATTAGAGCGGTCTGCTCTTTCTCTGTTTTTCTTTGCATGTCCCCAACGCGGTTAGGGTATAAGGAGTTAGGGCTCGATCTGGTTGAACCCTTGCAAGATCAGCCTCTCAAACCCCGACGACCTCCCATGGTGGAAGAAAGGAAAGATGAAGGAGCAGGAGATCCGATAAAAATATTACTCGAGGAGGCCCTCTAGAAACAAAGGAACGCGATGATTGATAACTTTGCTCAGATCCTTCAACGACTGCCCACCTACGACGCATTTTCATTCCAACAACCACTCTGGAGGCGCCACTCCCTTCAAGGTACAGGTAAAATTTGACATTCATGTATTTGAAGGATAGATAGATGCAGACACCATAGATATATGGTTGAATTTGCTGGAAGGGTATTTCTCGTTCCATGATTTCTCCGACCAAGAAAAGATTATTTTTGCACTCCTCAAAGTCACTCCCCATGTCAAAGACTGGTGGGAAACCTATTGTGATCAAGAGTATGAAGGGGAACCCTCTCCGTTCTCGGCCACACCCACTTAGAATTCCTTCCGAGATGGCATCAAGTAACAATATTATCCCATGGGGAGGTATGAGGACAAATACATCCAATGGACCACGACGCGGCAGCGAAGGGATCAAGATGTGCACGAACTGACGAATTTGTTCCATACCCTACGCACAAAGTTGGGTATTAAAGATTCATAGAGACATTTGGTTCTCAAGTACTGCGGCTGTCTGCACAAACACATTGAGGAGGAAATGGAGTTCCTCGACATTACATCGCTTGGCACGACATATAGCTATGTCGCCAAGATCAAGCATAAATTTAAGCAGAAGAAGAGAGACTTTGGATCTGCGAATCCAAAGCCAGTGAAAGGTGCCCCAGAACCGCAGAACAAGGGGAAAGGCCAAAGAGGGGCGACTCAAAAGAACACCACAAATCCAAAGAAGGACACGGGGAAGTGGTGTGAATTTCATAATAGCCCCAGTCATAGCACAAACGAGTGTCGTGCCAAACAGTCATTGGTGGCTGAACTAAGGGTACCCGAATCAGATGCATTTTATGAGCCTGAGTCAGAACCAGAAAAAGGAAATGACAAAGGGAAGAAAATCATTGATGCAGATCCCAATGCCATTGTTGCCGCCACCAAGATCCAGAGGGAGGATCCTGAGGATCCAGAGGAGGGGGAGCACCTCTTCCATTCGCAGATGTGGGTGAAGGGTTCTCCACTGCAATTCCTTTCAATAGCGGAAGCCAAAAGAACCTCATTTCACTAGAGGTCGTGAAGCGGCTTGGCCTACCGACTATAGCACACCTACAACCGTATACCATCGGGTGGCTTCACCCAGGGAGAGATATCCGCATCCGCCAACAGTGCCGCCTTCCGTACAACATCAAGCCATTCACGGATGAGGTATTATATGATGTTGTTCCTCTTGATGTAGCTGATGTATTATTGGGCCAACCATACTTGTGGAGGTGACATGCTGTGTATGAGTCTAGGCCTCGTGCTGTTATTATTACTTTGGGAAATAACTTGTACATGATACTGGAGGTAGTACCGCCTTGTGTCATCTCTTTGAATATTGCAAAACAACGCAGTAAGATTGTTTCCCAAACCAGGAAATTGATTTTTCTTACAACTCGCTCATAGGGAAAGAAGAATATTGTGGGCACAACCTCGAAACAGGGCTCCCCTGCACCGCTGCAGTGGATGGACAAAGTCATGGAGGAATACAAGGACATTTTATCCTCACTCATAAAGGTTCCTCTACACCATCAAGATAAGCACTCCATTGATTTGACCGCCGACGCATTGTCGCCTGATGTTGCCATACCTCCTGAAAATACACATACAGAATCCACACATGTACTGTCTTAGGTTGATAAAGAAACCAAAATTACTAAATGCATCCAGCATGTTCGCCTGCAAGTCCATGACATCTTCAACAAATCTAATACCTAGTTCAACAGAATTTTCCTCATCTCATGGAGGATCTCAATGCAGTGGGGACCATTGCTTCCTAAGGAGGGGGGAATGATCCAGGTGGATATCGTTGGCCACCCACCTATTCCATTTGGACTGGCACCATAAATTCTTGCAGCTTTTCACATTAAGCACAACTTACTATTTTTAGCAGGTTTTCGGGTCCTACACTCCTGGAGCCGTTTTGGGGCCTTAATTATCCAAGTGGATATTGGTGGCCACCCACCTATTCCATTTGAGCCCACACCATCAGTTTGTTCAATTTTTAAGTTGCAACACAACTTACTATTTTTAGCAGTTTTTCGGGTCTTGAACTTCTGCAGCCATTTTGAGGCCCTAAACTTTTTTGGGAAAGCTGGGAGAAAAATGTGCCCACGGACCAATGTTCTCACATCGAAATTTGTACTCCTCGGATAGATATTTATAACGAGCTATTAAGCATGTTAAACGGAGATCAGATGCCAAAGTTACATCCCTGGGAAGTTGAAACACCAATTTACCCAAACGGGACCCATAGTTTTTGCGCTTCATATCCTAGGGTTAGGTTTTTGGACGTTTTGGTTTTTCCATTGTTTCTCAATAATAAATAGGCCATCAAGCCTCATTGTAACACAGTTCAGAGGTATGTAGCTGCCACATCTCTTCTTAAAGATACACTACTAGCACCCTAGCTACTTCTATTTCCATTATGTCTGTAAGCATATTCCAGTTCTTTGATATTAATGAAATGAAGTATTTTTTCCACTACATCTCTGTGTTTATGTCTATTTATGTATTTATTGCATTCCTTCATAAATACAGATAAGTGGTATGAGAGCGGTCTGGTCTTTCTCTGTTTTTCTTTGCATGTCCCCAACACGGTCAGGGTATAAGGAGTTAAGGCTCGATTTGGTTGAACCCTTGCAAGATCAGCCTCGCAAACCCCGATGACCTCCCATGGTGGAAGAAAATAAAGATGAAGGATCAAGAGATCCTATCAAAATATTGCTCGACGAGGCCCTCGAGAAACAAAGGAATGCGATGATGGATAACTTTGCTCAGATCCTTCAACGACTGCCCACCTATGGTGCATCTGCATCCAACAGCCACTCTGGAGGCACTACTCCCTTCAATGTACAGATAAACTTTGAAATTCCTGTATTTGAAGGATAGATAGATGCAGATGCCATAGGTAGATGGTTGAATTTGCTGGAAGGGTATTTCTCGGTCCATGATTTCTCCGATAGAGAAAATATTATTTTTGCACTCCTCAAAGTCGCTCCCCATGTCAAAGATTGGTTGGAAACCTACTGTGAGCAAGAGGATGAAGGGGAAACCTCTCCGTTCTTGGCCACACCAACTTGGAATTCATTCTGAGACGACATCAAGGAACAATATTACCCTGTGGGGAGCTATGAGGAAAAATACATCCAATGGACCACGCTGCGGCAACAAAGCGATCAAGATGTGCACAAACTGACGAATTTGTTCCATACCCTGCACACAAAGTTGGGTATTAAAGATTCAGAGAGACATTTGGTGCTCAAGTACCGCAGCTGTCTGCACAAACACATTTAGGAGGAAATGGAGTTCCTCGACATTAGATCGCTTGGCACGGTATATCGCTATGCCGCCAAGATCGAGCAGAAATTTAAGCAGAAGAAGCGAGACTTTGTATTTGCGAATCCAAAGCCAAGGAAAGGTGCCCTCGAACCGTAGAACAAGGGGAAAGGCCAAAGTAGGGAAACTCAGAACAACACCACAAATACAAAGGACACGGGGAAGTGGTGTGAATTTCGTAATAGCCCCACTCATATCACAAACGAGTGTCGGGCCAAACAGTCATTGGTGGCCGAACTAAAGGCACCCGAATTAGATGCATTTTCTGATCCTGAGTCAGAACAAGACAAAGGTAATGACAAAGGGAAGAAAATCATTGATGCGGATCCCAGTGCCATTGTTGCCACCACCAAGATCCAGAGGGAGGATCCCGAGGATCTAGAGGAGGGGGAGCGACTCTTCCTTTCGCAGATGTGGGTGAAGGGTTCTCCACTGCAATTCCTTGTCGATAGCGGAAGCCAAAAGAACCTCATTTCACTAGATGTCGTGAAGCGGCTCGGCCTACCGACTATAGCACACCTGAAACCGTATACCATCAGGTGGCTTCACCCAGAGAGAGATATCCACATCCACCAACAGTGCCGCCTTCCGTACAACATCAAGCCATTCACGGATGAGGTATTATGTGATATTGTTCCTCTTGATGTAGCTGATGTATTATTGGCCCAACCATACTTACGGAGGAAACATGTTGTGTATGAGTCTAGGCCTCATGCTTTTATTATTACTTTGGGAAATAACTTGTACATGATACCGGAGGTAGTACCGCCTCATGTCATCTCTTTGACTACTGCAAAACAACGCAGTAAGATTGTTTCCCAAACCAGGAAATTTATTTTCCTTACAAATCGCTCACAGGGAAAAAAGACTATTGTGTCCACAACCTCGAAACAGGGCTGCCCTGCATGGTTGCAGCAGATGGACAAAGTCATGGAGGAATACGAGGACATTTTTTCCTCACTCACAGAGGTTCCTCTACACCCTCAGGACAAGCACTCCATTGATCTGACCCTTGACGCACCACCGCCTGATGTTGCCATACCTCCTGCAACTACACATATAGAATCCACGCATGTACTATTTGAGGCTCTTAAAGAAACCAAAATTACTAAACGCATCTAGCATGTCTGCCCGCAGGTCCATGATATCTTCAATAAATCTAATACCTAGTTCACCAGAATTTGCCTCATCTCATGGAGGATCTCTACGAAATGGGGAGCATTGGTTCCTAAGAAGGGAGGAATGATCCAGGTGGATATCAGTGGCCACCCACCTATTCCATTTGGACCGGCACCATCAATTCTTACAACTTTTCACATTCAACACAACTTACTATTTTTAGTAGGTTTTCGGATCCTGCACTCCCAGAGCCGTTTTGGGGCCTTAATGATCCAGGTGGATATTGGTGGCCACCCACCTATTCAATTTGAACCCCCACGATCAGTTCATTTAGTTTTTAAGTTGCGACACAACTTACTATTTTTAGCATTTTTTTGGGTCCTGAACTTCCAGAGCCGTTTTGAGGCCCTAAACGACATTTTTTGGGAAACTCGGGAGCAACATTAGTTGATGGGCCAATGTTGCTCACATAAAAAGTTTTACTCCTTGGATAGATCTTTCTAACAAGATATTGAGCGCGTCACAGGGAGATCGGGTGCCAAAGTTACATCCCCGGGAAGATAAAACACCAATTTACCCAAACGAGACCCACAATTTTGGTGCTTCATCTCCTAGGGTTAGGTTTTTGGATGTTTCAGCTTTTCCATTGTTTCTAAATAATAAATATGCACTCAAGCCTCATTGTAACACAGTTCAGAGGTCTGTAGCCGTCACATATCTTCTCAGAGATACGCTACCGGTACCCTAGCTACTTCTATTTCCATTATGTTTGTAAGCATATTCCAGTTCTTTGATATTAATGAAATGAAGTATTGTTTCTGCTGCATCTTTGTGTTTATGTCTATTTCTGTATTTTATTGCACTCCTACATAAATCCGAATCAATGGTATCATAGCGGTCTGCTCTTTCTCTGTTTTTATTTGCATGTCCCCAACGCGATCAGGGTATAAGGATTTAGGGCTTGTTCTGGTTGAACCCTTTCAAGATCAGCCTCGCAAACCCCAACGACCTCCCATGGTGGAAGAAAATAAAGACGAGGAAGTAGGAGATCCTATCAAAATACTGCTCGAGGAGGCCCTTGAGAAACAAAGGAACGTGATGATGGATAACTTTTCTTAGATCCTTCAACGACTGCCCACCTACGACGCATCTGCATCCAAGAGCCACTCTGGAGGCACCTCTCCCTTCAAGGTACAGGTAAAATTTAACATTCCTGTATTTGAAGGACAGATAGATGCAGACGCCATAGATAGATGGTTGAATTTGTTGGAAGGGTATTTCTCAGTCCATGATTTCTCCGACCGAGAAAATATTATTTTTGCACTCCTCAAAGTCGCTCCCCATGTCAAAGACTGGTGGGAAACCTACTATGGGCAAGAGGATGAAGGAGAACCCTCTCCATTCTCGGCCACACCCACTTGGAATTCCTTCTGAGACGACATCAAGGAACAATGTTACCCCGTGGGGAGCTATGAGGACAAATATATCCAATGGACCACACTGCGGAAACAAAGGGATCAATATGTGTACGAACTGAGGAATTTGTTCCATACCCTGTGCACAAAGTTGGGTATTAAATATTCAGAGAGACATTTGGTGCTCAAGTACTGCGGCTATCTGCATAAACACATTTAGGAGGAAATGGAGTTCCTCGACATTACATCGCTTGGCTCGGCATATCGCTATGTTGCCAAGATCGAACACAAATTTAAGTAGAAGAAGCGAGACTTTGGATCTGTGAATCCAAAGCCAGGGAAAGGTGCCCCCGAACCATAGAAAAATGGGAAATGAAAAAGCGGGGTGACTCAGAACAACACCACACATCCAAAGAAAGACACGGGGAAGTGGTGTGAATTTCATAACAACCCCACTCATAGCACAAACAAGTGTCGGGCCAAACAGTCATTGGTGGCCGAATTAAAGGCAACCGAATCAGATACATTTTCTGATCCTGAGTCGGAACCAGACAAAGGAAATGACAAAGGGAAGAAAATCATTGATGCGGATCCTAGTGCCATTTTTTCCACCACCAATATTCAGAGGGAGGATACCGAGGATCCAAAGGAGGGGGAGCGCCTCTTCCATTCGCAAATGTGGGTGAAGGGTTCTCCACTGTAATCCCTTGTTGATAGCGGAAGCCAAAACAACCTCATTTCACCAGAGGTCGTGAAGCGGCTCGACCTACCGACTATAGAACACCTGCAACAGTATACCATCGGGTGGCTTGACCCAGGGAGAGATATCTGCTTCCGCCAATAGTGCCGCCTTCCGTACAGCATCAAGCCATTCACGGATGAGGTATTATGTGATGTTGTTCCTCTTGATGTAGCTGATGTATTATTGGGCCAACCACACTTGTGGAGGTGACATGCTGTGTATGATTCTAGGCCTCGTGCTATTATTATTACTTTGCGAAATAGCTTGTACAGGATACCGGAGGTAGTACCGCCTTGTGCCATCTCTTTAACTACTGCAAAACAACGCAGTAAGATTGTTTCCCAAACTAGGAAATTTATTTTCCTTACAACTCGCTCACAGGGAAAGAATAATATTATGGCCACAACCTCGAAATAGGGCTCCCTTGCACGACTGCAGCAGATGGAAAAATTCATGGACGAATACGAGGACATTTTCTCCACTTTCACAGAGGTTCCTCTACACCGTCAGGACAAGCACTCCATTGATCTGACCCCCAACGCACCGCCACCTAATGTTGCCATACCTCCTGCAACTACACATAAAAAATCCACACATGTACTGCTTGAGGCTAATAAAGAAACCAAAATTACTAAACACATCCAGCATGTCCGCCCGTAGGTCCATGACATCTTCAAAAAATCTAATACCCAGTTCAATAGAATTTGCCTCATCTCATGGAGGATGTCAACGCAATGGGGACCATTGGTTCCTAAGGAGGGAGGAATGATCTAGGTGGATAGCGGTGGCCACCCACCAATTCCATTTAGAGCGGCACCATCAATTCTTACAGATTTTCACATTCAGCACAACTTACTATTTTTAGCAGGTTTTTGGGTCCTACACTCCCGGAGCCGTTTTGGGGCCTTAATGATACATGTGGATATTGGTGGCCACCCACCTATTCCATTTGAACTTCCACCATCAGTTTGTTCAGTTTTTAAGTTGCAACACAACTTACTATTTTTAGTAGTTTTTCGGGTCCTGAACTTCCAGAGTCGTTTTGAGGCCCTAAACGATGTTTTTTGGGAAAACGGGAATAACATGGGTCCATAGACCGATGTTGCTCACATAAAAACTTGTACTACTCAGATATATATTTCTAACGAGCTATTGAGCGCGTCAAACGGAGATCGGATGCCAAAGTTACGTCCCCAGGAAGTTGAAACACCAATTTACCCAAACGAGACCCACAGTTTTGGCGCTTCATCTACTAGGGTTAGGTTTTTGGACGTTTGAGTTTTTCGATTGTTTCTCAATAATAAACAGGCCCTCGAGCCTCATTTTAACACATTTCAGAGGTCTGTAGCCGCCACATCTTTTCTCAGGGATACGCTACCAACACCCTAACTACTTCTATTTCCATTATCTCTGTAAGCGTATTCCAGTTCTTTGATATTAATGAAATGAAGTATTTTTTCCACTGCATATCTGTGTTTATGTCTATTTATATATTTTATTGCGTTCCTGCATAAATCTGGATCATCACATCCAATGTGTGTGTGGTTGCATGTGTGCACCCACTAATGTCACAACTGATAGTCAAACTGTCCCTTTCACCTACATCTCAACTGGGTCTCCATTGGATCTGACATGCATGTAGTTAACAGTAGTAAATCTTTAGTTTCATGTGAGACCACTGATTTTGAATTAATTAATAATTAATTAACTAATCTCTCACTAGTGTATCTTTAGTTACAACTAGCAAAATTTAGTTTAACTCACTTAACTGAGTTAAACTACTTTACAACTCACATAACTACACATCCAACTCTGTTACAACTTCGAATCACTCAGTCACAACTAAGTCCACTTGCATGTCCCACCAACCAACCTTTGAACTCGAATTTCCTATAGCTAACTGATTTTCCACTTCAGTTAACTATTTCCAAGTGCTCATTGAGAATGGATTATTGTTTATTGTCCAACTATTATTAAGGGATAATAATAGCCAACATGCATCTATAAATAGACCATCATCTATAAATAGAATTTGATCATGCATCTATAAATAGAATTTTCTCATGCATCTATAAACAGACATCCACCTAAAAATAGCCTGAGGCTCCATCCTAGTGTAGGTGCATACTTTTCACTAGGATATTCTTGTTGAATCTCAACACTCCCTCTCAACAAGAAAGGGATTATCCTTCACCCTGATCTTGTCTCTATGGTATTCGAATTTTCTCTTGGTTAGCGCCTTCATCATAATGTCTGCATCTTGATCTTCCATTGGAATGTACTGAAGCAACATGATCTTCCGCTGCACGCAATCTCTGATATGATGATACCAGATATCTATATGCTTGGATCTATCATGAAACACAAGATTAATCGAGAGTTTAATGCAACTCTGATTATCATAATGAATCATTGTTGGATCTAAATGAGAACCAAAAAAACCAACCAAGATCTTTCTCATCTAGATAGCCTTACATGCAGCTTGAATCACTACCATGTGTTCCACTTCCGCTAAACTGAGTGCCACGGATCTCTGCTTCCTGTTGTACCAAGAAACAACTGTAAATCCAATACTAAAGATCCCCCCTGATGTTCTCTTTCTGTCTGTTGGGCTACCCGCCCAATATGCATTCGTGAAGCCATGAAACTTCACTTCATCCTCTGTTTGTACAATAAGCCATAATTAGATGTGCCCCTTAGGTATCTAAGGACATGCTTGCCTGCCTTCCAAAAGAGCTCGGTAAGCTTAACCATCGCTTGACTTAGTTGGTTAACCGCATAGAAAATTTCCGGTCTCGTGTTCACTACATACATTAGCGAACTACTAACTATTGATAGATAGTAGCATCCACTACCTCTCCAGATGTAGCATCCTCTTTCTTCCAATTTCCTGGAAGAAGAGTATCCATGGGTTTGCAACCCTCCATGTGAAACTTACCCAATATCTCCCTTGCATACTTGCCTTGAGACACAAAAAGTTCACCATCTCGCTGCCATATTTCCAATCCAAGGAAATAATGAAGGAGGCCCATATCCTTCATCTAGAACTCCTTTGCAAGGTTCTCCTTGCATGAGTGTATCAGCTGCTCATCACCAGTCAATATTAAATCATAAACATAAAGAACAATGATTAAAATATTACCCTCCACTACAATTTGGTATAGGTTTGCATCTGCCTCAATTTTGGTGAAGCCAAGTTCGGTGAAATAGTTGTCTATCTGAGTGTACCAAGCACGGGGTGCTTGCTTCAGCCCATACAACTCTCTTTCGAGTTGACACACATGTGAATCACTGCTGAAGATCTCAAATCCTTCAGGCCTCTCTATGTATACCTATTCCTCAATGATCCCATTGAGAAACGTAGTTTTCACATCTATATGTTTAATGCACCAGCCCATTTGCGCTGAGAGAGCAAGGATGGTCCTTACGGAAGAATACCGTGCGACAGGTGCAAAGGTTTCTTCATAATCTATCCCCTCGGTTTGTGAGAATCCCTGGGCCAGAAATCTGGCCTTGTATTTCTCAACACTCCCATCGGGAGCTTTCTTTACCTTGTAGATCCATCTTGAACCTACCACTGATTTATCAACTGACCTTGGAACAATTTCCCAAGCACTGTTTTTGACAATGGAGTCATACTCCTCCACCATTGCATATACCCATGTGGGTTCCTCCACTGCTTCCTAAAAAGAAGATGGCTCAATCACAATACATTTTCTCATGAGATCCATGTATCCAGTAAAATGGTCAGGAGACTTTCTTTGTCTGCGCTGTGAAGTAGGGGCTCCTACATTCTGCGCAACATCAAATCTCAGCCTTTCAGGTTTTGTGGTACGCCTTCTGCCAGTTCTGATGTTTGTATCTACGTGAGTGTACTCCACTCCATGAACCTCCTCCTATGGCTGATCCACATCTAGAGACTCATCATTGGGAAACAACGATTCCTCCTCTGCATGCAAGTCTATCTCCCTCTCAAGCGACAACCTCATGGCTTTCCCCTCATCGAATTTTATATCCCGTCGCATAACAGTCATCTTATTGTTAGGAAAATACACACGATAATTATGGGTTGTTTCTGTGTACCCCAAAAATATCCCAACTTCAGCAGTCGGCTCCAGCTTCTTCCTGGTGTTCTTGGTCACATGCACATAAAAAAATGAGCCAAAATTCTTAAAGTGTGAAACATTCGGTTTCTTACTAGTGAAATATTCTTCAGGTGTACTCATGCCAAGTACTCTATGACGACAACGATTTTGCACATAAACCGCAGTGTTGCATGCTTCTGCCCACAAATTCATTGGTAGGCCGTGATCATGCAACATCACTCGTGTTGCACCCACCATCATTCTGTTCTTCCTCTCCGCCCCATTTTGCTGTGGGTTATGAGGCACTATGAGTTCTCTTCGAATTCCTTCTTTGCTACAGAAGTATTTTAATTATTTAATGATGTATTCTCCACCATTATCACTCCTCAGAGCCTTCACTTGCTCCCCCGACTCTTTCTCCACCAATGCTTTAAACTCACAAAACTTTGAGAATGTTTGATCCTTCTTCTGCATGAATAAGATCCAACATTTACGAGAAAATTCATCAACAAAAATAACATAATACTTATGTTTTGATGTTGAAGCAATCGAGAATGGTCCTCACACGTCTGTGTGAACTCTCTCCAAGATCACCGAAGCACGATTCTCCTTTTCATGAAAGGTGTACTTTACATACTTCCTCGTGGTGCAAACCTTGCACCGATGTAACTGAGGAAGTGTTCCCATTGGAAGTCCAGTAGATATTTGCTGCATGAATTTCAAGGCTCCATGATGAATATGGCCCAATCACCTGTGCCATAATTTTCCCTCATCTCGACACACCAATTTTTTTTCCTTGCCCATCATGGCAGCGCAACCATCTACCTCTAGCTTGTAGATATTTTTGACTCAAATCCATAGCCTCTTGGATTGAAAAATTGTTTTATGTCGCAGGAAAACTTTTCCATCGCTAAAAACAACATCATAGCCTTTGTACTCCAACATTGCCACTGAAACCAAGTTTTTCTTCAAACCTAGAACATGCATAACATATTTCAATTGAAATGGTTTACCTGACTCCCTCTGAAAGGTAATGGTACCAATGCCAGTCGCACTGTATCTTCCATCATCACCCATATCTATATGCATTCAGAGATATTTCTCCTCCAAGTCACTGAAAATATACTTATCTCCCGTCATGTGGAAGGAAGCGCCACTATCCAAATACCACACCGATCCCAATGCACTTGACACCATGCATGCGATCAAGGAGAAGTCAAGTTCAAATTGCAAGGCAAGGGCCTCACCAGCTGCAGCTCCAGCAACCTTTTTGTTCTTCTTCTTCTGCAGAAAGTTAGTAGCGAGATGCTCATGTTCGTGACAATGAAAACACTTCATCTTGGACAAATCCAGATTCTTGCCTTTAGACTTGGATTTTGAATGTAATTTCTTCCCCTTCCCTTCCCTTGCCTTGGCAGCCAAAGCACAATCCTCTTCATCATCATGCTTTGATGAAGAGCCATCTCTGGTGTTCCACCTAAACTCATACTACACTAGATCCGACCACAGTCGTTCCCAATTCGGAAGTTTTTCCTGTCCGTTGACAGAGTCTTCATAACTGTGAAAAATCTTAGGAAGTCCCAAGAGAGCCAAGCTCACCAAATCATCACTAGAAACAGTTATTCCCACACTCCCCAGTTCATCCCGACATTGGAAAAACTTCGTGAGATACTTTGGAATGTTGTCGCCCTTCTCCATCTTGATCTTCCTGAGTTTATCTTTGAGCGCCAATTTCCTATGGTCGCTGCTGCTTTGGAAAAGATCCGTCAAAGCCTTCCACATAGCATATGGTGTGGCTTTCCCATGAAGGATTGAGACAATGTGGTCTCATACACCTTCCAACAAAATCCTTTTCGCCTTTGCCACTTTCTTTTGCCATGCCTCAAGTAATGCAACATTTGTCGAAGCTGGCTTAGGAACATCTTTTTCAATGAATTCCTTCAAGCCATTATCTTCCAACACCGACTCCATCCTGTCCTTCCAAACAATGTGGTTCAAGCTACCCTCGAGTGCATACTCTAACTGCAAACCATTGAAAGCCATTTCGATGTTTACTCAACTGTGGCACCAAGAAAATATTTCTGCAAGTTTGAATTCTTTCCACCAACAAACTCAACTCCTGCTTCAAAATTGCAATCTCCTGTGCTCTAATACCATGTAGAAATTTAATACAAAATATATATTGCCTAGATTCTCCTGATCTAACAATAATATGACACTGTTAAATACATAATCTCTTCTATAAAATATTTGCGGAATTTGAACAACAATCGCCAATCACAATATCATGAAGAAAGATCAATCACACATGACACAAATAAATTTATCAGGAAAACATAAAGATAAAAACCCCACTATCATCTATTATGTATATATCATGGATCATGAAAAAATTACATACAAATTTCAAATCCAAGAGCTCTCAGTACAATATCTAACTGTCTCACACTGTCATACAAAAATTGGAAAATTCATGTGCCAATTTACTGCCTCCAGACAACTTGCATCCATTGCGCAATCCCAACTGATAGAAATACCTGAATGAATGGAATATTTCTTGCCTTGACTGCGCAATCCTCATGGGCACATCAAATGTGTGTGTGGTTGCATGTGTGCACCCACTAATGTCACAACTGATAGTCAAACTGTCCCTTTCACCTACATCTCAACTGGGTCTCCAATGGATCTGACATGCATGTAGTTAACAATAGTAAATATTCAGTTGCATGTGAGACCACTGATTGTGAATTAATTAATAATTAATTCACGGATCTCTCACTAGTGTATCTTCAGTTACAACTAGCACAACTAAGTTTAACTCACTTAATTGAGTTAAACTACTTTACAACTCACATAACTACACATCCAACTCTGTTACAACTTCAAATCACTCAGTCATAACGAAGTCCACTTGCATGTCCCACCAACCAACCTTTGAACTCGAATTTCCTATAGCTAACTAATTTTCCACTTCAGTTAACTATTTCCAAGTGCTCATTGAGAATAGATTATTGTTTATTGTCCAACTATTATTAAGGGATAATAATAGCCGATATGCATCTATAAATAGACATGTGATCTATAAATAGAACTCGCACATACATATATAAATAGACCATCAAATATAAATAAAATTTTCTCATGCATCTATAAATAGACATCCACCTAAAAATATCCTAAGGCTCCATCCTAGTGTAGGTGCATAATTTTCACTAGGATCTTCTTGTTGAATCTCAACAGGTCATGAGAAGAAGAAATATAGAACCCTTACATATCAGACCAGAATTGTTCAGCCCAAGAGGAGTCATCCTTAACCGTCGAGAGATTGAAAAGGACCCTGCACTAGTTGAAAACTACCTCCAGACTCAAACACACGTAATAGGCCACTTTGATGATGTTTCTAGACCAGCCAGAGGAGATGGAACAACCTCCCTCACAACCTCAAGAACAAGGAGTACGATACTCTAGAAATACTGAGGAGTGCCTTGGAAAGAGTACCATTATACAAGAGGGCCATGAAGGCTAAGAAGATCCAATGGCTTGGTCTCAAGGTCAGTCCACCTTTGCTGCTGGGGTTGAATGATGAAAGGGAAACATATGCATAAGATAAAGAATGGGAGAATGCCGAAAAGAGGAATGGGTTTTACCCCCTTGAGGGAGGTCAAAGCTCCAGGAGGAGGATTAGTTGCTCAGAGGATGAACAACCATTTAGTAGGGGGGGATGATGAGCTCCATCATTAGACATATTTGGAGGGGTTAATGGTCACCATTTTTCCTTCTTCAATCTCTTTTTTCTTGCATTTTTATTGTTGTTTGGTTTTATAATGCTAGTATAGGTGGTGATTAAGGCTAACATACTTTGAGTGCCTAATATGAGGTTGCATGCATAAAATCATGAGTAATTGGCATTATTTTTGAATATTTTATCATAAAGAATTGAAGGAGACAACAAGGAGAGATTATAGGAGGATTTTCCACCCTCCTTAACTCTCAAAGGCAACGAAAGGATCCCCAAGGATTATCTCCAACAATTCGAATTCCAGAGGTAGCCAAGCAACTCAAGGACCAAATTGCACTCAATCTATGTTTACTTGGAGTCAAGTGGACTCAATCACTATTTTCAAGGGAACTGTTGGTAGATGCCTTGTATAATAAATAGAGTAGAGCTAGAGCTAGGAAAAAAATGGATTCTATTAGGAACTTTGCTGCAAGCTATAGAGGTTTTGATTATTGTACTCAACGATTAAAATTTGAGAATTGTACGAGACTATTCTTTCATGAAATGAGCAGACTGATTTCATTTTACTGATTTAAGTTTCAGAGAGCTAGGCGTACGGGTTAGGGCCCAATCCATGTGCCTCAGCCTCTCTGTTGTACTTTTTCTTTGCTTGCTGTAAGTAGATCTGCTTCTGATAGTTTCATTGTTGTTTAGTTTTTATTTCAGTATGCTGCTATAGGTTTCATTTACTTGTGAGTAATATAATAGAGAAGAAAACTCTAAAAGATGTGGATCAAGACCTCCCTTCTAATCTCTGTAAATATTTCTCACGGACGGTGAACCTTCCCACAGACCCAAAAATTGATTTCTGTTCACTGTTTCTGAGAATAGGGTAGAGTTTCATTACCATTTTCAGCCTTCCTTTTGTACTGTATTTTCACGCATTTGTCTGTTCTTCGAGCATGGATCAACATATTTGTTTGCAGGAATAAGAATCAAAATACCAGGGAATTCCATTTGCACCTCCCCGCTTCATTCTCCATCTCTGTTTTTACGCCTCCATCGCTGTTGTTGTGCCTCCATTTCCCTCCTATTTCTTTTATTACAGTTGCTGCCCCTTTTTATTCACAAGACACTTAAAAATGCTAAGAGTTTAACCTTCGCCCTTTCCTCATCGAAACTCCTGCTACCGTACTTCGCTCCATCACAAATCGCAAATCAAATTTTTTTTATTTTGTTCTCATTAACACTTACCGCTCCAAACTCCGATCGTGATCATTCTTCATACTTCGCTCCATCGCAAATCATATTTTTTTATTTTGTTCCCATTAACACTTACCACTCCAAACGCCGATTGCGATAATTCTTCGTACTCCGCCACATCGCAAATCGTAAATTGCATTTTTTATTTGGTTCCCGTTAACACTTACCACTCCCAACACCGATGCGATAATTCTTCATACTCCGCCACATCGCAAATCACAAATCACATTTTTTATTTGGTTCCCGTTAATACTTACAGCTCCCAACGCCGATGCGATAATTCTCCGAACTCCGCCACATCGCAAATCACATTTTTCATTTGGTTCTTGTAACACGTTCCGCTCCCAATGTCAATTGCGATATCGTTGTCGTACTCTGCCATCGGCCCTACCGCCATGTCATCTCGTCGCATTTCACATTTCAAAATATTTATCCCATCGCACTTCACACTTCGTAGTATTTATCACATCGCATTTTGCAATTCGTTCCTGCTCCCGAACAACACTTCTGCTACCCCTCCGACTTTGCGATATTGCGATTGCGATATCACATATCGCATATCGCACTTCTATCCTCCCATCGCAAGTCCGCCATCACACTTTTAAAAGTGTCCCACTCCAAAATATTTTTTTGACATTATAGGTTTTAATAAAGTATAAACCCTCTTTCACACTTCTAAGCCTTGTTCCATGTGTTTAGCCTTCCCTTAGCACCCTTAACCCCATTTTTTTCGAAATGCAAGCAACACTTTCTCAAGTTTAGTTAGATCATGGATAGTTGGATGGATAGAAGCATGGTAGATAGAGAATAAGATAAGTAGGGCGTGTTTAGCCGATTGGCCAAGTTAAGTGTGGTTTAGAATTAGTTTCCTTCCTGCCATTCCTTTCAGCACATTAAATTAGTTTCATTTCCGTCATTTCCTTTATGTAAATTAAGTTAGTTTCCTTTCTATCATTTCCTTCCAATAATTTACTTTCCAGTTCTTATCATAGTTTAAGAAATAGCACCCTTTAGTAAAGCAGAAGAGGATGAAATGAGCATAATGCATCTGATGTGTATATAACACTATCACCTCCAAGTTTTTACGAACCCTGAGTTGATAAAGTAAAGTAGGGAAACCCCTGGGGAGTTGTAGCACTCTTGGTGCAATACCAGGGCTCACCACATAGATTTCTTTAAATGTGCCCAAATCTACAACAAAGGGAATAGAATTATCTTTGATGGATTCAATATGAATACTTTGAGCCCTAACTTCTCCTTCAGTGTACCTAGCCCATTCTTGACTTTTATCCTTCTTTGGTTCTATAAATTTTCCTAGAACATAGTCCATAACTTCATTTTCTATGAGCACCAAATCTATTTTCTTCTTCCATGTTTGGAAGTTTGTTGATCCATCTATATTATTACCTTCCTTGAAAAATGAAGTCATTTGATTTGAATACTGAGAAATAGAGAAAAATGTAGTACTTACTTGTTAAAATATTGACCTGTTTGATGATAATGTCTTCTTGATGCTTCGAAAGATTTTGATGATCCCAAGAGTTGTTCAATGATTTCCTTGAATGATGACTTCTAGGATGGATGGCACAATGACTTCTTGAAGTTGTTTCAAAGATGAATGATGATGCCTTCCATGAGTGTGGATGATGTTCTCAGGATTATTGATACTTCTTTAAAGATGCATTTTAATAAAAGAGCTTCCAAGAGAGATTAATGTCCTACTTAAAGATGATGGTGTGCAATCAAGAGATTTCAATGATGAATAGAGAGAGATGATAACTTGATGTAGTAGTCTTCCTTCAAGATGAATGGTAAAATTTGAGTCTTATTCCTTGTGCCCTTCCTTATAACCTCTATAAATAATGTCCTCCAAATGATTTGTGATGAATATCTTTCACTTATACCAAGAAGGGTGATCTTCAAGCCACCTTCTCTTCAACTTAGCTTTGATTCCGTGTTGAGAAATCGACAGGGAAACAATTAGGGTGATTTCTCTTTACTTGATAATTTCTTGTGAATTTATGTTGGATTATTATTACTTTTATTATATTATTTTCATCAAACAAGTACCAAACCATAAACCATGAAGATCACAAAAAAAAATGAACACAATATGTAGGCTCCAAGTGAGGGAAAAAATCCTTCAAAAGGGAAAACCAAGTAAAATATTATCTTCTTGTAGAATCAAATCAAAGTAAGAAATCCAAGAACCAAACACCGATACGAAGCCTTCCCACAAGACCCAAGTCAACCATACTTCTAAACTCTTCCTTCAAGTCAAAGTCAACTCAAGTCAAAGCCTTCCAAATCTGGTCAAATTTTTTATTTTAAGCCCCTGCAACTAGGTTTGCAACTTCGGCTCCTACAATTTTCCTGCAACTTCACGTGTAATATATTTAGGGTAGAAAATTGGTCTTTAGACCTTCTCTCTCTCTCTCTCTCTCTCTCTCGTCTTCCTTAAACCTTTGCTTTACTTTCTAGACTTCTTTCTTGGCATGTCTCTTTCTTCTTCGAGCAGGAACTTGAACTTGCTTGGTTATCTCCAAATGAGAATATGAGGTCGAACTATCCTGTATTATACACATCCAGGAGGTCGAATGGACCCCTTCTAGGGACAACTTGGTCTCGTGGGGACAAAATTTACATTTTTAAAATAAAATTGTTTTCCACTTTTTTTTCAAATTCCAAAATGGGACTTGACTCTAGTACAATAATTTGACTCATGGAAAATATACTTTTGACTTAGAAAACCCTAAAAGTATGAAGAAAATTATTGGCCTAAACAACCATTTGATTTGAGCATGAAACCCATGCTTTAAAAATAATAATTCTTTTTCTTCTTTTGTTTTTACAAGAAATATATAATGACACATATACAATGAAAATTATCAAGATCAAACCTAGTTACATTTTCCAATATTCCCCTTATTCCTGTTGCCTCAAAACTCCTTCATAGCCATATCCAATGGTTTAGTGATTTCTTGGTTTAAGGTAGCAACAATTCCACAACACCATGCATGTTATCATTGAGGGGATGTTTACTATGATAACAAAGAAGAAGAATGAGTTCATCACCAAGCATAATACTCTATCCATCATTATTATGAGAAGACTTCACAGATCATTCAGATAGAAATCAGTGAAATAGAATTGGATATAATAGGAAAAAAAAGGTTTTTTCAAGCACAAGTATCATTTCTAAGGTGACCTCCTTGACACCCAACACAGATCATACCAGAGATAAGCACAACCAATACCTGAATATAGTAGATTTATACCAACATATGGATACTTTGTTGGAAAGAGTGTTGTTAGATAGTAATGAGGCTAAGCAGGAAATTTTTCTCTTGCTGGATGAGCTATAGCTCTATATCAAGGACCTTGATTGTCACTTGCAAGGAATTGAGTACCATTTTGGGCTTCTCACCAAACCCAAGAAGCTCCCATTAGCATAAAAAGGAACCATTTGAAGTGGAGCCTTTGGACTCATCCTAATGCCATGTTCCATTACTAATGTTTTTATTTATAATTTTGGTTTCATGTTTATCACTTTGTTATAAATAACTAGTTAGAAAGCATCCATTTATGGATCAAAGCCTTTTTTTTTTCATATTGATTATGAAACTTAGATGGTAAAATTTTGAAGGTTAAACCAATGGTATAATTTCCTAAATGGTAGACCAAACAATGTTACCATCTTAACAAAAATTATAACCTCAAAAGAAGATACGTAACCCAAAAATTCCCTATTTTTGCGCAAAAAACATGAAAAAACACCTCAAAATTGATAAGTGGCTTTGTTGCATCACTATTTTTTTAAGGGTTAAAATTTCAACATTATTTAGCCATGGCATTAAAAACCAAAATCATGATTATGAAAAACATTAAAATTCCAACAATTTTCAACCATGGTGCTAAAAATCGAATAGTATGACTTCGAAAATATTACAAGTACAAAAAACCTTAACATCTAAGCAATTTTCATCCATGGCTTTATAAACCAAATATCACGATTAAAAAAAAACTTAAAAAAATCAATACCTAAATTAAAAGGTCACTCTACCAAGAACATTTTTTTTTTTTTAACAAGAACTGGTATGTTGTATTAATTCTGAAAAAAGAGTGAGGCTTGGAAACCCGAGTACATATATTCAAGAGAGGGAGATGGATCTAAAGATAAAGTTCTAACTTGACTATTGCTATTTACTTTTAGATTAGAAGCTGATTCTACTGTGCTGCTTTTGTAGTAGTGTACATACTTAGAAAACACAAATGCATTGGGAGAACTTTTCAGATGAAACTATGTAGAGGATTTTATATCCCGTCCAATGTTTCGGGTGGACTCTCCACCCATCACCAGGGACTGGGAATTTGAGTGATCACAAACAAACACTATGTATTCAAATATATAAGAAAGATTTAGAATTAGTTGTTAAATGATAATATTAAGATAATATTTCGCCGATAGGCGTTTCCTTCTTGAAAATGGTCAAGCCAACCATTGTCTACCCTTTTTCTCTTGTGTTGACATATGTCCTTTTTTAACATCTCATTAGCCCACAGGTTAGACGATTAACTAAATTGATCAACTGTTTACTGTCAACAATTTTTTGTAAACTGAATTATTAAACAACATATTTTAATGCTAGCGTTGCATCTTACCGTCAACCTGTTGCGAAGACTTCATCATACTGACATCTGTCCTTTTTCAAGTTCCCATGAACTCACAGGTCAGTTGATCAAATGAATTGATCAACTGTTTACTCTCAATTATTTTTTGTAAACTGAATTATTAAACAATATATTTTAATGCTAGCATTGCATTTGTTGTCCTTTGAGATAATTCTTGTCAATAATTATGCCAAAGAATCTACAATGTTTTGTTTTGTTTTGAAATTTTGGATGACCAATGTATAAAATAACTTTTGCAAACAATTATGATTAAATCATTCAGATAATATCAGAAAATATGAGTAAGGGCTGCTTGTTTATCTCACACAGTGATTAAGATTTTGTAAATGGTTAAGTAGACTTATGTAAGAAGATATGATATCCAAATATTCAGACATAATTCTTTAATTAATCATAAGTTTGAAAACCTTTAAACAATGTCTAAAAGTTTAACATAATACTTTTAACATTATCAAGATGCTAACAATTTATAAATGAAAGGGACTTACATCAACAAACTGTTTAGTAAATAATTCTTTATATTAATAATAACTTCAGGAGGAATTGTAAGATAACTGAAACAAAATTAATCTCACTTGATTATATTGATAACAATTAAACATATGTAGAGAAAAAATGTAAAGAAAACAAGAAAAACTCACAGAAGGTACAAAACTATATGAGAAATTTCGAATCCTTCTTCTATTATTGATGATCGAAAAACTTGTACAATTATGCTTACGAAAATTTTCTTATCCAAGGGTGCAACCTTTAATAACTCGTAATGAGAGAAATTTGTACGAATTTCTAAAACTTAGAAATATCTTAAACTGATTACAATAATAGAATAGAGTAGAATAGAAGAAGGAAACAAATATATGATGTGTGTCTATTCTCATGGAAGCTGTTGATGACTTTGACTTTTTTGATGGAAGTTGTTGATGACTGGGCCCTTGAAAATCTGATGTGCTGGTATCTTATAAATATCATAATTTTACTTGATGGTCTCACAAAATTTATCCCATTTTTATTGACTTGGGATTTCTACACTCATCATTTTTCTGAAGATTTCACCTACCTCTGTATATCCCTCGAAAGTAGGCTTATGAATGAACAAATGTTTGATTTGATGTTGAATGATAAAATCAAACTGCAAAGCTTCCAAAAATGCTTTCCCTATAATTTGTCCTTTAATACCTGCAAATTTAGACTTATCCACTGCAATAGTATACAATTTCTTAAAATAATATTCTAATTTAATCAAATTTTCATCTAATCCTACCTATCATGGCAGTCCTTTATGATTCAAAACGTTAAACTTTGTATGAAACCTTTGAATAATAGTATTGAAAGCTTCACATTTTGTTTGCAATTGGTTGATTAAATTCCTCTTTTGTAAATTTTTTTTGATCTCTAAGATTGTTGCAGTTGTGTCGAGTATGTTTATTTCTTCCAACTCTTCTTTGTTCTTTGAGTTCAAGACCTTGATCATGTCAGTGCCTTCACTTGTATTTTTCTCGAGATGTTCTTTTTGTTCTTCTATGGCTTCTTTGCACTTGGTGATGAGCTCTTGCTATTAAAAAATTATCTGTATGGATGGCCATACTTCTATCATAGAATTGCTGATGTCTTCCCAAATGTTACGCTTGGCTTCAGCCTATGTCCCTGCAATCAAAGATTCACTTTCCAATTATTTAACCTTGAGTTCTAACTTATGTGACTTTTACATTTCCTCCATATATAAGGTATCATTTTTGATTTTATGTGATTCTAGAATCTGAATGATTTTCTGCAACTTCTCATGTTCCTACTTCTGAATAGCCAAATCCTGTGTCAAATTTTTTGTATCACTTATTGTCAATGATGATGAAGGATCTGTACATGCAGAAGATGTTTGAACTGCTGTATTTGGGTCAGTAGCCACTTATGATGCTGATTTTTCCTTTAATAATTCTTCAATCTGTTCCTCCAATTTTTGTATTTGAATGTTTTTATCAATGATTAATTTGAGCATCTCCTCCTTGTTGTATTCATTTTCTATAATTTCTTTTTTCTGTGGATCTTCAGTTGAAGGCAATTTGAGCTGTTTGCATAGAGCAGAGATGTATGTATTCTTCTTCTTAATAATTTCTTCAACTACTTTGCAGTATTTTGGATAATATCCAACTTTCACTATGAGATCCTCCAAAGACTTCAGTCTATTATATTTGGCCAATGAAGACAACTTTTCAATCTTAAATTGGGATTGAACATTTGAAAATGTAGTATTTAGTTTGGAGAGTGACATGGCTGTATTTTTCATTGTTAAAAGAGCATTTCTCCAGATTGTTTGTGCATGTCCATCTGATCAATAGGATGGATCTGACTTACATCAAAAGAAAACACAATCTTTTTATATTCAACACGATTCTTTGGAAAAGGAACCATTGCCTACAAAAATGCCATTTGCATCCTTCCTTTCTCACTATCAAAGGTAGTGAGAATCCTGTGCTGGGAATTTGATGTTTGTTTTTTTTTTTCTTGTTCAGACACTACCTAATTTTTTCCATTTTTTCTCCTCCCATGCCACCCACGGGTTTCGAACCGGTGACCTTACAGAACGGAGTGCCTTAACAGTGCACCCCATCACCGACTGTTCTACACCACGTGGGCCGGAATTTGATGTTTGTTTCCAACACTAACTATAGAAATTAGATTTTAATGCCTCATTCTTATGCTTAATGTCTAAGAATATAGAGAAAATATTCCGTTCTTCAGAAGAACTGGCCTTTGAGTGCTGGATAATCTCCGAAGGTTCTCTAGCGGGTGATGATGATGGAGGAGTCATGGGAACACTTATTGACGTGGAAACTTTAGTTTCTCCCAAATCAATAATCTCTAGTTGTCCTCCTTTTGAAAGTAAAGTTGAACGAAGCTTTGGCTTCTTGTGTTGCAAGATAAACTCATTCACGATTTCTTTAGCAGGTGGAAGCTCTTCTATGAATCTTTTCTGCTGCTTACTCTTAGGGACTGGGGTCTGCACATGAGAAGTTGAAAGAACTTGTTCATCTGCCTCCTGAAGAGTGCCTTCAACCCATTGATCTTGATTCATATATTTTTCTATTTCTGCTCTGGAGGTATGATTATAGGAGGTTGTTTTGAGTTCAATTCTCAGAGAAGAAATAATGACATATGGGTCATAAGACCAAGTGAAACTTGGTTGGAAACCCATTTTCTTCAACATTGCATCAGCTTCAGCACCATCTAATCTGGTATTACAAATGAAAGATCCAATGCTTGCTTTGAGCTTAAACTGAGATTTCCTTTTCCCTGAAACAAAATGGAGGTCATCCATATTTATCATTTGTCAAATATAATATAGGGAAAAGATTCTCATAGGGACATATCTAGGGAGCTTATATGGTGGGAGTTCATAGCCATATACTCTAATTTTTGTGTAGTTTTGGTATAAATACCAATCCCCTATTTTGGCTTTCTCACTCAAATGTAAGATCCTTTTGATCTCTTCTCCAATTCTGGGTTATGTTTGACTGGTAAGCAACTGTTTCACTAGGTGTATGAAGGAGTCTATGAAATCTGCAAATGTAGTTTTTGTTGATGTAGCCCTGAATAACTCCGTCTAGTGAATCACTGATTGATTCACTCCTTTGGCATCCTGTTTGTTGAAGTTGATAGGTAGCATCTCTCCCTGTTGGAAAAGAATCATGTGTATAATTATAGAAGTGTAATTAAACACACCCTGAGTTGTGAAATTCATGAATTGATCATGTATATTTTCAGCCAAGAATTGGCTATAATTATACATGAACAATGGTGCTTGGTCTTTGATAAAAATGGATAGGAACCCCATGATGGGTTCATCAACTATTAGGTCATCTGGGTATCCTAGCAGGTGTGAAAGAAGTGAAATGCAATGTTTAAAGACTTCAATAAATATAGATGATGAGTATGGTGGATTTTTCTTAGGAAATTCGCATCATCAGGTAAGAATATCTGAAAAATCTTGGCTCTCCGTGGGAAGGTTAAATTATGGTAGAGGTCCATAAGAGAAGTTGGTGAAAAATGGGTCAGAGAATCAGATTGAGGGATAAGGAGCATTTGGTTTATGGTCTCTGGAGAGATGGTGATCAAAATTTTTCCATTATGAGCCACCACTGCTCTCTTTATATGATCATACTGTGCTTGGCACTAGGAAATAAGGTCAGGGAAAGGATGGGTATGTGGAAAAGCTAACAGGGGCAAAATTGATTCCCAAAACCTAATAGGATCCTGATTATTAGTGTGTTTCTGTCTAAGCCATAGATATAATTCATGAAAATCAAATTCATAGTGGGCATCTGTGACCTTAAAGAAGGCATCTGCGAGGGGTATCAGATCCAGGTTGAGATGTGGTGTAGGAGCATAGATTTCTTCTGCGACTGGTTTGGTGTTCTGCAGCTCTTCGATGAACTATTTCTTGGATTTTCCTTTCGAGGTCACCTGTTTTTTGGTTTTGGCTTTTGGGGCCATTTTAGACAGGGATATGGAATGAGAGGAAGAATTTGAAGGTCGGGTGGTCACAGAAATGGTAACAGGGAAATTTTGGTGACAGGGAACAGAGTGCAGGGATGGTAAGTTGTAAGGAATACACAAGAAGGTAAAAGTGATATAAGGAAATTCACAAACCATTTTATAAGTGAAAATTTTTGTTTAACGACCTAGAAGTGACCATAGCAGCTTAACTGTTATGGAGTGGGATTTAATGAGCAACAGTGTACCAAATGGTTATGGAGTGAACGAAGAATTACAAACGGTTAGGGAGCAGAGGCATAGGAGGATAACGATTGGATGACGTGGTAGAATGTCATTGGTTAGATGGACAATCGTTATGGCGCAGAAGGAAAGACTGTTGGCTTGAGGCTCAGGAGGAAAGGACGTTGGAAGAATTTTACCATCAGTGGATTTTTTTTTGGGGGAGGGTACCTCTCGGTTTATGGTTTTGGGCAGAGGGGGTGCGAAGTAACGTGCTGTCGACACGTTGCAAAAAGCGGTAGCTGTTATATTATCATTTATCACCAGCTTATATTTGATGATTTATACATTGGCCTTGGGCAACCCTTCCTTTAGACTTGAACATATTTATCAAAAAAAAATATCTTAAAACCCATATGCGACTCTGCCCAGAATTTTCCGTGTATATACGCCAATCCACACATAGATAATCGCATGTCATTTAAACATTAAAAAATATATATTTTACCTATTTTAGAGGAGGGTTTTATGGTTGTTCCAGTAACATAACCACCCCAGCCCGTGGCCTAACGGTTCCCAACTGTAAAAAATAATTTGAGGGAGTATAAAAGCCCCTCAAGGGAATGGCCTATGAGGGGGAGAGAGAGAGAGAAATATAGATATCATACATTGTTGGAACCCTATCCAAGTATGATATATTCTTGTGCCTCCTGCACTTCCCAGATATTTTGGAGGAAACCCTTGTTTCCTTGAGATGCTCACCATCCTATGTGACATCTATTGTGCATGAGTCTTGGAAGAAATATTGAGAGGCTAGGGGCTGGAAAGATCTAGAGGACAGTATGCTCAAAGGCCATGGTAGATTTCAGGTGATCTCTACACATTTGTTTACTGTACATGTCATTTATAATAGAAGAACCATCTTGTTTCTGATGTTTACGTGTCAATTATCTTTTATACATGTGTAATGATCATTAATTGAACATTTAATATTGTTTTCATGATATTATGCATGATGTCCAATAACATCTAGAACCTATATATTTTGTACGACTAGGGTTTTGTGTTCGTTCTTTGTTGATTTACAGATTACAAAGCACAAAGTGTTGTAGGGGGTTTGCACCCCTCGAGATCTACTTCAACCAAGGGATATCCGGGTAAGGTATGCGACCTGTAGATTCTAGTTATTTGCATAGAAGTTGGTGAAGTGAGTCCTTCTTGTAATGGAATGCCCCTGATCTGTGAAGGTTCATTAACCCAAGACATTTAGGGTAAAAATTCCCAAAACAGAAATGGTGACTCCAATGGGGATCACATTCTTGTGATTTACCGTTTGGGTTGTTTTATCTGTCTTGTAGGTTTCTGACAGGTTTTATCATTTTTTATAGTCTAGAAAGTCTTTTTTCAATCAGACAGAAGACCTGGTCCCTTGATCAGGCTTGAAATTTTTATTTTTTCCTCATCTTTTTTCCATACGCAACTTTTTCTTTGCATAGTCGCGTATACACGCTAGTTGCACATTGTAAAACTGTGTATGGCTGGAAAAATTTGAAAATTTAGGTTTTCAGCCTCTATATTCTTGTCTGTCTGGGTTGAAACATTCCTATGGTGTCTTTAAGGTCTTTGGACTATGTTTATGGTGATTTCCTATCTATTTCTCTCTTGTTTTTGCGAAAACCTAGCCATTTGGTGAATTGCCTTGTTTTGTGTGTTTGTAATTGCGGTTGAAGTACTGAGAGCTTTTCCTGAAGTTATTGACTGTTCTGACCATTCAGAATAGTGAGCCTCTGCTTGGTTGCTCTTCTTGGCCTTATGCATTGCTTCACTTGTGGTTTTGCCTTTTTGGTCTATTTTGGTTTTCTTGGTTTCTTGAACTTGTCTTGTTGCGAATCTTAAAAAAATATCTTTTTGGTTTTTTGAGTTGCTATTTGTTGCAAGATTGTGTTGCTGTATTGAATTAATTGATTGCGTTTCATGATTATTTTTGCTCATTCTAAGTCCCGCTACGAAAGTGGCACAATTGGCTTGAGCACTTTGAAGCCTTTGTTGAAACTCATTTGGCTAGATTCCGGTTCTTGGGTAGTTTTTACTTGTTTCTTGAAATCTCTTTTCTTCCATTATAAGTTAAAAGCCCAAAAACATTTTGCATTTTCTATAGCTTTTAATTTGAATTTTATTTACGGTTTCATTAGATCTTTTGAAGCTTTTTGGTTGGTTTCTAGTCTTTGGTTCTTGGCTTGATGTTGAAGGAAGTCTTCTCTTGATTTCTCTCTTTTGTTTCAAGTGCATTTTGGCGCTTTTATGCAGAGGAGTTCTGTTTGAAAATGGCCTTGTTTCTCTGTCAAAAAATGATCGAACCATTGTCTTGCTAGGGACTCTTTTTTGCCTCTTTAGAATTAGCATCTTAGGATTTGCATGTCATTGGTAGTTTGAATTAAGGGAATTTGAGAATTTTAGTCTTTTTCATAATTTTCTGGATCGTTTGAAGTGTGAGTGTCTGAAAAGGAAAAACAAAGTTTTTTATTATTAGTTTCGTAGAACCCAAGTAGAGATCACTTTTCATCGAAAGGAAATTGTTGCATTTGCATGTAACTAGGTTTTCATTGATTTCTTCTACGTCATAAAAACACCATCAGTTTCACTTTCGTGTACCCTTGACATAAGTAACAGCCAATCAAAACAAGCGATATATTTAAAAGAAGCTAGAAGTTTTTGTATCATTGTCATTAATCATACACCAACTAGCTAGGTTGTGGGGCCTTGGATTAGGTGAGTGGAGAGTTAACTCTCCAAGGCCGCTCAAATTGTTAAACACAAAAAATTATTAATGAGTGAAATCCAACATTGTTAAGTGGACCGGGAAAGATCTCCTCCAGAGAGTCAAGCGCGAGGGATAGTGCAGGCAGAGAAGAGAGATACCCCCTCTCCTATTTGCTGAATCTTGACCTAAGACCATTCCACCCGGCTGCCGATACGGATTGGTGCCCTTATTTTTCTATCCTAGGGACCACATAGGTGACTGCGGGGGGGAATACCCATGGTACCTGAGATAGACGTTGCATCACTTCCATAAGTACTTCTGGAGGATGCCCTTGCGAAGCTTGGGGACTTGCACCAGCAAAGGCTGTTGCTAGGAGGTCAATGTAACTATTTCTGTTACCTTCGCTAGCAGGCCTAGGGCGTAATTACCCCAGACTATTTTCGGAAGGTCCTAATATTTTTCGTTCCTGTATTTTGGTGTCCGATCCTCATCACCCGAAGTAGAAATACCTGAGAGCTGCTTGTCTGGATGTATCTTACGAACTTTTTTATAGTGTGCTCTTTGCTCCTAGATTTCTTAGCTTCATATATTTTTTGAGTCTAAAATTAATCTCTTAAAGTGGCTGACCGATCGCCTCGTCAATTGAGGAGGCTTTGTGGGTTGTCTCCTGCGAGTGTCGAGCCTTCTTCAAGAAGGCGTAGGAGTAATTCAGAGGGTGATTTTCACCCAGTGGTTTCGAACGCAGCGGAGAGAGATCCTCCGTCAGGACTTGTTGTTTCTATGGGGTGTTCTGGTGTTGATATAGAGAGGAGCGTTCCACTCATCTCTAGAGTTTTATTTCCAGCAGAAGAAGTAGAAATAGAGGAAGTTCCTCAACCTGCTGAGTCTCTTCCATATCCTCTTCTTGCTAGTCATCCTCACATTATTCAATACATCAGGCCTGAGTCTCAGAGGCTGGCTAGTCCCTTTCCGTCAAATCCCTTTCTTTTGATGGCCACGACTGGGAACACAGTTTCAGCTGTGAACAATGCAAGTGTTCAAACTCCTCTTTTAGTTGAAGGAGGGGGCACTATTTCTATATCAACAATCACTTCTAGTGCTACTGTGTTTGGCTCTGGAAACACCCAAGCACATGCTTCTCAATCTGGTCCCTTTTCTTATTGAATGCCTACTAGTGGAATTCCTTCTTTCTCCTTTTCTACTGCTTCAGCTGTCTCCACACCCATTCCTTCTATGGCTAGTGGATCAAATTCATTTCAAGGGTTCCCCTTTGGAAGTGGGCATATCCCTCATTAAACCCCTTCCTTAGGATCGTTACCTTTTACCTCTCAGACTCAAGGTTTCAATCCTTTTTCGGGAGGTCAAAGTTCTAATGTCTTTTCGGGATGGAACCCTATTTTTACAACGTTAGGAGTGGGGAGTCAGTTTCTCACTAGTCAGCAAGGGAATTTTATTTTCCCTTCATCGAGTACTTCTCAAGATTTTTCTTTGTTTGCAAATGCTTGAAACCCTTACCAAGGGGTTTCTTCTTCACTCAATACCTCAGTTGGAGGGAATGGTCATCTGTATAGTAACTCCATGTTGGGGGGGGGGTCCTTCTCCGAATGTTGGGTCACAAGGTTTTTCTTATGGCCCAACATTCTATACGAAAAATATCTGGCAACTTGGTGCCTCAACAAATCCAGGTTATTCTTTTCAGAATGTGGGAAATCCTTCCTATGGGGGATGGAATTCCCAAGTTCCTCCTCGTTTACCATTTCTGGCAATGTTAAACTTGCCAGATCTATTGAAATTGACTAACGATCCTATTCGGTATAGTCTGGGTTGGCCTCTGGTCCCCACTAAGCTCCCCTCATACATTCCAAAGTTTGAAGGGAAAACTGGCGAGGATCCGACAGATCATATCACCACTTTCCATTTATGGTGTTCCTTAAACTCCCTGATTGACGATTCGATTAGGTTGAGACTATTTCAAAGAACCTTAACTGGAAATGCTACCAAATGGTATATTGAGTTAGCTGGGGGCCGTTTTTCTACTTTTGGAGAGTTGGCTACTATTTTCTTGAATCACTTTCAGTTACCTGTCCGTTATGACGCTGGGACTGACCTCCTGGCCAATTTTCAGTAGGATAAGGCAACTCACATTTATGATCATATTCAGGAATGGCGAAGAAGGAAGAGGCTCATTAAGGCCCAAATCCTGAATGAATTCCTTCTTGAGTGGTTTGTGAAATATTTACAACCAAAAATTTCTAAAGATGTATCCATTTTAGGGGTATTTTCTGAAGAGCAGGCTATTTTTAGGGCACAACAGTTAGAACTGATTTATTCTCAGTCTGGAGTCCTTAATAAAAAATTTTCGGATGCTCCTCACTCCAAATTAGACTTAGCCAAAACTAAACCTGGTCCTCATGGTGATGGGCTTATCGGTTCGATTAATAGCGGCGCAACTAACCTGCTAAGTCAATTGCAGCAGTTGTCTATACAATCTGCTTCTTCTGGTCAGGCTGTGCCTTCAGTGTCAATCCCTTCCCAATCCTTGGCAATTAATGCTGTCCAAAATTCCAATCCCAAAGGAAATAAACAATCTGATGGGGAGAAGAAGGGACAGAATAACAAGAAAAAGGACAAGGAGGGGAAGGGGAGTGCAAACAAATCCAACGATCATGTTGGAGAGGGTAAAAAGGGTAATAAAACAAAAGTGAAATTTCCATGCAAATTGTGCACTAGAGACAATCTTACGCACCTTTGCCCTAAAATTCAAGATGCGCAGTACTTGTTAGCTCAAAAGGGTTCTTCCCGTTCCTAGGCTGTGCTAACAAACCCTTTTCCCCAAGGGCAGAAATTAGTTGCTGGCGCAAATCCAAATAATGGGGCTTATTCTGGGGGCACCCAGGAAGGGGAAAGTACATCAAACATATACATGATGAATGCTCATGCAGATATCGCTACGAGATCTCATGACTATGGCGAAGCTGAGTCTTCAAAATCTAAGGGTGTTCTTGATAGTACTGAGCCACTTCATATTACAAGGCCCACTGTTGAGCCTATACCTCGGATGTCGAAAGCATTTTCAAAACGTTCGACGACCTATCCTAATGCCAAGGCTACCCAGAACTACTCAATTGTAGAAGATCTGGCTCAAAGTCCTTGTGCCATGTCCGCGTTAGAGGTGCTCTAGTATTTTCTGGCTCAGCGGAGTGATTTTCTCACTGCTATTGGGGCTGTTGATCCAAAGAATTCTCTTATGATCACATTTGATATGTCAAATTGTAAAAAGAGACTTCCTCATCATATGGCCTTCCATATTAGATCGACTTATCAGAAATGAAATATATTTTGAATAGTCGTTGGTGAGGGTGCTTCCACATGTGTAATGTCTCTTGCATGCTGGAAGGGTATTGGATCTCCTGTAGCTGTTCCTTTAGCCACTCTTTTGACTGCGTTTGATGGTCATTCTCATAGGCTGCATGGTATTTTTCCAGCTGTGCCCATCTGTGTTGGGGGCAAGATTGTTAATATCGAAGTTGAGATAGTTGATGCAAGCTTAGACTATAACCTTCTGTTGGGGCGAAACTGGATTTATGAGATGGATGCCATTGCATCCTCATTATTTCGCATTGTTTGTTTCCCTCACGAAGGGAGAATTGTCACAGTTGACCAACTGGATTGTTCTACTGTATATCTGAATGCATCTTCTGGCTCAACCATTCCTTTGGTGAAGGATACCAAGACACCCATTGAGAATTTAGGGGTTGGAATGTACACTTCCTTGATGGGTACTTTTGATATTCTGCCTCCTTCGGTTCATATCAATCCTATTTCATCCTCTAGGGCTCATATTCGAAGAGAGTTCTTCAGAACTCATTATTTTTCCGACCCTTGGACCTTACCTTCTCCTAATTCCACATTAGAAGAAGGCCAAGTGGGTGGAATGGCATTTCCTATGTCTACAGCTGAGATTTCTTATAGCTATATTGTTGACTCTGTAGATTCCATTCTAGTTTCTCTTTCTCCGGAGGAATTGGATAGAGATGTGGCCCCAGCTTGGACTCTTATTTCATCTTCAGCTCAGGATTGCCTTGATACCACTCTTCCATCTGAAGAGGCCATCATGGAAGCAATGACTGGTGTAGAGAGACCGTGGGATGATTTTCATCATCGGTCTTACTTTCTCCTGGACTTGCGCGAAGTTGAATCAAGTTTTCCAATCCCTTAGTCTTCTGGTCCTGTTCACCCAGTCCTGACCCCTTTAGCAACAACACAAGTTTTTGCTGAAGGGAACATGAATGTGATCTCTGATACTATCCCGGTGAACATCTCTAGAGATCCCAACATCATAGAGAATGTCTTCATCGGAGCTGAGTGTTCCCCTGAAGAGATTCAAATTTATACCGATCTCTTTCGAGAGTTTCGTGATGTGTTTGGATGGTCTTATGAGGAAATTCCTGGTATAGATCCATCTATTGTCCAACATGAGATCAAGGTATACGAAAATTCTAAGCCTATCAGGAAAAAGCTTCATCCATTCAACCCTAGGAAGGCCGAAACTATCAAAGCTGAGGTGGAGAAGCTGCTAAAGGCAGGGTTCATTTACCCAGTTCCTTTGATTGAGTGGGTTTCAAATCCAGTTCCTGTGGACAAGAAACAAGGAACAATTCAAGTTTTCATCAATTTCAAGGACCTAAATAAAGCATGTCCTAAAGATAAATACCCCACACCGTTTATAGATCAGATTATCAATGAGTGTGCAGGGAATGAGATTTTTTCCTTCATGGACGATTTCTCTGGATATAATCAAATTACTATCCGTCCTGAAGATCAGCATAAGACTACATTTATTTGTCCCTGGGGTACCTTTGCTTACAAGAAAATGCCTTTTGGCCTCAAAAATGCTGGAGCTACTTTTTCAGCGGGCCATGTCTTACACCTTCCACGACATCAAACATATTATCGAGGCATATTTGGATGATTTAGCTGCTCGTTCTCGCAAGAGAATATATCATCCTTCTCACCTCCATCAAGTTTTTGAACGATGTCGGCATTATAAAATCCGGTTGAACCCGAACAAGTGTGTTTTCGCTGTCACATCCAGTTGGTTGTTGGGATTCATCATGTCTACGGAAGGGATTCGGGTATATCCCTTCAAGGTTGAGGCAATACTTCAGTTTCCTCCCTCGTCTTCAATTCGTAAACTTCAAAGTCTGCAAGGAAAAGCTAATTTTCTACGAAGATTTATCGTAAATTATGTCGAGATTATGAAATGACTTATGAGATTATTAAATAAAAGAGTTCCATTATTTTGGGATGACTTTGCTCAACGCTCATTCGATGCTTTGAAAAAAGCATTGACCTCTGCTCCTTTACTGAGTCCACCTGATTATAACAGGGATTTCCTCTTGTATCTCACGGCAACAGAATCTACCATTTGTATGGTTCTGGTTCAGGAGGACGATGCTCTTTCCGAGCATGTTATATACTATTTCAGTCAAGGCTTGGTAGGACCTGAACTCCGGTATTCTCCGATAAAGAAGCTTGCTTTAGCAGTTGTTCATGCTGTTCAGTGAATCAGACATTACATTCTTCTTCGCAAAAATTATGTTTTGGCAGTAGTAAATCCATTTCAATTTTTTCTCAGTAGGCGAGTGATTTGGGGCAAATACAATTGATGGATTGTCATTTTGCAGGAATTTGATCTTGAGTTTATTTCTGCCAAGTCCAAGAAATCATTAGTTTTTGTGGAATTGATTTCGAAGTTGCTTTGTGGAGAAGAGATTGTTTATGACGAATCATTTCTTGATGAACATATTTTTCTCATTTCTTCACAGCATCCTTGGTATGGAGATCTCATAGTTTATCTCCAGACTGCGAAGTTTCCCTCAACTTTTTCGAAAGATGAGCATCGGAAGTTATGTCACTTAGCAAAAATTTATTTGATTATTGGTGACACTTTATATTGTCGCGGGGTCGATTCGATCCTTAGACGTTTCTTAACTCTCGAAGAAGCTGAGGTTGTGCTGAATGATTTCCATAGTGGAGCTTGTGGTGGTCATTTATCTAGGCTTGCTATAGCCCAAAAAATCTTGCGTGTAGGATAATTTTGGCCTTTGATTTTCAAATATTGTATGGAATCGGTCAAAAAATTTCATCGGTGTCAGGTTTATACTCTCAATATGCACACTCATATAGCTCCTCTCTTTCCTGTCATTACTGTTGGTCCCTTTACAAAGTGGGGTATTGATTTTACTACTTTTAACCTGCCTTCGGCAAAAGGTCACAAGTAAATTATTGTAGCCGTAGAATACTTCACGAAGTGGGTTGAGGTTATGCCTACTTTTGGGAATGATGGTGAGACATCAGCTCTTTTCCTCTTCAATCAAGTCATTTCTCACTTTGGTATTCCCAAAGAGATTGCCACTGATCATGGCAGTCACTTTCAGAACAACATGATGGCTGAATTGGCTCTGAAATTAGGTTTTAGGTAGGAGCATTCATCTCCTTATTATCCTCAGGCCAATGGGAAATTCAAAGCCGTGAACAAATCCTTGAAGACAATTCTTCAAAGGACAATTCATAAAGCCAGATCTAATTGGCATATTATGCTGTATCCTGCACTTTGGGCATACCGGATGTCAGTCAACACTGCAACTGGTTTTACTCTATTTCAACTTCCTATTGAGTGTGAAATTCCCTCTCTGATCTGAAAATGGAACTATTTGTAATGCTATGCAAAGTATCCATTTCCATTTAATTTAGTGTGCAAAGTATTCTCCATGTCTTGCAGGTTAAACAAAATGTTTTTGGTAATTATTGCTGGGTTTTTGTGTGAGGAAATGTTAATTAAGTTTACTTTTTAACATATTATATTTGAAATACACAGCAAGAGAAATTCATCATAGCATAACACAACAAACTGATGAGGCAGTTGACCCCTCCTGGGCTACATCTGCCGGGTTCAAGGCTCCCAATGGGCATGTCCTTGCTCTATTAAGTTTCTCAAAATGGTTTTATAGTGAAATATATGCCTAAAAAGGAAAAAAAAACTGTGAATTTGACTTCAGAAGACAAAAATAAGCTAAAAATGGCTTTTTTTTCACCTCAAACAGTGAAGTACAACCCAATATAGCTCCACCTTCCTAATGGCCCTAGTGGCTCTTTCCTCTTCCCTGAAGGTAAAATGGCTGAAGAAAACCTGTATTCACTCTGAAACCTATCCCAAACACTCCATAATGCTCAAGAAACCCAAAATTGACTAAAATTTCATCCAAATTGGTTCAATATTGAGGGAGATATGGCCAAAACCAATTTTGTGCAATATTCCCTAAACAAACTCCACCAAATGTGAAGAGACTGCAGACAGGAGCGCCAAAGTTGGCTGATTGGCCGAAATTGTCGGAGTCCGCCCCATTTAGGTGGAACTGTTTGCAGTTAGCATTAAATGTGAGGTAAGAGTGGTCACATGGATAACATTGCTCTACCCGTCGGTTGTTCTGCAAACGATAGTTGTGACATTTAATGTTAATGCTTGAAGAGCGGCCACATGGTTTGCCTTAACCGCCAACATAATCGGTTATGTAAACCATTGCTTGCGAGCCCCTTGGTTCTTGACTTTTGGTAATATGCGATGTGGGGGCTGGCCCTTAGGGGCTAGCCCCCATTTTCCGCCACCCAAAGGTTTATCAAACTTCAAATAAAATTTCTTCGCTACCATGGTTAAGAACCATTGGATAGCCCAGTTGGTCAGGCGCTTCTGCTTGCGGGGGCTAGACCCGCGTTCGAATCCAACGGAGTGCAATAAAATTTTTAACACACCTTTCAACTGTGGTTTGGGGCCACGTGGCGGCCTCCAGGCCTGCAATGTGGCATCCTCCCATTGACCAAAAAATATCCAAGTCAACCAAACATCCAATGAGCCTCTGACACTTGTCAAAGTCTAATTCAACTGCAAGGAATATTCCAAGGGAATATTCTATGGAATATTCCAAAGAGTGTTCTTTTTAAAAATTTTCCAAAGTCAAAAAGTCAACTTTGGTCAACTTAGTTTTTGAAGTATACTAGATACTTCAAACCTGCATAACTTTCACATACAACGTCGGATTTGAGTCCCGTTCACGGCACCAAAATCACAGAGACGAGGCCTTTCCGGTCATTTAGGTTGCAACCAATTATGAGAAGTTCCATTTTTGAGCATTTTTTAACTTGGACATGATCTCCTTGATCACACCTCCCAAATGGGAAGCTTTTGGACCCCAAAATCTCTCTGAATTACATTAATTGAAGATGAGGAGACTGATTCTCCACTCTTCCAACCTTGAACCAATGAAATCTTCCTGACTTCATCAAATTGAGCTTCTCATAAAATGATAAATTCTTCCTTGAATCCGCTGACCGACTGTTGCTAACCTTGACTGAATCATAATGCAAATTTTTGAAATTTGCTGAACAACAACTAAAATTTGTAGAAAGCATACTGCTCCTAGAATGGTCTACCTTCAAAGGAAACTGAAAATAAGGTTCACCTTGCCAACTGTCCTCATGGCGAATTTTTTCCGAATGAGCCATGTACTTGTGTCGATTCCCGACGAAGTTTTCTCGCCATACCAATCTGCCATTCTGAAACCAGCAATGACCCATGCTAAACTTTGTGCCCTCTTTACTTGTATGCTTTTCCCTTTCTTGGATTCTTGCACCACTTTGCACCGACACTTTGTTCTCTGCACCGATTGACACTAAAGGCACTTTCTACAACATCTTGTCATCTTCTTCCAAAGAGGACCTGCTTTCAAACTGAAACATATCATCATTTACATCAAAAATAACATGAAAAGGATTATGTAAAAAATATTTTTTCTTAATCATCAACAAAGTCAAATTTTGACTTTCATTGGCAAGCCTTTTCAACTGCCCTGCATTCACTAAAGACGATTCTAGCTTCTTTCGATGCACTCTCACAATAAACTCCTTACCATCCTTGAACAAATGGTACTTATTCTCATGGCGATGGAAGTTCACTTTTCTGTCATATAAGTATGGACTACCCAACACCACACCTGTAATGTCAAGCGGTACTACATCTAGTTCAACCAAATCAACATAATGAGCTGTTATGGTGAAGCGCAACATGCACTTTCTTGAGACTTGTAAATTAGCATCCTTGAAAATCCATCTAAGTGGATATGGCTTTGGATGTGGAATGGTCTCAAGTTTCAGCTTCTTGAATAAGTCTTCTAAGATGAGGTTTGCTTGAGACCCACTGTCAAATAGTGTGTCTATATTTGTGTGTTTGAAATTATCCTCACCTGAAACAACTCTATCCTCCTGTCTTCATTTGGAGCTTCTATGTGACTGTTTAAAGTGCTAGAATTGGGATTTGTTTCCTTTACAATATCTTTCCCCTTTATGTTCTTTAGTACCATGGCTTTTAGTTTCATCACATGATTCAGAACCTAAGACATGTTCAACAGTTGCAACTGTTTTTCCTTTTTCTTTGGCCTTATCTTTGGTTTTAAATTTTTCTGGTTTCAGCTCCAGATGAAGTTTCCAACAATGTTCTTCATCGTGGCTTGTTTTGGAACAATTTTTACAAAAGAATTTTCCTTTTTCTTTCCTAGAGTTTTCATGTCTTTTCCTCCCTTTGCCTTTAAATTCACTACCCTCATTCCCATAAAAAGATTGTTTACCTCTAGCCTCTAAATGTGTGGCTTGAACAAAAACCTCGTCTAGACTAGTAGGATTGAACATAAGGATAGTATGTATAAGATAGCTATGTAAACCACCTATATATTTTAGCAAAGTCTCTTGGCTATGAAAATCAATTCCAAGTAATAAAGCCCTTCTTCTAAAATCTTGAGTGTAATCTTGAACACTTTGTCCCTTAAGTTGTCTCAAAACTTTTCCAATTCATGATAGTCTTTTGTAAATGAGCTAATGGATAAAATTACTGCTTAATTGTGGAAATAAATTCAGCCATGATAAAGTGATCTTACCATGTTTTTTAATTTCATCCTTGGTCTTGGCTTCCCACCATACCAATGCTGCTCCTTCCATTCTCAAAGAGGCTAACTGAATCTTGGTGTAGTCTTCATGAAGGTTTTGGATCCTCAAGTAAACTTCCAACTATCTTATCCAATTGTCAAGTTTCTTTGCATTGACCTCACCATTAAACATAGGCAACTCAAGTTTAACATCAAGCTTTAAAAATGGACTTTTACTAGAGGGTTTAGACTTGTGAGATTGATTCACCGAAGTAGAGGATGACAGTGTAGAGGAAGAGGATGAAGATGGGGATGGTGGATCACCATTTCCTCCGTGTCATTTCTTTGACTTCTCATCACTTTTCTTTCCTCCTGAAGGATCCTCTTCTTTCTACTGTCTAGACCCTTCTCCAACAAGCCTATCATTCCTTTCTTGTTAGAGTATCCTCACCATCTCTGTCATGTCTAGGAAAGCTTTTCGGAATACCCGTTCTTCTTCTTTGGGATCAATGTCTTCAGGAGCTTCTCCTTCTCTTGAAGACATGCTTGAGGATTATTCAATGGCTCTTGGAGGTGGCTCTCTGGCCCTTCTTGGTCATGGATTAATTTGTGCACTAACCAATTGTCCTTCCCCCCTATCGAGCTTAAGCCTAGTAAGCATAAAAAATTGCAAACAATCAACTATATCTTTGCACAAGAACAAATGCAGAGTAAAACTCTAGCTCCTAAGGCTCAAATCTTGAGCTCTGATACCATCTGATCTGAAAATGGAACTATTTGTAATGCTATGCAAAGTATCCATTTCCATTTAATTTAGTGTGCAAATTATTATCCATGTCTTACAGGTTAAGCCAAATGTTTTTGGTAATTGTTTCTGAGTTTTTGTGTGAGGAAATGTTAATTAAGTTTATTGTTTAAAATATTATATCAGAAATGCACAGCAAGATAAATTCATCATAGCATAACACAACAAACTGATAAGGCAATTCACCCCTCCTGGGCTACATCTGCCGGGTCCAAGGCTCCCAATGGGCATGTCCTTGCTCTATTAAGTTGCTCAAAATGGTTATACAGTGAAATATATGCCTAAAAAGGAAAAACAAGCTGTGAATTTGACTTCAGAAGAAAGAAATAAGCTAAAAATGTCTTTTGTTTCACCTCAAATAGTAAAGTACAACCCAATACAACTCCATCTTCTTGATGGCCTTGGTGGCTCTTTCCTCTTCCTTGAAGAAAAAATGGCAGAAGAACACCTCTGTTCACTCTGCAACCTGTCTCAAACACTCCAGAATTCTCAAGAAACCCAAAATTGACTAACATTTCATCCAAATTGGTTCAATATTGAGGGAGATATGGCCAAAACCAATTTTGCCCAATATTCCCTAAACAAACTCCACCAAATGTGGAGAAACTGCAGATAAGGGCGCCAAAGTTGGCCAACTAGCCGAAATTGTCGGAGTCCACCCAATTTAGGTGGAATCGTTTTCATTTAGCATTAAATGTGAGGTAAGAGTAGTCACATGGATAACACCGCTCTACCCGCCAGCGGTTCTGCAAACGATAATTGTGGCATTTAATGTTAATGCTTGAAGAGTGGCCACATGATCCGCCTTAATCGCCAACATAATCGGTTATGTAAACCGCCGCTTGCGAGCCTCTTGGTTCTTGAATTTTGGTCATATGTGATGTGGGGGATGGCCCTTAGGGGCTAGCCCCCATTTTCCGCCATCCAAAGGTTTATCAAACTTCAAATAAAATTTCTCCACCACCATGGTTAAGAACCATTGGATAGCCTAGTTGGTTATGTGTTTGTGCTTGCGGGGGCTAGACCCGCTTTCGAATCTAGCGGAGTGCAACACATTTTTTAACACGCCTTTCAACTGCAGTCTGGGGCTATGTGGCGGCCTCCGACCTGCCACGTGGCAACCTCCGATTGGCCAAAAAATATCCAAGTCAACCAAACATCCAATGAGCCTCTAACACTTGTCGAAGTCTAATTCGCCCGTAGGAAATATTCCAGGGAAATATTCTTTGGAATATTCTTTTTAAAAAATTTCCCATAGCCAAAAATTCAACTTTGGTCAACTGATTTTTTGAAGGATACTGGAGACTTCAAACTTGCATAACTTTCACATACAATGTCGGATTTGAGTCCCATTCATGGTGCCAGAATCATAGCGATAAGGTCTTTTTGGTCGTTCAGGTTACAACCAATTCTGAGAAGTTCCATTTTTGAGCATTTTTTTTAACTTGGACATGATCTCTTGATCACTCTCTTAAGTTAGCTGTTGAGCTTCTTCTTGAAACTTCTAGTCTCGAAGAATGCCTGCTTCATCTGGAACATCTCGATGAGCAGCGTCGAGATGCAGCTACGATGAATGAGGCACATAAGAAACGGGTAAAGGTTCAATACGATAAGGCAGTCAAACCTAGTTTTTTATCTAAAGGTGACCTTGTATTGGTTTATGCCCAAGAGAAGGATGCCTTGGGGGCAGGAAAGTTTAAATCCATGTGGTATGGCCCCTTCATCGTTAAGAAAGTCTTGAAGAAGGGAGCTTACGCCTTGATCGATTTTGACGGAAATGAGTTGGCGGAGCCCAGAAATTGGCTCTATTTGAAAAATTATTATGCATAGGCTATGGCCTAGCATCTTGCTTTCTTGTATATATATACATATATTTGTTTTTGTACATATCTGAGTTTTCGATTTTTGGTGTGATTTTGATGAATTTGATATGCTTTGGAAGGTATTATTGGATGACATGAGTCACTTTTGTTTCGCCGATGGTGCTAGTAGACATACCTGGAACTTAGCTTCCGCGGCTTGGGTACTCCATTATCCATCCGGTCAGTTGTTAGTTTCAGGAGGTGTCTGCATTGGTCCTGCTTCGAACAACGTAGCAGAATACACTGCAGTGATTAATCTACTCTTGGAGGCAATATCCTTGGGTGTTGATTCGTTAGTAGTTTTCTTGGATTCACAACTGGTGGTTTCGCAGCTGAACAACACATGTCGGGTCTGAGACCCATTTTTACACCAATTGTTCTTGAGGGTACGTTTGTTACAAAGATCATTTCAATTTATAAATTTCATTCATATTCCTCGAGCAAACAATTGGATGGAAGACTTATTGGTTAATCAAGAAATTGATTGGCATATTCATCATTCAATACTTTAATCAATATATCAAATACATCATTAATTTTCATACATTTGAGTCATCACATCATATAAATTGCTATATATATATATATATATATATATATATATATATATATATATATATATAGTCAGAGTGTTCAAAATATATACAAAATCTGGACGATCATGTCCTACAAAATTGGGGCTTATTCCCAATCATGTCTATCATCAAAAAATATTACAGTCATCCGATCATATCTATAAAATCTACTCCTGAGGTCCCTGCCCAACATTTGTGTTCCTATAGAACACAATGGCAGTTTCTACACAGCGGAATAAATACACCCAGTCTCGTGGTATTCCTACCACCCATCTCTGGATAGCCTCCGGTAGGTCCTCTATCACGGCCATAGGCACCTGACGAGTCAAGATCTCCAAGTTCCTCTGTACTGCATGGAGTGTCCTATCAAGGTCTTCAACTTCTGCCTCACCTCTGCGGTGCTTGTGCCTTGGGTATCCCTCATGCCTGACTGGACCCATGTCTGCATCATGATCATCATAATTTTTTAAGTCATTTAGTCCAATCAAAAACATTTTTTCATTTTCATATTTTGAAAAAATCATAAAAAATCACATAATCAAAAAATAAAAAATTCAATCTCACCAATTGCGCCCCATGCTGCACCAGGTGGCAGGACTAGATCTGGATCACTGCGAAATTCCATCCCAGCATAGGGATAACCTTCCACTACGATGACTTGTTCTTCCCACCATTGGAAGAACTCATCATCCCAAGTGATCCGAGGAACTTCACTTCCCCCCAATATTTTCATCAAGTTAACCCATCAGGCTATTCTTGGATCTCTTGGGCTACTAATAGTAGAGATGACTTTGGGCTGAAGCCCTGAGACCCTCTCGAAGAAGAATGTCAGTAAAATTGGACCATACCCAAAATGTTTGGTCTTTTCTTTTCGGATTGAAGTTAATTGTTTCTTCATGTTGCTCAGCAAGGCTGCGCACCATTCAAAGAGATGAATCATGCACTCTACTGCTATGCTCATTTGTGTCCTCGAAGCCTGATGCAGAGAGGCAGATCCTGCTACTCTGCCAATGGTAAAGAGAAGGATATTCATGTATAAATCCTTCAAGTCTCTGATAGGAATCTGAGTTCCTACCTTTTGTGCATTATCTACGTAGTAGACCTGGACATAATCCTATACGGTAAGCCCTCCACTAGGCTTTCCGTGTAATTATACTAGGTCTCCTCTCCGAGGGAGTCCAGTGATGAAGTATATATCTTCCACTTCTATGCATAGTGGAATCTGATCAATAATGAAGCAATCCTCTTCTGGTTCCCAATGATCAACCAACATTTGAAGCAACCAAACATTGCTTTTCATATTTGGCATTTTGAAAAACTTGAGCAATCCACAATTTCGAAGAACATCTAATGAAGTTTGATCTTCCATTATGTCATTGTCAATTGCACTATGTTCACGCTCTCTCTAGCTAATGGACATCCTGAAAAAATCATTAAATGGTTGATTGCATTCAAATTTTAAATTTTCACTCTGCGCATACGTGACCTTGTTTGTACACAGTCGCGTATGATACTCGTCCACACGAACCCGCGTATGCGAAAAGGGTTTCATCAAAAAATCTCTTTCCTACAGTCAAATTTCCAAATTTTACCTTAAACAGTAATGAAATTAATGAAAAGGATAAATTTAGAGCTTACTTGACTGATTTGGCGTGATTTGACAGATGATTGCTCTAGTTTTGAGAAAAGGAATTTTTGCTCCAAAAGCTCCTTCTCCACTTCTGCAATGTGAAAATGATCCAAATATGAGTCAAATGGTGTATTTATGCCCAAAATTTAATTTTTTTTTCAAATTTTCATTGTGCTTATTTTTTGAATTTTACTAAGGCTGTATAACCGTTTGGCTTGTAAGTGTTGGGAAAGGTATTTTTTTTAAGTACATGTTGCTGAATTTGAGATTTTTCTAGTTTTGCTTGGATCCATGACCACTGACCTGTCATGGCAGGTATCTGATTTTGAACTGGCATATAGGTTAGGGAATCCACCTTCCGTTGCATTTTTCATACTAGCCTCCATTCTGATCACTTGCCATAGGGTTGATCCCATCATTTCATGAGTACTTAACCCATTTCACTCGTCGATTTTTAATCATGACTTGGTGGTAGAGCCTTCCTTTACATGGGCTTCCTAGTTAGTTCCTCGCAAGAATTTGTCGCCCATGCTACAATTCTTGTAGGCTCGGGAGTCCTCTTTAGTCCTGCCATGCCTTATGCATTGAAGCTTCATTCTTCTTCTTCTTCGTTATCATTTTTCTGGCCATTACCCTAGAGGCTCCCTTATGTTGTCGAGTTGTATTACTGCATTGCATATTGACTACTTGTTTATCTTGGCCTTTAGCCGGCTTCATATGGACTTGTGTTTAAGCCATCTTTTGACCATGTCTTTCTGTACAAGTTAACCATGAAATCACTTAGCTTCTGCAACTTGACACCTTTATCCATGGATGGAACATTCCTCTGAGTGTCACTTACCAGTTTTTGCCACCTTGCATTGAGCATAGGATTGTTCCTATCCCAGGAACTAGAGCATTTGTGTCACGACACTCGTTCTATCCATTGTACTATAGCATTCTTTTATTCTTTTTCAGGCTTTGAATATGAAAAAGACAAAAAACTTAAATATTTTGAAAAAAAGAGCGGGAACGAGATATTTACTTCCATATTTGATGGCAGCTACAGTGTCAGTTTTGTTGCCCTTGAACAAAGCACAAAAAAACTAAGTCTTTTCTCCATTTGGGATGGGTTTAGTTTTGACTTAGGAGAATCCATAACCTTGTTTCATGAGTCATTACTCCCCCGGTTGGTTATATCTTCCAATCATATGGAGGGTTTGTTTATGCCTCCTGCATGACAAAATTATACAAAGTTATCATTTGCTACCATAGTCAAACATGAGTCATGCTTTTTTTCAAGGGAAGTTAACCTGAGTCAGCCTTTCTGTGGTGTCTCTTGACTCATTTTTCAGTCGGCCTTCCCGGTCTTGTCATTATCTTGCTCCATCACATTAGATATTTGGTCCTTTGCTCGTGCTGGTTCGAGAAGGTCTCCACTGAATTCTTGCCGGCGGGTTTGTCTCTTATCGACTACGACATATTTCTCTGAGAGTAAACTTAGAGCTGCACCTTGGCCCTATTTACATCATTGATAGGTGACCTTGTACTCAACATTTGATCATCATCATGGGCCTTTGACTGGGTGGTTTCCCTTGTGTTTGACGTAAACTTACATTATCACACTTTGGATTCGTGCAGTACCTTGATTTCCATTTGACCCTATCGGTGGATATCTTGCTTCTTTGTCAGCTTTCATTATTGGTTGGTTCAGAGGGTTTTTTCCATGTGCTAGCTTCATATTGTGCATGCTGGAAACGTACTTTGGGTTGGTTACTTCACTCTACTTTGTCCGATGCCTTCCAAATCTTGGCCTATGGGTTACACTCGCGCTGGACTGATGTGGGATGCTTCAATGCCTTCCTTCCAGCAGATCTTTTCCCATCAACTCCGACTCATTGCTCTAGGAATAAGGTATAGAGTCCTTTTGTTAGTACCTTAGGGTTTGCAGTCGTCAGTGGCAGACTCTTCTCTATCGATAGTGAGGATACATCATTGCCTCCTGATTGATAGATTATTTCAAGTGTTCGACTTCAACTCATTCGTTCACACTTGCTAGATTGTACTGGGGCACCTTGACACTCATTATCATTATCGGTGGCTTGTGTCACGTTTGTTAACGATATACATCAATGACAGGTAATCAAACAATTTTTTACATGGTTGACTTTAGCTCATTTATTCCCATTATGTAGAATGTTTCCATGGTGATCGGTGAAGACCTCAAGTTTGCATCAACATGCTTTGGTTCACTTTGAAGGCTCCTTCAGTTTTCTGCCAGTGATACCTTCCACCCTTATATGTTGCAGTTTCATCACAACAACATTCTATATGTTGGCTCTTGAGTTGCGTGTTATACCATTTGTTCCACCACTTATGATTTGGTACTTGGAGATTTAGTTGTGACTTTTGTGATCAGATATCTGTCGCAACATCATTGATCAGTCTTCTATATGTGATACTTGGAATTGATTTTGACTTGTCTTTCTTGGCAGTGATCAGATGATTCATTATGTACTTTACATTTCTGTCATACTTGTATACATATTGGATCCGTTGTATACTTCACAAGAGGACATGCTTTTCTATCACTGAGCATGGGTATTCCCGCATCAGACATGAGCTATCTTTCTGATCTCTCTCACTGCTTTTTTGGCAGGCTGAAATCTGGTGAAGTCCTCTCTAGTTCTCGTAAGGTTCTTTCAATGCACATAATACATTTCGGCCATCATGTACCCCTTCTGACCTCATATATTAGGGGGCATATGTTATAGCATCATTTATCACCAGCTTATATTTGATGATTTATACATTGGCCTTGGGAAACCCTTCCTTCAGACTTGGACATATTTCTAAAAAAAAAGTATCTTAAAACCCATATGCGACTTTGCCCAGAATTTTCCGTATATATACGTGAGTCCACACATAGATAATCACGTATGCCATTTTAAACATTAAAAAATATATATTTTCCCTATTTTAGAGGCGGGGTTTACGGTTGTTCCAGTAACTTAACCACCCCAGCCCGTGGCCTAACTGTTCCTAACTGTAAAAACTAATTTGAGGGAGTATAAAATCCCCTCAAGGGAATGGCCTAAGAGGGGGAGAGAGAGATAAATATAGATATTATACATTTTTAGAACCCTATCCAAGTCTGATATATTCCCGTGTCTCCTGCACTTCCCAGATATTTTTGAGGAAACCCTTGTTTCCTTGATATGCTCACCATCCTATGTGACATCCATTGTGCACGAGTCTTGGAAGAAACCTTGAGAGGCTAGGGGTTGGATGGATCCAGAGGACGGTATGCTTGAAGGCCATGGCAGATTTCAGGTGATCTATCCACATTTGTTTACTGTACATGTCATTAATAATAGAAGAGCCATCTTGTTTTTGATGTTTACGTGTCAATTATCTTTTATACATGTGTAATGATCATTAATTGAACATTTAATATTGTTTTCATGATATTATTCATGATGTCCACTAATATATAGAAGCTATATATGTTGTACGAATAGGGTTTTGTGTTCGTTCTTTGCTGATTTACAAATTACAGAGCACAAAATGTTGCAGGGGGTTTGCACCCCATAGTATCTACTTCAACCGAGGGATATCCGGGTAAGGTATGTGACCTGTAGATTCTAGTTATTTGCATAGAAGTTGGTTAAGTGAGTCCTTCTTGCAATGGCATGCCCCTGATCTATGAAGGTTCATCAACCCAAGACATTTAGGGTAACAATTCTCGAAACATCAGCCATTGAAACCACTTTTCTAACCCCCCGCCTCGCGTTAACGAGAAATGGTTTTGGGGGGGGGGGGGGGGGGGTCACGAAGTGATCTTTCATCGTTGATATCGAGTAGGAGAGATATCGTTCGTTGAAACCTGCCATACTTTTATCAGTGTGATTTGACCTTTTCTGACTTAGGATAAAAGTAAAATAGGCGCTATATGATTTGCTTAATTAATGAAAATATAAACCCATTTTAAAGAATATAATCATCATTAATTAATATTTAATATTTTTGTAAATTGGCGCATTTAAACAGGTGGCCATGAATTTATTTTTGAAGAATAAAGCATTTATATTTTTTGTTTGCTTCCCTAAAATATTATTCTTTTTTCCTTCATTCTTTAGGGAAACTAACTCTAACATTTTTATTTGACATGAATGTATAAAAACGTAATTTGTCCTAACATTTTTTGATTTTCTTTTTCATCCATATCATAACTTAGCATTTTATTTTTTATTTTTTAAGCTAACATGCTAACTTATCAAAACCAAATAATTTTACAACATCGGTTGCAACTGGGGACTGCTTCCCCCTATGGGATGCAGAGAACATGCAGTTCCCTGTGTCTTCTCCTCGGGATATGGAGTCTTTACTGTGAAAAAAAAAACATACTTGGAATGATAAAGAAATATGATAATGTACAATGGTGATATGGGATCTCCTTCAGTAATGTATGTAATGTTTCAGAAACTTGCCATTGACCGACAATTTTGTGAACTGTCATTCCGAATTTTGTAGAACAAATGTGTTGTTCCCCTTTACCTCTGCAATTAAATTTGCAGAGGTAAATTTGCCATGTTTTCCTTTTTCTTCTCTTCTAGCATCCCATCTAAAAACTAAATCTCCTTCCCTAAAATCTCTTTCCCTGGCCTTTTTGTCAAAAATACTCTTCATCTTATTCTGATATTTTCTCAATTTGTATTGAATTTCATCTCTATTTTCATTTAATTCAATAATTTGATCTAGTCTTATAGAGAAATCATAAGGTTCATCAGTATATTCTTGTAAAAACTTAAGCACAAGAAAATCCAAATTTGTAGGAAAAATAACATCTTTGCCATAAGCCAGTTGAAATGGAGATTTACTTGTTGATCTATTGGGAGAAATTTTATTTTTCCAAACTGCATAGATAAGATGAATGTCCCAATTTTTCTTATGGTCTTCTAGAGTTTTCTTGATCACCTTTACTAGGCTCTTGTTAGATGATTCTACAAGACCATTTCTTTGTGGATAATAAGGGGTTGAATGATGCAGTAAAATCTGATACTTTTTGAAAAATTCAATCATCTTTATTCTACTAAATGTTGTGGCATTGTTAGTCACTATTTTTTGAGCACAAACAAATATAGAGAGAATGTTTTCTTCAATAAATTTAATTACAACTGAATTTGTGGCATTTATGACTAGAATGGCCTCCACCGAGTTGGTGAAATAGTCTGTGGCAGTTAAAATACATCTGTGCTGATTACTTGAAGCTAGGTGAATTTCTCCTATAAAATCTAGTCCCCATTGGAGGAATGGTGTTGAGACAACCATTGGAACTAATGGAAGGGCTGCTAGTTTTTGCTTACCAGCAAACATCTGACATAGAACACAAGCTCTAACCTTTGCTCCCACTTGTGAAAATAGAGTGGGCCAATAGAATCTTGCCCTTAGTATTTTGTATGTTGTTTCTCTCCAGGCATAATGCCCCCCACATATTCCTACATGAAACTGATGAATGATTCCTTCAGTTTCTTATTTTGTCAAGCAGAGAAATAGAATGTTAAGAGGATCTTTCTAATACAAGTTGGCATTGATGATACAATATTTGATAGATTTCAATTTAAGTGTTTTGCACTGGCTTTTTGAAAACTCAGAAGGACACTCAAAATGGATCAAAAAATGAACAAAATCTGCATACCAATATGATAGTACAAACCTTTCATCAATGTGAACATGAACTGTTTGAGTTGAAGGAGAAGTTTCTTGTGGGTTCTTTCCTTGAGAATCTTGGGAAGGTTATTTTGTATTCTCCCCTTCTACATTTAAGGAAGGTTCTTGTGGATTCTCCCTTTCTAAATTTGAAGAAGGTTCTTGTGTATGCTTCTCAGAGACTTCAAAAATAGAGTTTATGACTAACACTTTGCAATTAGATTCAACTAACAATTTGGCTAGACCTTGTCCTTTTACTAACTTGGTGGTTTTAATGGTGAGATAAAACTCAAGGACTTGAGTAATCTATCTTCCTTTTCTTCCATCAGTGTCTGGTTATGTAAGAACAATTTTTATAGCATTGTTAGGTACATAAGCAATAATGGTAGAATGGATGACACACATTCTGAAAGATTTCAGGGCTTGAAATAAGGCATATGATTGTTTTTCGATGATATCATACTTGAGTTCTGCATCTCTCATGACCTTGCTAAAAAATGCTATGGGTTGATCATGACAATATTCATTTTTCTGTAAAAGGACAACAATAAGGGTGGTTTCAGAAGCAAAGGAGAATATACCTAAAGGCTCAGAGTAGTTTGGATTGGCTAAGGTGGGAGCTTTAGAAATGGCCTTCTTTATTTGATCAAATGCATATCTAGCAGGAATGGTCCATTTGACTTCATGATTATTTTTGAGCATATCTGTAATGTATTTCACTATTTCAGCATAGTTAGGTATGAATCTTCTCAAAAAGTTAATCTTTCCTAAAAAGGCTTGTATCTCTTTCTTATCTCTAGGTAATGATAATGATTGAATAACATAGACCCTTTTGGGATCCATTACTACTCCATCCTTTGAAATGATATGGCCTAGTAACTTTCCTTCTTTAATGGAAAACAAGGAATTCTTAGGATTGAGAGATATTCCGAACTTTCTGCACCTCTCAAAAACCTTCATCAAGTGTTTTAAATGTTTCTGATCTGATTAAGAAAAAACAGTTAAATCATCAAGATAAATAACAAAAAATTTGTTTACCTTCCCAACAAAGGCTAAATCCATAGCTCTTTGGAACATTTCTCCTGCATTTGATAGGCCAAAAGTCATCCTGGCATACATAATTGTACCCCAGGGTGTAGTAAAGGTCGTCTTCTCTCTGTCTTCTGAATTTACCAATATCTGATTATAACCAAAGAAGCCATCAAGAATGGAGAGTCTATTAGCGCCTGAAAGCCTTTGGAGTATTTGATCCATCTTTGTAAGTGGATAATTATATTTTAGAAATGATCTATTAAGGTTTCTAAAATCCACAGATAGTATAATTTCACCATTATTTCTTCTGATAGGGACTAAATTGGCTACCCAATTAGAGTATCTTAAAGGGACAATTATTTGGGCATCTAAAATATTTTAAAGTTATTTTTCTATGGTAGGAAGTAGAACTAGATTCATTCTTCTTAGTTTTTGTTGATAGGGTTTTTCTTCAGGTTTTAGTGGAATTTTATGCTCTATCATAAATGTGTCATAAGTTTTCAAATCAACATAAGACCAAGCAAAAACATATTTTTAATTCTTAAGAATTTTCATGTATTTAGATTTAATTCTAGGAGTTAAAGATGCAGACAGTTTAATATTTTTTACCTCTTCATCAGTGCCAATGTTAGTTTCTTCAATATCATCTTCTGGAGAAACAAAAAATGGATTTCTAAGAACATCATTTTGATCAAATAATTTTTCTAAAGGAACTAGTCCTTTAGGGATAAAATTATTTGACAGTTGTATAATATCATGATCAGCTACTGTTGAACTTAGATATGAAGTTTCTTTGTCTTTAGTAGCTTCATTTAGGTCTAAATAATCTTCTTCAATTTGTAAGACAAAAAATTCATCAATAACTTGAAGAAAAGATTTCAGTTGTTCATCATCTTAAAATATTTGCCAATGCTTTAGATTATATGGAATGGATGGCCTATATTTGGCTTGAATTTGGTATTGTATATGAAATTGATTTGGTATCTTAAAAGAACTGGCAGAAACAACTAAGGAATATACATGAATGTTTTCATTTCTAGGAGTGAAAGTGATATTGAAATCATTAAAGAAGTTTTCAATGTTATCCCAAATTTCATTTCTGTAATACCTAAGCCTAGGATGCTTTGTTTGACAAATATTCCTAACCTGTCTTACTATAAGTTCTGAATAAGTAAAGACACTCAAATTTTTCACCTTTAAACTTTTGGCAAGCTGTAATCCTAGAATAAATGATTCATATTCAACAACACTATTTGTGACCTCAAAATCTAACTTGCATGATTGAGTGATATTTTCTTCATCAGGTGAAATTTAAACATATCCTATTCCGGCTCCATATTTGGTGCAAGATCCATCAAAGAAAATTTTCCAAATATCAATTTGAACAAATTTAGGAGTTTCAACTATATCCTCAATCTTGAGTTGATAATTCTGTGAAATATATGATGATGGTTGGAAGCAACTAAAGTCTTGGTCAACTGCATAAATGGGATGGTTTCTAGCTTGATCTGCTTTGCAAACAGTGTTTAAGAATATGAATTCCCTATATAGCCTAAGGCTTTCTCCACCATATACATGAATAGCGGCAAAAGACATATCCATTTGAAGACTCCCTCCTAATTTGGCACAGCATGATCTTGATAAAAGCATTCCAAAGTTAGGGGGAATATTAGTGACAACTATATCTAATACAACACTTTTGAATGGTATTTGATGTAAGGTAACCACTAGGTCTTTTATAAGTCCTAAACATTGCACTCTTTTAGAGTCAAAGGTATATAGGTCATGATAAGTTCGAGTAATATCCAAATTAAGTTGTTCCATAATGATCTTTGGCATTAGATTGTGTGAAGCTCCAGAATCCAACATACAATTGTATAACAAGGAGTCATGCAATTTCAAAGTTACATAGAAAGGTGGTATGGATTCATCAATCATGTTAGAACTAGGACCAAAATCGATTGTGGGTCTTTCATTTTGCAGAATAATCCCTTCAGCATCCACACTATATTTTTGGATCGATTTTTCAAATTGACTCTTATATCCATGGTTTTTAGAAAGTTTCGAAAGTGGAATAGGAATTTTAACTCTTTCTAGCTCTTTTTCAACATTAAAAGCAATCAATATAGTTTTATCAATTTGAGTAGAATCACTTGGCTGACTTAGAGGTTGAGTAGAGGTAGTTTGAGTTTCAGCAGTTTTTACTTGAGGCTAAATTATGACAGGGTTTTTAGGAGGTCTACTAGGACCAGATCTAGGTATTAAGTCATACCTTCTATTGAGTTCTGCAATCAAAAACTCAGAAAAGGCTTGATATTTAGAAAACTAAGAAGTATCCTGGTCTTCTTGAGGGATTTGACTTTGAGGAACATGAACAATGACATTCTGAAGAGATGTATGATCTATATTATTAATATTTTCAGTGATAGATAAATTTTTATCATCAGGTTGTTGATCATCAATCAACAATGGTGTAGGTAATAGTTGATCATTATGTAGGTAAATTTTTATCATCAGGTTGTTGATCATCAATCAACAATGGTGTAGGAGAATTTTGTACTGACCTTCAACTTGTGTTTGGGGTCTAGAAACAGTTTGTTGGACTATCTTTGGTTGTGTTTCAATCTTTGAGATCCTATTTGAGAGGTTTCTAAGGACTGATTCGATTTATTTTATTTTTGCATCTTCATTTTTAGATTTAGAGGAAGAAGAAGCTTCCTGATTTGATTTTAATTTCCTCTAGGCTTTTTTAGCCTTAGATTTTAGCTTAGTTGATGCATACCTATTTGCTTCAACCTTTATAGAATTTTTTTGCATATCCTCTAGGGTTCCGGCTGTTCTCTCTCTTAACATGACAACAAAATCATCTTCAAAGGCTTTTGAAAATCTAACCTTAGCTGCTGCTATAGGACGTTTACAATCATGAGACATCTTGTGATAAATTTGATTAAATTTTTTGATGAAATCAGCTACTGGTTCACCATAATTTCTTTCAAGTTCCTCAAATTCTGTTAAGAAATACACAACGTCCTTTTTCACTCCCCATTGATTTTAAAGATATTAGTTAATTCCTCCCAGGACCCAAAAAAATGAGTTGGTAATTGTCTAAACCAAATCCTAACATTTCCTTCTAAATATTTCACAAACAATATCATATAAACATTTTCATGTTCTATGTTCATGTTATCAGCAAAATCTAGAAATGCAGCTAGATGATGTTCAACTTACAAACCAGTTTCTCCATTAAATCTAGGGAGATGTTTTAGATATCCAACAAAAAAATCATTGAGTAGATTAGGGAGTAATAGTGGAGCATATCTTGCTTGCACAATTGGTCTAAAACCAGCCATACTTGAAGATGTAGATGTAGAAGAATGAGTATTTGTGGTTGTAGAAAAAAAAGTAGAGTTTGAAGGTGAAGATGGGGAAGTAGGAGGTGATGAATGAGGTGGAGAACGAGGAGGAGAATGAAATGGGATGGAAGACCTTATTCGGGATCTTAAAGGAGTTCGAATGACCAAATTTTGAACCTCTTCTTCTCCTTGCTTGTGTTCAAATAAATGATTAGAATAAAGAGAATTGAGATCTTCTGGTTAGTGTGAAGTAGATGGTATAGAGTATGTGACAGGGGAAATGAAATCAGTAGGTTTGAATCCAGGTAAATTTAGATCCAAATCATGTTCTGATATAGGAGATTCAGAAGGTTCCTAAGGTATTTTATAGGATTACAAAGAATGAACTAACAAGGCTGATTGAAAATCCACTCCTTTGGATACTAACTCATGCACTCTAAGAGGTATGTCTTTTGATTCAAGAGGAATATATCTAGATCTGAAAGGATCAAGAATTATGGTGGTCTCCTGTTGAGGGGTAGAAAAAGGGGTTTGATGCCCTCTTCTAGAAGAAGCCTGTCTTACCAGTCTCTCTGGATCTGATAAAGGTAAGACAATTTCAGAGTCAGAATGAGACCTGGTATGCTTTGAAGGAGCTAGCTTGGTCTCAGTGAAGTCGCCAGGTGATTTTTTTTGACCTAAATAGACCTTTAATCACCTTTGAATGAATAGGGTTTTATCATTGTCCTAGGGAAAACAAATCAAATTCATTCCCCGACAATGACGCCAAATTGATGTTGTCCTTTGAGATAATTGGGGTCAATAATTATGCCAAAGCATCTATAATGTTTTGTTTTGTTTTGAAATTTTGGATGATCAATGTATAAAATAACTTTTGCAAACAATTATGATTAAATCTTTTAGATAATATCAAAAACTATGAGTAAGGGCTGCTTGTTTATCTCACACAATGATTAAGATTTTGTAAATGGTTAAGTAGACTTATGTAAGAAGATATGATAACCAAATATTCAGATTGAATTCTTTCATTAATCATAAGTTTGAAAACCTTTAAACAATGTCTAAAAGTTTAACATAATACATTTAACATTATCAAGATGCTGAAAATTTATAAATGAAAGGGACTTACATCAACAAACTGTTTAGTAAATCATTCTTTATATTAATAATAACTTCAGGATGAATTGTAAGATAATTGAAACACAATTAATCTCACTTGATTATCTTGATAACAATTAAACATGTGTAGAGAGAAAATGTAATGAAAACAAGAAAAACTCACAGAAGGAACAAAGCTGTATGAGACAAATTCATAATCCTTCTTCTATTATTGATGATCGAAAAGCTTGTACAATTATTCTTACAAAAAATTTCTTATCCAAGGATGCAACCCTTAATAACTCGTAATGAGAGTTATTTATACTAATTTCTAAAACTTAGAAATATCTTAAAATGATTACAATAATAGAATATAGTAGAATAGAAGAAGGAAAAAAATAGATGACGTGTCTCTGTTCTCATGGAAGCTGTTGATGACTGGGCCCTTGAAAATATCATAATTTTCGCCTCCTGTAAATATCATAATTTGACTTGATGGTCTCACAAAATTTATCCCATTTTTCTTGACTTGGGATTTATACACTCATCATTTTTTCTGAAGATTCCATCTACCTCTGTATATCTCTCGAAAGTAGGCTTCTGAATGAACAAATGTTTGATTTGATGTTGAATGATCAAATCAAATTGCAAAGCTTATAAAAATTATTTTCCTATAATCTGTCCTTTAATACTTGCAAATTTATACTTACCCACTACAATAGTATATAAATTCTTACAATAATCTTCTAAATTAATCAATTTTTCATCTAATCCTACCAATCCTAGCAGTCCTTTATGATTCAAAACATTAAACTTTGTATGAAACCTTTGAACAACAATATTCAAAGCTTCACATTTTGTTTGCAATTGGTTGATTAAATTCCTCTTCTATAAAACTTTCTTGATCTCTAAGATTGTCGCAGTTCTGTCAAGTATGTTTATTTCTTCCAACTCTTCTTTGTTATTTGAGTTCAAGACCTTGATCATGTCAGTGGCTTCACTTGGATTTTTGTTGAGATGGTATTTTTGTTCTTCTATGGCTGCTTTGCACTTGGTGATGAACTCTTACTGTTAAAAAATTATCTGTATGGATGACCATACTTTTGTCATAGACTTGCTGATGCCTTCCCAAATGTTCTGCTTGGCTTCAGCCAATGTCCCTACCATTAAAGATTCACTTTTCAATTCTTTAACCTTGAGTCCCGACTTATGTGAATTTTTCATTTCCTCCATATATAAGGTATCATTTCTGATTTTTTGTGATTCTATAATCTGAATTTTTTGCTACAACTTCTCATGTTCCTGCTTCTGAATAGCCAAATCCTGTGTCAAATTTGTTGTATCAGTTGTTGTCAATGGTTTTGAAGGCTCTGTACCTGTAGAAGATGTTTGAACTACTGTATTTGGATCAATAGCCAGTTGTGCTGCTGATTTATCCTTTAATAATTCTTCAATATGATCCTTCATTTTTCTTATTTGAATGTTTTGCTCAATGATTAATCTGAGCATCTCCTCCTTGTATTCATTTTCTACAATTTCTTTGGTCTGTGGATCTTCAGTTGAAGGCAATTTGAGCTGTTTGCGCAGAGTAGAGATGTCTGCATTATTCTTCTTAATAATTTCTTTAACTGCTTTTTAGTCTTTTGGATCATTTCCAAATTTCACTACGAGATCCTCCAAAGATTTCAATCTGTTATCTTTGGCCAATGAAGACAACTTTTCAATCTTAAGCTAGGATTGAACATTTGAAAATGCAGTCTTTAGTTTGGAGAGTGACATGGCTATAGTTGTCATTGTTGAAAAGAGAATTTCTCCAGATTGTCTTTGCATGTCCATCTGATCAATAGGATGGATCTGACTTGCGTCAAAAGAAAACATAATATTTTTATATTCAACATGAGTCTTTTGAAAAGGAACTGTTGCCTACAAAAATGATGCAACCAAAAACTGCATCTTCATAAATCTCGTATTCTGATGCCAAATGGTAGCAGGGTTAGCAGAATTAACCCCACTAATTACCCACATTAACATTATGGAGTACATGCTTCCTCCATATTCACCCAATATAATGGGTTTTCTCAAATAACTCCGTGAATTTTTATTACAAAACCCTTTAAACACCAACAAAACCCACTTTATATATTAAACATTAATCTTTTAATCATATGCACATGGAAGCTTAATAATAAGTGGTTATGGTTCAAAACTCAGATATACCAAATAATACGCTTTACCTTTATATCGTGGTCGCCTTCTTTACATTACCCGTGACATCGCATATGGTATCACCGAACCATATCACATCACAACATTAAACCATGTCACATTTAACCCTTATCACATACACAAAACTTATCGCATATACTATGCGCACTTTCCAGAACTTATTGCAAGTTCGCTGATTTATCCACTTCGCAAATCGGAAAATATATCATTTCGCAATTCGCAAAAATTACCATTTCACAGTTCGGCAATTTTAACATTTTGCACATTAGCAAATATTACATTTCGCACATCGGAAAATATAATATATCAGCTATTCACACAACGCAAGTTTTTAATTCCTCCGATCGACGCAATATATTATCACATGCGATGTGCGATATTTATCGCATCGCACAAATCCTAACTTACTACATATCAAATTTTATAACCTTTACCTCATCGACACTTCCACAATTTAATCTGTGATGAGGTTTGAACCGTCGATCTTCAAGCTGACCTTTGCGATTTAATCCTCGCCATCCATTTCATCCTTTGGAAATCTTTTAAGGGTTTTCGGCCTTAATTGATTTTTTGTTTCTTCGACTGCCACCACCTGTAACTTCGTATTCTCCACTTGCTACTCCTACTGAGCTTTCTCTTATGATTCTCACTCAGATCTACAACCTTCACACTATTGCACGCTTATCACACTTTTTTCAATCCATAATACCATTGCATATTCATTCTCTGAATCTGGAATTCAGATTTGTTTCACTTTCTTGGCCTGCACACAGGTTTTTCTGCACTTTTTGCCTCCGTTAGCTTCATTTACAACCATTTAACTCTAGACTGGAATCACACATACTCTACCCAAAATTCATGCAATCAGTTAATTATTTCATAGATATCGAAATCGTTCAGTTACGAATCACTCAACATGTAAAAGAAACAAAACACAGTCGTCATGAATTCAGTTTCTCATTAATCAATAAATCATACAAATACAATAAAAACCTGTTTACAATCTGGCTTTGGTATGATATGCCTTACATGGGCCTTTCTTCTTCTATAGAACCCTCTTTGTCTCTCGGCTCTCACTTCTCTACTCTATCCTTGGCCTAATTTATTTGTTAAATTGGCCTCTCCTCTCTGACCTGATTTTCATAAATTTAATTGGTCTCTCCTTCCTTCAAGGATTACAATGAATTTATAATTACAATAGAGCTTATCCAGCTCTCACAACCGACTCCTATGAATTTTCAACAAAATCTATTAAAAGAAATATTTCATATCTCTAATTTATGACTAATCTAATCTCTTGAGCATAAAAAGCACTTATCCTCTCTAATATCCCTTTTTATATGGATATGTTTACAAAAGTCAACTGGTATATTCCCTACCTATGCTTTCTAGGAATTTAAACATATTACAAGGGAATTTTACAATATTTACAACTTGATCCCTCCTTGGGCTAATTAAACAATTAAAATTTAATTTGAATGCTAATGCTCCTACATAAAACTCCCAAAGTAAAAAAGAATCATGATCTCCAGATCATGTGTTCCTGATGCAGGAGCATCCAAGCCAAATTTTCATTACTTAATTATGTAATAAGGGGGGTGAGATATTTTAATTATTTTATTAATTAAATTGCTTATTTTTAATAAATTAGGAGAAAAATGTAAAGGTGAGGATTATTGTATATGTATTCTTTAATAATTAAAGGATATGAGTGGAATGGTATTAGGCAGATAATCTAGGGAGTAGGAATTCCATATACGGGACTTTGTTGAGTCTGAAACTAGAATAAATCTAAATTATATTTTAAGTTGAGATTTGTGTGGAGGAATTTATGGAGTGAAATAAATAAATTATTTATGTATATATAGGAGGGTTTTGTGAGGATGAAAGATAGCTGAGAGCAATAAGGAGTACATTGAGAGTGAGAGATGGTTTGAAGGGCCGAGAGCCAAGAGGTTGCCCAATGTAATATTTGGCCAAAGATTTTTTATGTTTTTATATCAGTATTTCATCTGAATGGCTCTCCTTCCTTCATATGTATTTTTTAGCTGAATTTTTTTATTGTTTTAATGAAGAATTATTGAGAGTTTTCATGCTGAGTGAAGGAGTGTGTGTTTTATATGCTCGGATCTGTTTTATAGTAGAATCTCTACATCATTTGGTATCAGAGCTGGAAATGATTTCCTGTGAGAGCTTGGGAGAGAGTTGATTGATATATTATATTTTTCATTTAAGTATGCAATTTATGCATGCAATGTGAGAAAAAATTGAACACAGGTGATCGATTGGCAAAGCTGTAGTAGTGCTTCCCGTAGTTGGACATCGCACGGGATGGTGTAGCAGTATACTAGCTCACAAGCAGAGCTGTAGCATCGAGCAATCGAAGGTGGAGTGAATTGGTCTATGGAGCTATTTCCATGCAGCAACGAGGAGGAGTCTGCTCAAGTCATGGATATGAGCAACGGGGAGTGTTGCACGGTGGCTTGAAGCACCGTGATCAGGCTTTGTAATGTTGATGGAGGTCGAAATGCTGTGACCAAGCTTGTAGAAAGGAGTCTGCCAACCAGTGGCTCAACGCTCTCGTGGACAGTTGAGGGTTGCAGCCATAGTTTTAATACGCACTGAAGTGATATTAAAATGTAAGTAATAGTAATATCACACATCATTGAAGCCCGATTCTAATATATCATACCAGTGCTAAACCCATAACGCGAATTGTTAAGTGTTTGCATGAGGATTGAATGGTAACGGTGCCATTGTGATGAATTAATAGTTGGCTTGCATTTAGACGTAGGTCGAACCCATAGTGTTAAAGCACCGTTGCATTGGTTGTAACATACCGGTGCCAAAAATTTAACACAACATTGTTAAAGCGTTTGCATAAGCGTTTGCGTAATGGTGGCAGATCAATGTGGATTTGCGTTGTATAATATAAAACAATGTAGTTTTAAATGCAATGCTAATGGTGATATATAATCACAACAATCCCTTGAGGATTTAATGAATATGGTAGTGGAGTTTGCTTGCGTAAGGAAATATTTATAATGGAATTGCATGCTAATTTGACAAATTGATCAATTACTGTTGATCAACGGTTGTCATTGATGTCAACCCAAGCAGCACCAGGGGCTAACCAAATATTGCATGGGAATTTTGACCTACCAAATTAATATATTCTGGGTCAATAATTCTTTTTATGGTTTCTACTTTTCGAGATGTTTCCACTGATATATGGAAAGCCATGTAATTCTTCACGGATTGAGAGATATTCATGTTTGAAGTTTGCAACCCTAGTTAGTGGGCTAAAACCCCATGGGGTTGGGGCATGGGTCATTGAAAAGTCATAATTAATATTTTTTATGCTCCTAAAATCCCTCCCACGTTCACTTGTTGAAGCCCCTCTCAACTTAAGCATTCATATAAATTGTGATCTTCATTTCCTCCTTATGTAAGGGATTCGGCCATCTGAAACAGGTCATCATGGAATTTTCGCTCTAATTTTTTTTTCTATGAAGGTTCAGAAGCTGAAATTTTTATGAGGCGAAGGCGAAATCCTTAGGAAGATGTAGTAAAAATTTTAGATCAAGGTGTGCAATATTTTTGGAGATATGATCTGTGGAAGTCAGGGTTTTTGCAGGCTCCTGAAATTCATCTCAAAGAAGTGACCTTGGTAAAATCGTCATAGCTCTCTCTCTGAGTATCAGATTGGAATTCTGTAAAAAGTGATAGATATTTCACAGTCTGTAATTTTTTCTCTATCAATTTCAGATACAAATGAAGAAACAGTGACACGTGGCATGTCGTACAAGTGCGCTCTACTGAAATAGTCCATAATTAGGGCATTGTGAGAGATTGGGCATAACTCTTTCTTGAAGAATCCAAATTGGGTCAGACCTGTGGCATTGGAAAGAAGACTCAGAGGAATACTACAGGACTGAAAATAAAATATTGAGGATCTAAAATAACAGAGATACACCAGATTCAATATCGATCTCCTAGAATGCAAGAAAAAGCTAGATCATGTGTTGTCAAGGGTTACAAAGGACCAAAATTTCTACGGCACCAAAGCAAAGCAAGATGTAGCAGAGGGTAGCATGACAAGAGCAGCAACCAATGTTCATAATAGCAGCAAGAAGTTCATCATATGAAGTCTTCAAGTGGGCAGCATTGCATACAATCATTGTACTTAGTCATTGTAAATACATTATTGTACAAATTGTACTAGTATCTATCTGCCAAGGGTTGAAGAGGCAGTATTGGGAGGTCTAGGATCATCATTAGGTGGTTGTGTCAAAGTTGGGGTTATGGTCTAGTATATCTTCTTCTTCTACATCACTCTATATCATTGTAAAGTGGACCATTTTCCCTGGTACGGGAGTCCATTCTTCTTTTATTCTTCTATAGGGTGGTAGGGTGGTGTTAGGGTGAGTTGTAGCTCATTGGGTGTTGGGGCATCCATTCAGTTGACTACTGAAGAATCTCGGGCGTTGGAGCGTCCATCCAGTGGGAGCTGGAGAAGAATCTTTTATAGATTCTAGGAAGTTGGAGCTTTATTTTCAATTGGAGTTGAATATTAAAGAATTATTAGAAAAGCATTAGGTGGTTTTTGTCCGGGAGTGGGTTTCCACCTTAAAAACTGTGTGCATTTGTGTTCCTCTTGTTTGCTGCTATCATTGTACAAACACTGATAATAATTGAAGATTAACTAATGCTCTAATTGAAAGTATCTTTGATTCACCTCCCTCCACCCCCCCCTCTCGGTATTTCCAACAATTGGTATAAGAGCTTGGTTCCTTCAATAGCAGTTAATAGCTGGAAGGCAACAGGTTGGAAGGAGGTCATGGAGCATACCAAGAATGGTGTACCTCTATTCAATGAAAATAATTATGCACTTTGGAAAGGAAGAACAGAGGTATATCTCTTGGCGCAAGGTTACGAAGTATGGGACACTGTTCAAAATGGATTTACATCAACCACGGATGAACAAGGTAAGAAGAATTTGGTAAATGATGCAAAAGCAAAGAATATTATTATCAATGGACTTAGTGAATCTGCTTATCATAAGGTGTTGGGTTGTAAAACCACCAAAAATGTATGGGACAAGATTGAGAATATATATGCAGGTGACTCAAATGTCAAAGAAGCAAAGCTTCAAATCTATAGAGCAAAATTTGAGCAACTCAGAATGAAAGAAGATTGCAACATTGCTGCATACTTCAAATACGTTGATGAAATAACCAATACTCTGGAAGGATTGGGAGAGCCAGTTGACGAGAAGACTATTATATGGAAGATTCTTAGAACATTACCAGGGAGATTCAACCCAAAGGTATCGGTCTTATAATACAATGCAAATCTGGACAAACTCAGCAAGGAAGAATTACATGGAGTTCTCATAGCATATGAAATGAGACTTGATGAAGAAAATGGTACTTCAAATCTATAAATTGCGTTCGTTGCATCTAAGAAAACCAATAAGGACAAACAACCTTCAATTGAAATGACATGCACCTGCAAGTGTGAAGAAAAGGGAGATGATGGAGAAGGTCTTTCAGATGAAGAATATGCTTACTTTACGAGAAAACTAAAACCTGGTAAGGGAAAATTCGAAGGTAAACTTCCATTGATATGTTTCGGTTGTGGTGAGGTTGGGCATTTCGTAGCAAAATGTCCAAACAAAAGTGATGGAAACTCAAAAGGAAAGAAAGGCTTTAAGAAATTCAACAAGCAAGGCAAAAAGAAAGGATCCAAAAGGAACTTTCTCTCTAAAGAAGATAGCTCATCATCTGATGAAGAAAGTGACAACAAAGAAGAAGCCAATGAGAAAGTATTGTTTATGGCCAAGCACAATAAACAAGAAGTATCAAACAATAAAGAAGAAGGGTTGACCATAGAAGAATTTTATGAGGAGGCAATCAAGCTTATAAAAGAGCTCAATGCTGAGAAGATCCGTTCCAATACTCTTGAAGAACAAGTTCAAGGTCTCAAAATTGAGGTTGAATAACACAAATGTATTAAAGAGTCACTTCAAAAGAAGTTGGAAGAAAGCAACCAAGAAAGGGAAGCATTAGAAGCCGAAGTAGTCTCGCTGCGTAAGGAAATGAATAAGGGAAAAACTGTCCAAAAGTATGCCAACAACTCAAGGGAATTGGAATAACTCATCAAAAATCAACGATCTTACAACGATAGAACTAGCCTCGGTTACAAAGAAGAAGAAGCAGGACCTTCTACAACAAAATACAATGAACCTATGAGATATGACATACATGAAGACTTCATTGGACAAGATACGCAAGCACATCCTTGGAAGACATCTCAAACTCACTTTGCATCCCAAAAATGATATCTAATATAATGAACTGCGAAAACCCCTCATACTTAAAATAATAAGAGTAAAGGGATCTCTTCTTGAATGGTTCATGAGGCACAATAGTTGCTAAGGTTTTGCAAATGGGGTGCGTTGGCGGTTTGATTGTGGGGAAATCAAGGTGGGCTAAGCGCTGAGCCAGAGAGGCTCGGGATGGTGACCTCCTAGACCAAGCACGGCAAGCCTCAGAAGTGATGATTGACGCTATATGATTCGTTTCACTAGTTTCAATCCCACTTCTTCACCCTTGTGAGCATCACCCGATGCAATGAGTGCTAAGTGGACTATTCAAAAATCATGAGAAATTAGTCAGTTACGACTACCTCTCATGGAAATGGTCATAGATGAATGACTAAATTAACGCAATTGAATCCCAAAAATGATATCTAATATAATGCACTGCGTAAACCCATCATACTTAAAATACTAAGAGTAAAGGGATCTCTTCTTGAATGGTTCATGAGGCACACTAGTTGCTAAGGTTTTGTAAATGGGGTAGCAAGCTAAGTGGGCTTGATTGTGGGGAAAACTCCACAGTTAAGCGCGCTTGAGCCAGAGGAGTTCTGGGATGGGTGACCTCCCGAGAAGTCCTGGTTACCGGGTGCAAGCCCCGGAAGTGATGATTGACGCTATGAGATTCATTTTACTAGTTTCAATCCCACTTTCTCACCCCTGTGAGCATCACCTGATGCAATGAGTGCTAAGTGGACTATTCAAAAATCATGAGAAATTAGTCAGTTACGACTACCTCTCATGGAAATGGTCATAGATTAATGACTTACTTAATGCGGTTGAATCCCAAAAATGACATCTAATATAATGCATTGCGGAAACCCCTCATACTTAAAATACAAAGAGTAAAGGGATCTCTACTTGAATGGTTCATGAGGCACAATACTTGCTAAGGTTTTGCAAATGGGGTAGCAAGCTAAGTGGGCTTGATTGTGGGGAAAACTCCACAGTTAAGCGCGCTTGAGCCAAAGGAGTTCTGGGATGGGTGACCTCCCGGGAAGTCCTGGTTACCGGGTGCAAGCCCCGGAAGTGATGATTGACGCTATGTGATTCATTTCACTAGTTTCAATCCCACTTCTTCACCCCTGTGAGCATCACCCGATGCAATGAGTGCTAAGTGGACTATTCAAAATCATGAGTAGTGCCCAATGGGCTATTTACTACCCTCTCATGAAAATGGTCATAGATGAATGACTAAATTAACGAATGAATCCCAAAAATGACATTAATTATAGCTGAATCGCTAAAGATCATGATACTTAAAATAATAAAGAGAAGGATCTCTTCTTGATTGGTTCAGAGGCATAGTTGCTAAGGTTTTGCAAATGGGGTAGCAAGCTAAGGGGCTGATTGTGGGGAAACCTGTCAGCTAAGCGCTGAGCCAGAGGTGGAGTTCTGGACAGGTGGACTCCTAGTCCTAAGCATGGTGCAAGCCTCCTAAGTGATGATTGACGTGAGGTGATTCATTTCACTAGTTTCAATCCCACTTCTTCACCCTTGTGAGCATCACCCGATGCAATGAGTGCTAAGTGGACTATTCAAAAATCATGAGAAATTAGTCAGTTACGACTACCTCTCATGGAAATGGTCATATATGAATGATTAAATTAACGCAGTTGAATCCCAAAAATGATATCTAATATAATGAACTGCGGAAACCCTTCATACTTAAAGAGAAAGGAATATTTATATGTCAAGCCAAGTACATCAAGGAAATGCTCAATAAATTCAAGATGGAAGATTGCAAACCCGTCCTTACTTCGATGGTAACAGGTTGCAAATTGAGCATAGACGACTCATCTAAGGATGTGGATCAGAGGTTGTACAGATATATGATTGGTATTCTTCTATATGTAACAACCTCTTGGCCAGATGTTATGCAAGCAGTTGGACAAGTAGCAAGATTCCAAGCAGCACCAAAAGAATCACATATTATTGTCGTCAAAAGAATTCTTCGATATCTAAAGGGCACAAAAGAATATGGCTTGTGGTATCCCAAGGGTAACAATCTCATTATTCAAGCCTTTATAGATGCAGATTGGGCAAGAAGCGTTGATGATCGTAAGAGTACTAGTGGAGCAGCATTCTATCTAGGTGGTTGTCTCGTATCATGGTTGAGCAAAAAGCAAACTTCAATCTCGTTATCTACAGCGGAAGCAGAATACATTGCAGCAACATCATGTTGTACTCAAGTCCTTTGGATGAAACAAACTTTGCAAGATCTTCAAGTACAATTCAGTGAGCCTATTCCCATATTCTGTGACAACACTAGTGCCATCAGCATCTCCAAGAATCTTGTCATGCATTCAAAAACAAAACACATTCCGATCAAATATCATTTTGTTAGAGAACAAGTCGCTGAAAAGAATATAAAACTTGAGTATGTTTGTACAAAAGAAAAAATTGCTGATATCTTCACTAAACCTTTACCTCATGAAGCATTTGAATATCTTCGTCAAAAGCTTGGGATTCTCCTGCCTCATTAGATTTAGGTTTGCAGATTTGCCGTGTGTCTGTGGGAGGTGGAAGGTACATGTCTCAGGACGGTTGTGTGTCGCGAGAGTGGGAAGGGGATACAAAGTTCGTAGATGGTTGTGCTTCAGAGTTATCTGCTATTGATGTCAAAGGGGGAGAGAATGTTGCAGGGAAGAGGTGTGCCATGATCGGGGAGTATTTGTGTTGTCATCAATGTGCCAAAGGGGGAGATGTTGATCAACTAAGTTGTCATCGGAGGCCAACCCAAGCAGACTGGGGCTAACCCAATATTGCATGGGAATTTTGACCTACCAAATTAATATATTCCGGGTCAATAATGATTTTTATGGTTTCTACTTGTCGAGATGTTTCCATTGATATATGGCACGCCATGTAATTCTTCACGGATTGAGAGATATTCATGTTTGAAGTTTGTAACCCCAGTTAGTGGGCTAAAACCCCATGGGGTTGGGGCATGGGTCATTGAAAAGTCATAATTAATATTTTCTATGCTCCTAATATCCCTCCCACGTTCACTTGTTGAAGCCCCTCTCAACTTAAGCATTCATATAAATTGTGATCTTCATTTCCTCCTTATGCAAGGGATTCGACCATCTGAAACAGGTCATCATGGCATTTTCGCTCTAATTTTTTTTTCTACGAAGGTTCAGAAGCTGAAATTTTTATGAGGCGAAGCCGAAATCCTAAGGAAGTTGAAGTAAAAATTTCAGATAGGTGCGCAATATTTTTGGAGATATGATCTGTGGAAGTTAAGGTTTTTGCAGGCTCCTGAAATTCATCTCAAAGAAGTGACCTTGGTAAAATCGTCATAACTCTATCTCTGAGTATCAGATTGGAATTCCGTAAAAAGTGGCAGATATTGCACAGTCTGTAATTTTTTCTCTATCAATTTTAGATCCAAATGAAGAAACAGTGACACGTGGCATGCCATACAAGTGAGCTCTGCTGAAAAAGTCCATAATTAGGGCACTGTGAGAGATTGGGCATAAATCTTTCTTGAAGAATCAAAATTGGGTCAGACCTATGGCATTGGAAAGAAGACTCAGAGGACTACTACAGGACCGAAAATCAAATATTGAGGATCTAAAATAACAGAGATACACCAGATTCAATATCGATCTCCTAGAAGGCAAGAAAAAGCTAGATCATGTGTTGTCAAGGGTTGCAAAGGACCAAAATTTCTACGGCAGCAAAGCAAAGAAAGATGCAGCAGAGGGTAGCATGACAAGAGCAGCAACCAATGTTCATAACAACAGCAAGAAGTTCATCATATGAAGTCTTCAAGTGGGCAGCACTTCATACAATCATTGTACTTAGTCATTGTAAATTCATTATTGTACAAATTGTACTAGTATCTATCTGCCAAGGGTTGAAGAGGCAGTGTTGGGAGGTTTAGGATCATCATTAGGTGGTTATGTCAAAGTTGGGGTTATGGTCTAGTATATCTTCTTCTTCTACATCATTCTATATCATTGTAAAGTGGACCATTTTCCCTGCACGGAGTCCATTCTTATTTATTCTTCTATAGGGTGGTAGGGTGGTGCTAGGGGTGAGTCGTTGCTCATTTGGTGTCAAACTGCCCAAACATCATCAAGAATCTCGGGTGTTGGAGCGTCCATCCAGTGGGAGCTGGAGAAGAATGATTTTCTAGATTCTAGGAAGTTAGAGCTTTATTTTCAATTGGAGTTGAATATTAAAGAATTATTAGAAAATCATTAGGTGGTTTTTGTCTCGGAGTGGGTTTCCACCTTAAAAACTGTGTGCATTTGTGTTCCTCTTGTTTGTTTCTATCATTGTACAAACACTGATAATAATTGAAGATTAACTAATTCTCTAATTGAAAGGAATACTGATTCACCCCCCCCCCCAGTATTTCCAACAATTACATGTTGTATGAAGGATAAGCCTGAGCCTTAAATCAGTGCGATAATTTATATTTGCAACAACTTAAAAATAATGCAACATTTTCTTCCAGATTAATGACTTGTATGAAGGTGGAGTTGGGCATGAATTTAAGCCTATTAAAAAAAAAATGAATTGAAGTGGCGCAGTGGAATTGTGAAGTGGAAATTGTGTCATCAATTTTTTGGAAGCCGTATCAACGCACTTAAAAATGCATGTGTGGGGTTTGTGAAAGAGGTGTAGCTCCAACAGAATATTCAAGGTATGAATCTAGTATTTCCATGATAACACCTTCCAACATAAGAAAAGGTCACTGGGATTGATCGAGGTAAGGTATTTGAAAATTTCATGTACGTTTTTTTTTTGGGGGAATGTAATCTTGAGAGGATATTCGGTTATATTAAGATTGCATGTTTTCAAAGCAAGAAATTGAAATTGAAGAGATTGATATGAGGGAATTTGGCTTAAACTAAGAGGGGAGATTGTGCATACTTTGAAGGTTTCTAACATTTGTTTGCTGGGAAAATATTTATGTTAGAAAGTTTCTTGGAAGAATTTTATTTGCTGGGGAGAGAATGGACCTTCCACATTCAAAGTAAATCTATAGAGGCTTGAATGTATGCCTAAAAGAATACGCGAGAGAAGGGTTGAATCATTTCAACCACAAGAAGATTCAAGGTAAGTGCTCATTGAATGAATCAATATTCATTGAGTAGAGGTATTTTAAAAATCTGGATGATTAAATTTCCTTGCGATACTTGAGAAGATGATATTTTGTAAATGTTATGAAAGAGTTGAAAATTCGGAGGTGTGCTAATTCTTGTTGATGTAAAAAGAAACATGCATTTTTATGTGAGAGGGTTTATTATGCATACTGTGGATTCTTCACAGTTTTGGTTAAGTCATTTTGGACCAAAGCTTGTAGTTGGGAAAAGAAGAATTCTTTTGATTGGTGATTTAAAACATAATTTCTTGATGTTGTAAAAGCTTTGTTTTACCATCATGTGACAAATTTAAGGAGGTGATATTCAGGATGAACACAATGTACGAGTTGTACATCATTCATCGAAGAATTTGCTTGTTCTCTGTACACAGGTAAGGAGATGTGAATTGATGTTGCATGGTGTATAAAAGTGCAGGGAAATGTTTGCATTAAGATGAAAAGATTATGGGCATGTGAGTGTTTACAGTGACAAAGACAACACAAAAGAGTGGAAACCAGAGGGTTGAGACTGCAGAGAGAAAGGTTTATTAATAACCTTAACATGACATGAGGTATGATAATTCAGGAAGGTATTTTTGAACATTGAATATTGAATGGTTTATTTATTTTTACCTTAAAAATAAATCTTGGAACACTTGAATTGCATTTCGACTAAAGGCTTCAGTATCATGTGAAGTGATGAGGGAAAAATGATGATTTTTCATAAAAATGAAGTATGGAAGAGAGTGAAGATTTTACATCCTAAAAATGTATTAGGGGTGTATGTTCGTTGGAGGATTGTATAAACTTGAAATATCCATTGCCATAATTATTGGGTCGAACCTTGAAGTGAAAACATATGTTAGAGTCAAATGAAAGTTTGGATAGTTTGATTTGAGAATGAGTATTTTCATCCAAGATGAAGAATTGGCATAGGTCTGAAGTCAAAGAGTCGTAAGATAAGTCAAAAGTCTAAATGTAACTGGGTGCATGATTGGCGGAGTCCGACGCCCAAAGAATTGGTTATTGTAACACATGAGTTACTAAAGTGTTGTTTGCAGCAAAGTGAAGCAAGAGGGTTGCCATAGATTGGTTCCAAGACAGAGAACCAAAAGAAGCCAAGCGCAGGAGGAGAAATTTCATTTTTTATGAACGACAAGTGTGAAGGATTGCTAAGAAGTGGATTAAATGAAATCCACACGTGAATAAATGAATTTCACAAAGGAAGAGAAGATGATTGGTGTCAGTCATTTCCGAAGATCTGATGAAGACCACATCAGAAGGAAGAAGAAGGAAAATGCCAAGGTAAGTGGCATATGTGAGCAGTTGACGGTGTTGGTCAATAATTGTCATTGATGGAATATAATCTCTCTTGATGAGCTCTCTTAATGGAAAATTGATATATGCTACACTATGACATATGATGACATACATGTGCACTATCATATGATGGCATGATTCTATACTATCATGATGACATGGAAGACACACCATAATGAAGAAGCTCTAATGATCTCTTACTGTCCCAATCACCTTCTGCACTAAAATTTCATGAACAATCACAAAGAAAAATAAATTTAGACACCTTGGAGGCATCCTTTCAAAATGAATCCTAGACCATATTAAAGAGTATTTTTCCCTCTTTCCAACAAGCCCTTAATTTCCCTCAAACTCCTAGTGGTTGAAGAGATATCGATTTTTTTAATATTATATATCCCTATTTTTTATCTAGCTAACCTACACTTCACACTCATGTCGGCCTAATCCTTAAGACATGTCTCTTCATCTTTCTAGCATAGAATTCCTATATATATACATTTCAGTTCCTCATTTTTCAATATTCATTCGGTCATCAAGCACACAACGGATGACATTTAGTTCACATCTCATGAATTTATAAGCACAAAGGAAAAGAAGCATATAAATGGTGGATTATTCTTCGTTGGTGGATCATCTTTAGTGACTCAGACCTCCTACAGTGATTCTGGAGTGGCTCAGACTACCTATAGTGATTCTGTAGTGGCTCACAGTGGCTCTCTTTTTGGTGTGGCTCAGACTTCCTACAGAAAATCTGTTTGGTAGTGGCTCAGTCTTCCTATTGCAGTGCAGTGATCTGTCAAATAGTGGTTCAAAACCTTGTGAAGAAAAGAAGACCTACTGTGGCTCGTTTTTTTTAAAGGTATATTATACTTCAAATTGCTGGACAAAACTTCAAACTGTTGAACATAATTTCAGACTGCAGGACAGAGCTTTGGATCAGTGAAATAGGGGCTTGGACCTGTTGATTACACCCTCCATACCTCATAACTGTGTTATATAGCTTGGACAGTCACTTGACTAGGGTTGTAAAACTTCAAACCTCACCACAGAATTTCAGAACGGTGAACCTGAAGTGTAAATCAATGTTTCTTTTGAGCTCGGACAGAACACATTAGTGGAGGATATTTGAAGTGTTGACCAGTGCTTCTTTGGATCTTGGATAGGACAAATCCGTGGAGGATTGGAAATACAACTGTGGAAAGCTCAATGTAATAAATTTGTGGTGATACAACTGTAGAATGGTCACATAACTATGGTTCATCATCATTTCAGTGATCAGAGTTTTCTGTGGACAACTAGTGGAGGCATGAACAATCAAAAATAAAGCTTGAAGTGATAGCTGGAGGCCTGTACAAGTTAAATACTTGAAGATCTTGGACAATGGAGAAGTTAGTGGTTTGACAATGGAGTTTTGGATAGTAAAGAATATTCAGTGAACAAATTGGAAGTCTGGAACAGACTTGTGGAGAAACTGATGTAAGTTACTTATTCATTCTATTTATTAAAATTTGAAGGATTTGTGTCCTAGGGGTTGGTTCCTCTAAACACAAGGTTGGAGCCTTGATAAGTATAGGGTTGAAGCCCTAGAGGTTGGAGCCTCACCAAAGTCCAAGTTGGTGCTTGGCAACAGGTTGGTGCATGTTTCATTAAAAGGGTTGGTGCCCTTCACTCATCTATTGTATACTATTATTAAAAAAAAGGATTGAAGTTCTTATTAATCCTTAATATCATTATTATACACCTCTCTGTCTTTAATTGTGAAGAATATAACTGGAAATAATTAAAAATTGAAAAGAAATACTGATTCACCCCCCTCTCAGTATTTCCAACAGACAGATGAAGAGTACAAGCGGGAGAAGGTTGAGATAACAATTCACCTTGAATTGTTAATGGAATTGTTGTGGGAAAATGTGAAAGACCAGACACATGGTTGGACCATGAGAAAAAAGGTGAAGTGGTAGAGGCTACATGCAAAGAGGGAAAAGCAGGTAAACATATGGTTGGAAAAATAGCTAAGGAAGCTCGAACAGATGTTGAGTTGTGAAGAACTCAGAGAGGTTGAGTTAAAAATGGAGGTTTCCATTTGTGGCCCAGAACAGGGTGAAAGTCTGGGTGAAGAGATCAATGAGGAAGATCTCATGAACTATTGGGATAGTTCAGAAGCATCTGAAGATGTGTTGGCAAGAGAAGCAGATGAAGCTATGAAGCCTTGCATTGTTAAATCTCACAGTTTATGTATGTTTGCAGGATGTGCGAAAGACGATGAGCAGTCTGATGGAACTGTCATAGAGGAGAATGAAACTCTTGAGGTGGAGTCTAATGGAGAATGCCTTTCAAAGGGGGAAGGTACTGAATTTTTGCAGCAGGAAGAAATCATAAATGAATTATTGTTTGAGGTAAGACAACAAGTTGAAGCTGTTAGGGAGCAAAAGAAAAATGGAAATGCCGAAGAGATATCCCAAGGAGGTAAGAAAATATATTTGTTTAGTGAATTTGTTGACAAAATTTTACAATGTAATGATACTGAAACTAGGACAACTCAGGAAGATTTCCATAAGAAGGATGAAACTGGGAATGACGGTGGTGATAAAGTGTTGGAAAGATTTCATATGGAAATCAAGTTCTTGGAATGACGACTTAAGGAACCTAATGGAGAAGTAAAACTTGCAGAACATGATCCAGAAGTAATTACAGTTACTATGCATGATAGAGATGAAATGTTTATAGAGTTGAATGTTTGTTATAACTTTTCAGATAATGATGTAAGTGTATGTATAGAAAACGAAATTAACAGATATGATGTCGAAGTCAGAGAAGTTGAGCAGAAATTATTTGGAGTTGAGATGAAAGATCAGGAGCAGCAAGGGAGTTGTGTCCATAGAGACAAAAAGAAGACATAAATATTGATCTAGCAGAATGAATATGGAATCAGCCAGTAGTTCGAAACATAATCTATTGAAGTTCAGAAAGTTGGTGACGGGAGATTGATGCCTAAAGCATCAAAAGAGACCGAAAGGTATTATTTTTTTAAAACTAAGAGTTTGCTGGTGAATGTAGGTACAACACTGGACAAGAAATTTGTTACTATAAAAGCAATCAAAGACTATAATTTTAATCAAGAAGGAGTTCTTGATTATTTTCAATTGCAGAAAGTTGAGTGTTCGACTCAGTTGGAGATGAAAGAATTCAACAAAGAGGAATTACTCCGAGGAATTGGCGAAAGAAAGTGTTGGAGAAGCCAATGGAATCCGATCAACGGAGTGGGTGATGAGTTACCAAATCAAGTCGATACTTCGAAGGACTAGCGGCAGAACAGAGTTTGGAATCCTGGAGGGAGCAAGTCATCAGGACTTGTAGCTGTCGCAATATTACAGAAAAATGACGGACCTCATAGACAAGAATCTATGGAAACTTCTCTACATGGGGAGTCTGATGCAGGAGCATCCAAGCCAAATTTTCATTATTTAATTATGTAATAAGGGGGGTGAGATATTTTAATTATTTTATTAATTAAATTGCTTATTTTTAATAAATTAGGAGAAAAATGTAAAGGTGAGAATTATTGTATATATATTCTTTAATAATTAAAGGATATGAGTGGAATGGAATTAGGTAGATAATCTAGGGAGTAGGAATTCCATATATGGGACTTTGTTGAGTCCAAAACTAGAATAAATATAAATTAGATTTTAAGTTGAGAATTGTGTGGAGGAATTTATGGAGTGAAATAAATTCATTATTTATGTATATATAGGAGGGTTTTGTGAGGATGAAAGACAACTAAGAGCGGCAAGGAGTACAGTGAGAGTGAGAGATGGTTTGAAGGGCCGAGAGCCAAGAGGCCGCCCAATGTAATATTTGGCCAAAGAGTTTTTATGTTTTTATATTAGTATTTCATTTGAATGGCTCTCCTTCCTTCATATGTATTATTTAGCTGAATAATTTTATGGTTTTAATGAAGAATTATTGAGAGTTTTCATGTTGAGTGAAGGAGTGTGTGTTTTATATGCTCGGATCTGTTTTATAGCAGAATCCCTGCAACAGTTCCAATCATCGTCCTCCTGGATCCCATATTTTATTCTTCAGTGATCTCTTTGCTCCTTTCAACTGTTATCCACGTATTCTGCTGTATTTTCTTGCTGCTCTTGGTTTCCATATCTTCGTTTGTAACACTCCATTAAATTTTCCTTCAATATTTTCTGCAGTGCAACCTTTCATACAACTGACTGTTTGTCTTCTCCTTATGCAACTCCTTTCCTTATGTTTCTTCCTCATAAGATTCATAAAATTTTCTGTTTCTCTGTCCAAATTAATTTGCTTATGTACTTTATTTTCACTGTTTTTCCACTGCACTTTGTTGCACTTTATCCATTCATCACTAAAATACATCTCTTCTTGCTTCAATTTATGCTTTTTTCACTTGGAATTACTCCATTTATTGCTGCAAATATTGTTTTGGACATTTTTATTTCTGCCACCCAAACTTCCTGAATATATCTTAAGATATCTCCCTCTGCAATATCCCTCTTCTGCTCACTATTTACAAAAAATAAATTGTTTGCAATTCCTTTCTCATACTCAGATTCTTCTAGTAACTCACTTTCTACTTGATTCCTCTCAAATACACCACTATGTTTTTCATCAATTCCAACATATTTTTCTTCCTCTTCCTTGACAACCCTCAGTGATTGACCTTCACCTCCTTGACTGATTCTGACAGTCAATTTAGCTTCTTCAAACACTGTATCTTCATGCTTTACATATTCCTCATCATTATGCCTTACCTGGCAACTTCCGGTTCCATTCTAAAACTGACTCTCCTTCAACTTGAGATATGTCTGCCACATCTTCATCCAAATTCAATTGTACATTCATAATATTCATTCTCTGAATTTATAGTATATCCTCCAAAAGCCTTAGATCATGCCAAAAATATGCCATCTCACATGGAATTTCTCCTGAAAATCCTGTATAATTTTCACAATTTTCCTCTTCTTTGTCACAAGTCCAATCATTCTGTGACACTATTTCTTCATCCTCTGTCATAATAGAATTATGATTCTCAACCATTGTGACAGTTCTAAAGGTCTATCCTACAGTATTATCTTGGCCAATCAGATAACCCAATTCCTCTCTGTCCTCAACAATAATAGGTTCCTTCATATGAGACATGACTGTCTCACCTTCCGTGGAGATACTTCCTTCACTAAGCAAGGAATTTATGAACTCCTTCTGCTGTAATAAATCAACTTGATCTTCATCTAAAAGACAATCATCATCGTACTTTGCTTGGTAACTTTCAACCTCATTCAAGATAACTCCAAGAGATGGATTTCCTTCCGCATACCTGCAAACACAGTCAATTTATCAATCTCAAAATCACAAGACCGTATGGTATCAATCATAAAATCCTCCTGTTGTTCCAACTCCTCTACATGACTCAGAAAATCTTCAATGGTCTTCGTCTCAGCCTCCTCAAGCACTTCACTTGGTTTCTTGATATCCTTCTCTACTTCTTCTTACTTTTGGCTATCATCATGAGTCAAAATTCCTCTGCTTTCAGCCCTTACAACATGCTGAAAAGCAATACCTCCTCTTAAATGTGTATGATATTCCATATGAGATCTAATTGTCTCAAAACTCAAATTCTGTTTTTCTGCTTTGACATTACCTGCAAACATACACAAATTATTAATTTCAAAATCATAAGGCTCAATTGACTCAACTGATGATTCAAACATCATTGCTCCATCTTCAAGTTCAAAAGGAACTTGTTCTTCTCCAGCAACTTTGTCTTGCTGTAGCTCAACTCCTTTGAGCTTCTCTGTCCTCAATTGAACATCTATAATCTGCTCAAGCTTCCTCAGCTCCTTTATTAACTGCATATTCACCTGCTGTTCTCTCTTCTCTTGTACCTTATGCCACTTCATTTTATTTCTCATTCTGTAACCAAAACCATGGTCTTCTTTACTCTTCTCAAACATCTCCATCAATAAATCAAATTGCATTCTTATCTCAGCCTTTTCTCTCTCATACTCTTCATCCATGCCATCTGCTTTGAAATATTTCTTCACTCTACTTCTACTATGGTCTCTCTCATAACCTATGCTATGGCTATCAATAGTCATCTTCTCCTCTATCTCTATGAGTTCCTCACTCACTATGAGCTGTACTTAAGTCTTTGTAATAGCAAGTCCTCCCTGCTATAACTTACCTCACCAAACTTTCCTCTGTACTTGGCCACTAGTCCCCTCTCTGGAACTTTCTTTGAGCATTCATCTTCTCCTTCTAGGATTCAACTCATCTGTACTTTTGAGAACACAAATGTACTCTTGTCTTTCAATCACAAATGAAATACTAGGTTCTGGACACACTCTTCTTTTACTCAGAAATCCTTACTAGCTTCCTTCATCACTGCTTCTTAAGGCTTGATCCTCTATTGTTGAGATACTTTATTAGCTGCAGCTATCAATCTTCAATCTGTCTTTTATCCTACAAAAATCAAATCAGAGTTAAATAAAAAAAACATCTGCGTGATTTCACAAGAAGTCTCAATCCACTCTTCACATTTGAGTGAATCTCCATTCTCTATAAGAAAACAACCATCTATGTGCTTTCTTTATGCTTCTGCAATCTCTTCTTAAGAGTATCACTTACTCCCATATTCTGCCATGCTTTACCTCTATATTTCTACTGCTTATCAGAATTTAATAACCTGATATCCTCTTTGAAATATCTCTGTCAATTTTTTGCAAATCACATTTACTTTACTGATCTCCTCTTTCTTCCGCAATCACAATTTCATTATGCACAATTTTGCTTTAATTAAAAAGAGTTTTAACCAACCTATGACTTTAACCTTCAAAACAGCTTTGACCAACTTTGATACCAAAAATGATGCAACCAAAAACTGCATCTTCATAAATCTCGTGTTCTGAAGCTAAATGATAGTAGGGTTAGAGGAATGAACCCCACTAATTACCCACATTAACATTATGGAGTACATGCTTCCTCCATATTCACCCAACAGAATGGGTTTTCTCAAATAACTCCATGAGTTTTTATTACAAAACCCTTTAAACACCAATAGAACCCACTTTATATATCAAACATTAATATCATATGCACGCGAAAGCTTAAGAATAAGTGGTTCTGGTTCAAAACTCAGATATAACAAATAATATGCTTTACCTTTATATCGTGGTCGCCTTTTTTACATTACCCATGACATCGCATATGGTATCACCGAACCATATCACATCGCAACATTAAACCATGTCACATTTAACCCTTATCACATACACAAAACTTATCACATATACTATGCGCATTGGCGGAACTTATCAGAAGTTTGATGATTTATCCGCTTCGCAAATCGGAAAATATATCATTTCACAATTCGCAAAACTTACAGTTTTGCACTTCGGCGATTATAACATTTTTCACATCGAAAAATATTACATTTTGCACATTGGAAAATATTACATTTCGCACATCGAAAAATATAATATATCGGCTCTTCGCACTTCACAAGTTTTTAATTCCTCTGATCACCACAATATCTTATCGCATGCGATGTGCGATATTTATCGCATCACACAGATCTTAACTTACCGCATATCGGCTTTTATAACCTTTACCTCATCAGCACTTCCACAATTTAATCTGCGATGAGGTCTGAACCATCGATCTTCAAGCTCACCTTTACGATTTAATCCTGCCGTCGATTTTATCCTTTGGAAATATTCTAAGGGTTTTCTGCCTTAATTGATTTTCTGTTTCTTTGACTTCCACCACGTGTAACTTCGTCTTCTCCACTCGCTACTCCTCTTGAGCTTTCTCTTTTGATTCTCACTCAGATCTATAGCCTTCACACTATTACACACTTATTACACTGTTTTCAATCCATAATATCATTGCTTATTCGTTCTCTGAATCTAGAATTTAGATTTGTTTCACTTTCTTGGCCTGGACACAAGTTTATCTGCACTTGTTGCCTCCATTAGCTTCATTTACAACCATTTAACTCTAGACTGGAATCACACAGATTCTACACAACCATTAAGTCTTCTATCATAGAGTAAGAATTATTCATTCCTCAGAATTCATGCAATCAATTAATTATTTCACAGATATCGAAATTGTTCATTACGGATCACTCATCATGTATAAGAAATAAAACATAGTCGAAATGAATTCAATTTCTCATTAATCAATAAATCATACAGATATAATAAAAACCTGCTTACAATCTGGCTTTGGTCTGATGTGCCTCACATGGGCCTTTCTTCTTCTACATAAGCCTCTCTGTCTCTCAGCTCTCACTTCTCTACTCTATCCTTTGCCTAATTTCTTTGTTAAATTGGCCTCTCCTCTCTGAATTGATTTTTATTAATTTAATTGGTCTCTCCTTCGTTCGAGGCTTACAATGAATTTATAATTACAATAGAGCTTATCCATCTCTCACAATTGACTCCTATGACTTTGCAACAAACTCTATTAAAAGAAATCCTTCCTATTTCTAATTTATGACGAATCTAATCTCTTAAGCATAAAAAGCAATTATCCTCTCTAATATCCCTTTTTCTATGGAAATGTTTACAAAATTCAACTATTATATTCCCTACCTATGATTTCTAGGAATTTAAACATTTTACAAGGGAATTTTACAATATTTACAACTTGACCCCTCCCTGGGCTAATCAAACAATTAAAATTTAATTTGAGTGCTAATGCCCCCGCATCAAAAAAGGCAATTTTAATCCTTCCTTTCTCACTGTCAAAGGATGTGAGAAGCCTGTGCTAGGAATTTGATGTTTGTTTCCAGAACTAACTATAGACATTAGATTTCAATGCCACATTCTTATGCTTAATGTCTAAGAATCTAGAGAAAATATTTTGTTCTTCAAAAGAACTGGATTTTGAGTGTTGAATAATATACAGAGGTTCTCTAGCGGGTGATTATGATGGAGGATTCATGGGAACACTTATTGACGTAGAAATTTCAGTTTCTCCCAAATCAATAATTTCTAGTTGTCCTCCTTCTGAAAGTAAAGCTAAACCAAGCTTTGGCTTCTTGTGTTGCAAGATAAACTCTTTCATGATTTATTTAGTAGGTGGAAGCTCTTCTCTAACTCTTTCTAATGCTTACTCTCAGGGACTTGGGTCTACACATAAGAAGTTGAAAGAAAATTTTCATCTACATCCTTAAGAGTGCCTTCAACCCATTGATCTTGATTCATATATTTTTCTATTTATGCTCTGGAGGTATGATTATAGGAGGTTGTTTTGAGTTCAACTCTCAAAGAAGAAATAATGCCATGTGGGTCATAAGACCAAGTGAAACTTGGTTGGAAACCCATTTTCTTCAAAATTGCATCAGCTTCAGCACCAGCTGATTTGGTATTACAAATGAAAGATCCAATGCTTGCTTTGAGCTTGACCTAAGCTTTCCTTTTCCTTGAAACAAAATGGAGGTCATCCATATTTATCATCTGTCAAATATACTCTAGGGAAAAGAATCTCATAGGGACATATCTAGGGAGCTTATATGGTGGGAGTTCATAGCCATATACTCTAATTTCTATGTAGTTTTGGTATAAATACCAATCCCCTATTTTGGCTTGCTCACTCAAATGTAAGATCCTTTTTGTCTCTTCTCCAATTCTGGATTCTGTTTGACTTGTAAGAAAATGCTTCACTGGGTGTATGAAGGAGTCTATGAACTCTTCAAACGTAGTTTTTTTTTATGTAGCCCTGACTAACTCTGTCCAGTGAATGAATTATTGATTCACTCCTTGTGCATCCTGTTCGTTGAAGTTGATAGGCATCATATCTGCCTGCTAAAAAAGAATCATGTGTATAATTATAGAAGTGTAATTAAACACACCCTGAGTTGTGAAATTCATGAATTGGTCATGTATATTTTTAGCCAAGAATTGGCTGTAATTATACATGAAAAATGGTGCTTAGTCTTTGCTAAAAATGGATAGGAACCCCATGATGGGTTCATCAACTGTTAGGTCATCTAGGTATCCTAGCAGATATGAAAGAAGTGAAATGTAGTGTTTATAGGCTTCAGGAAAGATAGAGGATGAGTATGGTGGATTTTTCTTAGGAAATTCTGCATCCTCAAGTAGGAATATCTAAAAAATATTGGCTCTCTGTGGGAAGGTTAACTTATGGTAGAGGTCCATAAGAGAAGCTGGTGAAAAATGGGCCAGAGAATCAGATTGAGGGATAAGGAGCATTTGGTTTATGGTCTCTGGAGAGATGGTGATAAGAATGTTTCCATTTTGAGCCACCACTTCTCTCTTTAAAGGATCATATTGTGCTTGGCACCAGGAAATAAGGCCAGGGAAAGGATGGGTTTGTGGAAAAGAAAACAGGGGAAACATTTGTTATAAAAGTATATATTACAGAGGAATGCAACACATAAAATATGCGGAAACACAAAAACATAAAACATATAAAAAAAGAGAGACACGGATATACATGGTTCACCCAGTTTGGGCTGCGTCCACCCTGAACAACGAGTCCTTCCTTTATATTATCCATAAAAATGAAGAGACACAACCTACATTAGATCCGCTATAATATCCTCTGTTCTCTCTCACAATCTCCCTATATGTTTCTCGTTATGGGAATACACATACAATACACAGCCGCAATACAATACCCTCATACAAAATGATGGGTTTCCTTCTAGGGAAAAAAACCATAAATTAAATATAACTTCTACCGTCAGATCATTCGCCTAATGAACAACCCAGATTGACTAGAAATTACAATATTTTTACAAGGCAAATTTACATTTGTTTTTAGCTTCGGGGGCGCTGCCCCCGAAACCCTCTGCTAGGGGAGGCTCCATAAAGTCGCAACCTACCCCTTTGGACCCCCAAGAAGCGTTTCATTATGAGTGGCATCGCCGCCCTGTTAATAACAGGGGTCCAATGCTGTGATACAAAGTAAAGAAGATAATCAGGCTCCACACCCAAAAACATTGATTCCAAAAACCTAATGGGATCCTGATTATCAGTGTGTTTCTATCTGAGCCATAGATATAATTCATGAAAATAAAATTTGCAGTGGGCATCTGTGACCTTAAATAAGGCGTCTTCGAGGGGTATAAGATCCAGGTTGAGTTGTGGTGTAGAAGCGAATATTTCTTCTGCGATTGGGATGGTGGTCTGCAGCTCTTCGACCACCTATTTCTTGGCTTTTCCTTGCGGGGTCACCTGTTTTTTGATTTTGGATTTCGGGGCCATTTTAGACAGGGATATGGAATGAGAGGAAGAATTTGAAGGTTGGGTGGTCACAGAAATGGTGACAAGGAGATTTTGGTGACAAGGAATAGAGTGCAGAGATGGTAAGTTGTAATGAATCAATAAGAAGGTAAAAGTGATTTAAGACAATTCAAAAACCATTTTATAAGTGACAATTTTTGTTTAACGGCTTGGAAGTGACCATAAAAACTTAACGGTTTAGGAGCGGGATTTAATGAGAAATAATGAACCAAACGATTAGGGAGTGAACATGTGAATGGAGAAGTACAAACGGTTAGGGAGCGGAGGTGTAGGAGGATAATGGTTGGATGACGTCGCGACATTTCATTGGTTAGATGGACAATGGTTATGACGTGGAAGGAAAGACCATTGGCTTGAGGCATGAGAGAAAAAAGACGTTGGAAGAATTTTTCCATCGATGGATTTCGGCTGGGGGGGTACCTCCCAGTTTATGGTTTTAGGCGGAGGGGGTGCAAAGTAACGTGGTGTCGACACGTTGCAAAAAGCGTCATCCATTGAAACCGCTTTTTGGACACCCCCCCCCCCCCCTTGCGTTAACGAGAAATGGTCGGGGGGTCGCGAAGTGATCCTTCACCGTTGATCTCGAGCGAGAGAGAGATCGTCCGTTGAAACCTGCCATCCTTTTATTAGCGCGATTTGATGTTTTGTCCTTTTTTGACTTAGGATAAAAGTAAAGTAGGTGCTACATGATTTTCTTAATTAATGAAAATATAAACCCTTTTTAAAGAATCTAAACATCATTAATTAATATTTAATATATTTGGTAAATTGGTGCATTTAAACAAGCAGCCATGAATTTATTTTTGAAGACTAAAGCATTTATATTTTTTGTTTTCTTCCCTAACATTTTATTCTTTTGCCTTCATTCTTTAGGGAAACTAACTCTAACATTTTTATTTGACATGGATGTATAAAAACATAATTTGTGCTAAAAATTTTTGATTTTCCTTTTCATCCATATCCTAACTTAGCATTTTATTTTTTATTTTTTAAAATAACATGCTAACTTATCAAAACCTAATAATGTTACAACAACATCTTACCGTCAAGTTGCTGCCAAGGATTCATGATACCTTCGGTAAGAATTGTGACTGAACCATTGTTTCCAAGTTTGAGGATTCTACTCTCATTTTCAAGAGTAAACACAGTTTGAAAATTCATCATTTTCGTTGCAGGTTAAGTTTTCATACAAGAATTTTCATCTTATGAAGCGTTGTTGAGGACCATGCCTTCATAGGCAATATATTACATTTGTGCATTGGGAGCTCTCTACTGCTGGTATATCCGGGTATATCGCTTGTCTATACTCGCATTAGTCGTTTTGCTTTGATATAATGGGATTACTGGTAGTACCTGTAAAAAAGAGAAGCCCCTAAATGGTCTAAACGAACCTTATAGTGCAATGAACATTGGAGAATGAAGAAGAGTACATGGCTATGGGTAGACGTCTCAGTATAGTTTTAATGGATAGATCACGCCAAATAGTAGTAGCTATATATAACCATACACCCACTTTTTGTACTAAAATTTCCATATCAATAAGCCAAGGTCAGACTATCTATCATCTTGACATGTCACCTTTCCACTCTATAATTTCCGATATTGATCTTTGTCTCGAACATTTTGGGTTTATTCTTCAAAAATTGAAGGGCCTACCAGCCTTGCTTTCTATGCCGACTCTGTCTATGTTGAATTTTCTCTATATGCATCTCCCACTACGGTCTTGAACATAATCCCAAGAGAAAATTCACATCATGCTCACTGAAATTATGATGGGGTTTAAGCTAAATTAAAGAAAAACGGTTCTTTAGAAATTGATTCTGAATTGCAAGAGCTCAATGGCCATATTAATTTGAAATTACTAGTGAATACACACACACACACATATATATATATATATACACACACACATACACACACACACACACACACACACACACACACACACACACATATATATACACACACACATACACACACACACACACACACACACACACACACACATATATACTCTCCTTTGACACACCAAAAACAAGAATGTTTATTTTCTTTAAGGATTTTGTATCTTGACAATCACTATAAATGTAGGGCACATTGATTATTCACGACTATTATCATTATTTATGTGTAGCGATTATCATTCTTAAAACATTATTGCTGTTGTTTTTACACTCGCATAATCCCAAGAGAAAATTCACCTCTTGCTCACTAAAATTATGATGGGGTTTAGGCCAAATTAAAAGAAAATGGTTCTTTAGAGACTGATTCTAAATTCCAAGAGCTCAATGGCCTTATTAATTTGAAATTACTAGTGAATATGTATGTAAATTTCTAAATTATGATGTGTTGAAGCCCCAAAATTCCATTGCAACAACAGGGGGATAACCACTCGGTCCAGACCTTAAAGCAGCTCCTTTTCCGTTTGATGTAGTGGCTCTGACTGGGGATAATGGGACAAGTTTTCCAATAAAGAGATTGATATGGTAATGGTAGGTTTTGATACAATGTGAAATGATAAATGAATTTAAACTAATTAAAGTAATCTATCTAAATAACATAACATATGCATCAACTTAACCTATTTGTTTAACTTAATCTATAACCCGGGCAGAATTACCATTGATGCGATCTCGAAAGATGTCTTACAACAAAGGGTAATAAAGATCATTCAATAGCTGAAAGAGATGGAAATTATGTAAAATGATTAGCTTGACTAAATAGTTAATCAAAATAATTATGTGAAATATATCACATCTATCAATTGCTTTATGTATATAATAAGGAATTACAACTAAAACATTGTACAGAAGTGCATGAATGATAAAATGTAAGTCAGACTACATACATATCACAATATAAAAAGAAATGTACTGTAAACTCATAATCAAGATTTAATCATAAGATAAAAGTACCATATATTGTAAGTTCTACTCATGAAATCCAGAATATTGATCCGCTTCCCTTCAATTCAAATATACTTTAAGAGTACATAAGTGCAATTTTAGTAAAGCATATCCAATTTTTCAAAAGGTAGATCCTGTTCCATGTAATTCATCAAAGGCATTCATAAAATTACGAAAGTGAAATCTTTCATAAATTGTTCTTTGATAAAATTTTGTACCCTTCTCTAAATGCATGAGAAGAGTTTAAATACTAAACTAAATATGTCAAAAATAAATTATTACATAAAAAATTGAGGAGATTTAAAACAACCTTCCTCATAACAAGTAAATTAAACTACAATCTAGAAATAAAAATAACAATATTTCTTAAGTGGGCTGATCTTATTTTGTCATTTGATCTCTGAGTTGGCTGATATCCATCATCGAATTTAAATGAGTTGGCTGTGTGATCCTGGATCTGACTTGGCCTTTAAACATGACATTTGAGAGTGTTGGAAACGATTTTTTAGTGGAATCGGTTAAATATTGCAGAGTCACGCACTGGTGATGTGGTTAGATCAAGAAGTTCCAGTAATTTTCTTGATCTAATTTTTTGATCTGCTTGATAGATTCTCCCTGTGTCTCGATGCTTTCTTTCCACTGTGTCTCCAATAGTTTGACCTTTGGGATTGCTTCAACTGTATATTGTTTAATAATATTAACGTTCTGCAACTGTCCATTGATAGACTCAATGGTCTCATTTGCTAAGTTTGCTGCCTTTGATGTTGCTTTCTCTACTTGTCTCAACTGCATCTCCCAATATTTAAATAAAATAACTTTATGAAACTTGTCAACTTTCGGGAGATCAACCTTTTTCCCTTTATCTGATTCTTTCCATAAAATGAATTCAGAAAATTTATTGTAAATCTTTTCACATTCTAGTCTTCTATTTTCCACTTGTTGAGTTAAGATTTTACTTGTTTCACAATATGAATTGGTAGCTGAGATTTGCTGACAAAAAGTCTCCTGCTGCTGTTTCAAATTTGTATTCCATTCAAGTGCCTATTTTATGAACTGTTCTGTTTGAGGTTGGATTTTAAGCTTATCCATTACTGCCTCTATCTGTGTATCCTTCTCAAAGATTTGTACTTGAAGTTGTAACTTTAATATTTCAAATTCCTTCTAGAACTGTGCCATTTTAATCTCAAATTGTTTATTGGAATTATGCTTTTCTTGTTCCAGTTGTCTTTCCAGCCCTTGAATTCTATTTTCTGTCTGTCTGAGCAGAAGTTTCACTTCTGCTGGTTTATCCATCATGGCATTTGCATATGCCCCTGTAAATTGTGACAGTTTGGTAAGATGTTCTGTTGGGTTGACAAAAGTGTCTTTCCAGACAACATCTACTGATTCATTATTGAGAGATGTCATTGTTTCATTAAATCTTGTAATTTTCCTCCTCTTTACTAAAAATTTGTGACTTGGGCTGTAGAAAACTTCCAGTGGAGGTATTTCCTCAATATTTAAAATGATTTCTTCTATTCGGTAGACCGAGATGATCTCCTGTTCTTGAAACTCTGGGATTTGCTGAAGTGGCATTGTTGTTTCTGCTAGTTTGTGAGTTTGCTCAGGAGTTTGAAAAGTTGTTGATCCTTCTGGATTAGGATTAAGTGGCGTCTGCAGTACTTGAGTAAACTTTGTCCATTCTTTGCCCAAATTCTCTACTTGAGATTTTACCGTTTGCTCAGGTGTAGTTTGAACTTGCTGAAGTTCTTTTGAAGATGCTTTTTATAGTTCAGCTTCACCAATTCCTTCCTCAGTATGTATATCAATTCCTTTGATTACATCTTCAATTATCTTACCATGGTTCTCATTTTTACTTTCAGATTCATTATTAGAATGATCTAAACTTTGAGACTTGTGTTGTGAATGCTCTGAGTCTTGAATTGATTTTTCCTATGACTCATCCTCTAACATATCTTTTGCTTCATCATCTAAAGTGATACTAGGGGTTGCCTCTCTGGCATATTCTATTAGTAACAAGTCCAGTGGGACTGTTTCTAACCTCTTGTTTCTATATTCATAAAAATCTTTAAGGTCCACTACACTGAGCTTATTGGATGCCATTTTTAATACATTTGTAAATTTCTCTGTTCCTTCAAATAAATCATCAAAAAAATCCCTTTCATGCATGAAAGGTCTAACTTTGAGAGCAGTGGTAAAATTTTGGACCACATTATTAGGATCATACTGTCTCCCTGACATTAAATCTAGATTCAAGGAAGTAATGTTTGGAATTTCCTTTGCTGTATGACCTACATCAAAAAGGTCTAAGGTACCACACTGTAATGGAAATGTAGGCCAAATGGCTTTCTTAGAATCCCTGAGCTACTTGGTTATACCATTTACAAGTGTTTGATATGCAATTTCTCTAGCCAAGAGTTTATCTAGAACATAGTAGGGAAAAACATGAGGGGGAGAAAGAGTCCCAAAAACTCTGAAATAAGTAAAATTCTCTTCTCCAAACCATCTGGTCACAGGAAAAATATTTTCATTGGCCTCTTTAGAAATTCTAGGAGCTTTCTCATTAAAAATGGTTTGATGAATGGGAAACATGACTCCATGACAAATATTATAAAAATGGGAATGAAATTCAGACTCCCACAAGGCTGTATGATAAATGTGAATAGGGCTAGGGTCTTGGTTGGTCCATTCCAAACCATAACAGAAAATTTTGAGCAGAAACATATAACATCCATGATATATGCGCTCATGTAAAAAGGAGGGATTGTCCTAGTCAAAAAGACCCTATTTGTTCTGTAATCTATAATGGTTTTGGAAAAATTATTGGATAAAATGTTTGCCCAATTCATGATAGTAGAATTGATGACTGCGTCAATTAAGGGAACCCAGTTAATGGAAAATTTAGTGGTATCAGGTCTAGAAAAAAATCTACACAACATTTCTACTACAAAACAATAGGGTGATGGAAATTGCGTTATTAGGTACATATCGAGTTTGTACCACTTTAATTTTCCTTGATCTGCCTTCCATTCTTTCACCACCTTCATTGGGTCTTGATTCTCATTTACAAACTTCTCCAGGAAAGCTTTATCATAAGCTTTCTGTGGCATTGGCAAATGGTACATTGTTCGCAAATCCTTGGGGGTGAATGAACCCATGTTTTCTTGTTTGGAATTCTTGAACATCCTGTATGCAATATTGAGATTGTCGATGACCCATTTTACCATATCAGTGTATGGTAATATATTTTTCCTTGCAGCTATTCTATTTAAGAATGAACAAGCAACTTCGAAGTAGGAAGGTTCTGATGAATTAGCCACATCCGTTGTTGCTACGTTCTTTAGTTCCCTTGGATATTCTCCTTCAAATAGATTATGCATGGCTTCCCATGAAGAAATTCCATTGTCCTTATTGCACGTAGTGTTTGAAAATAGTGGAGGCATGTCTGTAACTTCAAAGGTGGATGATTGGGAAACTAATTTTCCTTGCTTTGTCATTTTTGTTGATATCGCTTTCTCGCATAGTTTCTTGAATTCAAGCAAGACAAGGAAATTCAGAGTTGAGATGAAGAGCGAAGAGGAAAAAAGAAACAAATTTAAATCACCATAAATAAAAAATTTGGCGCTTTTATTTGAAACATGCTTTAGAAATATATCGGTCTTTTTGAGCCTCATAACCATTGATTGCCGTTAATAACCCTTTAAACGATTATCAAATATTTTACATATTTTAAACTATATGTCTAATCAAAAGATTTAAATCATTATATCTTATTAATGGAACGATTGATTAAGTATCACTTCAAGCACTTTATAATAAATGTTGTATCGCAAATCACAGATTTTACAAGCATCCCTATTATGTATTTATACCGTGAGTGCATGTGAGATGTGAACTGCGCAAATTGCATATCGCATTTTATCAAGGCGGGCGTAACTTTCATTTGGGATGATGATGCGGGATGTGCTAAAACTCAAATCATTTCACTTAATTGGACTTTGCGGATATGTTTCAATGTTTGTTTATTGTTCTATCAGGTCCAGACTCATCACAATTTCTTGTTGTATGATGTCGCTATTTGTTTTTCTTTTAAGGAGGCGCGATGCAATTTATAGTTATAAGGGTTTCTAAGTTTTTTAACAAGGAATTACATATAACTCAAAAAGTTCTTAGCGCTTATCGAAATTTGCAGATTTTATATGTGTTCCAAATTTGTTATCTTGTGAGTTTTGCAATTTGCGCTAAGCGCATTGAAATCAAAGCAAAAAAGGTTCATGCCTTTTATTCCTAAAGTTTTAAAACTTAACACTAACTGAAATAATGTTTCCTAAACTCTATTTGTTTTTTAAAGGGTCCCCATTCATTATTCATAACCTTAATAGATATTCAAATAAATGGGGGGGTTGTTTTATGGCACAACAATTGGCGATTCACTGGGAGATCCAGATATCTCTGGTAATTTTAAAATACATATCTTTTTCAAAATAAAAATAGTTGAAGAAATGTAAATAACATGAAATTTAAAAATAAGTAATATTTCTTTGATTCGTAAAAAGAAAATAACTTCATTATTATCCACTTGATATCCTCTTAATATGAAAATTATTTTGTCTAAATCAGTCTTTACTGGGTTTAAAGATAAAGTAGCAGATTCTCTTTGCAATTTAATTTAAAATATCCTCATTTGTCACAGTTAGAGCCTCTGCTGCAGTCATGTATTAATAACCTTTGACATCTTTACCTTCTAACCAATCAATGATTCAGTATCCCATCCAAATAAGAATTCAGTCTTTAAAGATAAATCTTAAGTCATATATTTATTCTTCTTTCCTATTTTTTATTTTTATTTTTGCTACTTAAAAGTCATTGTCTTGGTTTGGTTTCCAAATAATAACAATTCCATTCATTGGTTGTAACTTAACTGAACAAGTTGGCCCATGATGAGACCCCTAGTCTTTTGATTAAAATAATCTCAATCCATTACCCTGTTTTGGTATGCAGTTTTGGTAATGTCAGTTAGTTATTTCCTTATGAATATGGTAAGTAGACTCGTGATGATACCTATTATATTTTAATCTTTTTTAAAAATATATTTCATAAGATCATGCCTTAAAAAGAGAAAAGTTTATTGGATGGGGAGAATCATTGACTCCTTAAGAGTTTATGGATGACAATTTCAGAGTAAAAAATGTCTTTCTACAAAGAGTCTTTTACTTGGTTAAAGATACTTTTCTTGAGTGATAATAGATCAAAAGTATTTATAAAGTAGGAGGTTTTTCAAAGAACACATAACTTTGGGAAAAACAAGAATTTTTTCAGAGATCTAAAACCTTTTTTTCTTTCAAATGTTATAAATACTTCTTTAACAATCACTATTTATAAAAGTATAAATAATAAAGTATTCAAAGAAACTTTATCTGTGAAGTAAATAGTTATACTATTTCAACTTTATTTTCCTATAAAAAGTAAAAACAATAATGTACAAGAAATAGAAGAGGTTATCTTCTATGAAAAGTATTTCTTCAAAATCTGCCCATTTGCAGGCAAGGATTCTCTCCTACCTGATAAATCTTGCAATAAAAATGTTGATGGGCCGATTAACTCAGCAATCTGAAATGGTCCAAGCCACATTCGTTGGAATTTGGTATGCTTACCTTTTACCTCATGTGCTTTGTCCCACTTCAATACTAGGTCTCCTAGTTGAAATGATTTTGGGCTAACAAAATGTGCATCAAAGGAAGTCTTAACTAATTGTTGATGGTGAGCATGTGTGATTTTGGCTTTATTTCTTTCTTCTTCCAATTTAAGAATTTGTGCTTGCCTTAATTGCAAGGAAGAAGAAGGAGTTTCTTCAATAAATTGGACTAGGGATAGAGAAGGGATAACTGCGTTTGTGGGAATAACAAATTCTTTCCCATAAACTAGAATAAATGGAGAAGTGCCTATTGAGGCCTTCCATGTAATCTGGTTAGCCCAAAGAGAAAATGTCAAAGATTTATGCCAATTCTTATGACTTTAATCAACAGTTCTTTTTATGATTCTAATCAGATTTTTGTTGATTGATTCTGCTAGCCCATTTCCCTAAGGATAATAGTTAGCAGAATGTTTAAGTTTGAAATCTCTTTTAAGAGAAAATTTTGTCATTGCATTGCCTGACAAAAAAGATGCATTATCAAACATTAAGACAGTTGGTAAACCAAATCTGGTAATAATAAATTGATAAATGAATTCAATGATGTTCTCAGAATTAGTTACCTTTAGTGGAATTGCATCCACCCATTTTGTAAAATAATACGTTGCTGTAAGAATATATCTATGTTGCTTTGAAGAGTAAGGAGCGATCTCACCTATTATGTCCAGTCCCCATTGTTCAAATGGTTGTTCAATGTTGATTGGTTGTAATGGTAGTGCAAGTTTCATTTGTCTTCCAGCGATAGTTTGACATGTTTTACATTTTCTTATGTATTGATGTGCATCTTTAAACAAAGTTGGCTAGCAATAACCAACATGAAAAATTTTGTGAGCCGATGTATCTCCTCCAAAGTGTCCACCAACTAAACCGTCATGCAGTTCCTGCAAAACCTTATCTGAGTCAAATTTTTATAGACATCTTTATAGTATAGAGTCATAGTTTTTTATTTTTATTTTTATTTTATTTATTTTTATTTTTATTATTTTATTTTTTATTATTTTTATTTTTATTTTTATTTTTATTTTATTTTTTATTATTTTTATTTTTCTGAATAAGGCATCATTGGTGATCTGATATTGTTGTGATTTTAATCTCAAAGATATTTTCTTTTTATAATTGAGTTGCAGAGGAGTATATCCATTTTTAAAGTAAAATATGAGATCAACATATTGCGATTTTGTATCGTTGAGGCTTACCTAAGAAATTTGTATATCATTACCTGTATCTTCTTCTATTGGTGAATCAAATGCTCCAGTCAACATTCTGCAGAAACCTTGACCTCTAACAATTTTAGCTGGTCTAATTTATACATCATATTCTTGTAAATCAGTTACCCAGTTGGCTCTCTTTTCTCCCACTTCCTTTTGCATCAATAGTTGTCTTACTGCTGAAAATGGGACTATGATTTTAGTATGAGTTTTCAGGAGAAATGGCCTAAAATGTTTTACTGCTTTGAAGACAGAAAATGCTTGTTTTTCAACAACAAAATAATTCAATTCAACACCTTGTAAATTTGAACTCAAGAAAGCAATAGGTGCTTCAATCAGTTCTTATTTAAGTTGTGTTAAAACAACTGCATATGATGTTTCTGAGGAAAATGTATATAATACAAAATGTTTTGAATAGTCAGGAGTAACCAAAGAAGGAGCATTGATGGTAAATTGCTTGATCAATTTGAATGATTCCCTTTCAATGTGACCCCATTTAAATATTGAATTTTTCTTGATCATGGATTATAAAGGAAAAACTATTTGTGAAAAATCAGGAACAAACCTTTTTACAAAATTTATTTGACCTAAGAAATACTGCATTGATTTCTTGTTGTGGGGAAAAGGGATTTTTCAATTTCTATAATCCTTTATGGATCAATATAAATACCATTTTTTAATATAATAAATCCAAAAAGCTTACCTCCGCTTAAAGAAAAATAAGACTTCCATGGATTTAATGAAATCCCATACTTCATACATCTTTCAAAGATCTGTTTAAGGTAATTCAAATGGCTACATATTTTCTTGGAATAAACAATGATATCATCCAAGTAAATTACAACAGACTTATTTATGAGTCCTTTAAAGGCTATATCCATAGCTCTTTGAAATGTGGCACCTACATTAATCAAACCAAAATTCATTTTATGATAAGCATAGGTTCCCCATTTTGTTCTAAATGTAATCTTTAATCTATCATCTGGATGTACTAGGATTTGGTTATATCCTGAAAATCCATCAAGAAAAGACATAAGTTCAGAGCCAGCTACTGATTGCAGTACTTGTTCCATGGTTGGCAATGGGAAATTATCTTTCAGATAAGCTTTGTTTATATTTCTAAAATCTATGCATATGCAAATATCACCATTCTTCTTTCTAACAAGCACTAGATTGGAAACCCATTTTGAATGTCTAACAGGAAAAATAATCTTGGCTTTAAGAAGTTTGTTCAGTTTATATTTTATCTAGATTTCAAGATTCGGGTGAATTTTTCTCAATTTCTGCTACACTGGTTTCTCATTTGAGATCATAGGTATGGTGTGTTGTATGACAGAAGAATCATAAGTCTTGAGATCAGTATAATCCTAGGCAAAAATTCCTTTGTATTTCTTCAACAGCTGAATGCATGATGATATCTCATGAGAAGGTAAACCAAGACCTAAGTTGATGTTATGCAGTTTATCATCAGTACCAAGATTTACTAATTCAAAATTCAAAGTTGAACTTGAAATTTTAGCATTAGTCATCTTCTTGAATCTATCTTTAAGATCATAAAGATCTTCCAGCTCAATCACGGATTTAGGCATTGGATTTTCCTCACTGTTTTGCTTTAAGTGAAGGTCATGTTCATTTTCATCTAATATTTGATCATCATATGACCCTTTCGATGTCAAAGAATAAAAAATATCATAATCATCATTAAAGCCTCTCCAATTGGTGACATTATCAGGAATGAATGGTCTAAAAATTAATTCAATGGAGAATCTATCAGGACTAAAATCTTCAGATGGTATGAGTTTTGATGCAACATTACCTAATAGATCAGCACTAGCATTTTGAAATATGGGAATAGAGGAAATATTGAATGCAAAAAAATGATCTGTGAGATCTTGAACTAATGTTTGATAGTGTTTAAGATGTCCAGAAAGGTAGTGGATAGCGTTTCTTACCTGTTTAACAATGATTTCCAAGTCTCAAAATACCTGCAAGTATTTCACATCAAGACTAACTGCTTTATACAATTCTTGTATCAATGCTTCATATTCCACAATATTATTTGTACACTTGAATTGTAATCTGCAAGATAACATGATCATTTCTCCTTTTGGGCTAACTAGAATACAACTAGCTCCCGCACCATCGTTAGATTTGGAACCATCAAAGTATAAAGTCCAAAACAAAGTTTTGACTACTGATTTATTTACAAAATTTGTACATTTGGAAAGATCTGTTTGTGAGAAGTTTTCAATTTTAGAAATGACAACGTTATCCAAGAAGGGAGATTTTTTAGCATTGAAATTCCCTAAAAATGATTCACTTGAGTAGTTGCCAATAATATTGTTGGTAAATGTTACTGGTTCATTGTCACCTTCAAATTCATTTACTGTATGTTTCATGTGTTTTTCTCTATCAACTCGAATTTGATTTGGTTTTCCAATATAAGGTAACCACATGTGAGACCAATCTGTAGCAAAATATCCATGGAGTTTTTAAAACCAATTTCTACTCAAAATTAATCCATATAATTATGGAATATCAACCACTAAAATATAAATGATTTGGATGACTTTCGGATTTGAAGAAAGTCAGATATTGACTGAATTTATTTCCCCTAGGACTTCAACTTTGGTTCTATCAAGTTGTACTATGTGAACAACAGATTTTTGAGGAGTGATATTCAACTTAGCACAAAATTTTATTGGCATTATATTAGAAGAAGCTCATGGGTCAATCAAACAATTGTGAAGATTCCTGTTGTAAATTTCACATGTTAGAAGAAAAGGATGTGTGTGTGAATTGGACCTATCACCTATAAGAATTGCATTGGAAGGATCAACCTTATTTGAAGAAGTAGGAGGTTTTCCTGAACTGTTTACGGCCTGAGATATAACAGCAGGAAGTGGTGAAGAAGGAACTACATAAAGTTCTCTAAGCAATATCTTCTACTGTTATTTTAATTTAGTAAGTTCATGAAGTGATATGTTTGCCTTTACTTTATTCATATCTTCAACAATATTATATTCCATGGTGTCAGATACTACCAAGGTTTTTGATGTAGTTGGGGAATTTGTTGAAGGTGGACTAGTTTGTGAAACCTTAGAAGCAGATTTTTTATTAGTTGATTTACCTTTTGAAGCTGATGTGGAAGTTTTCTTCTTTTGACTTGGCTGACTTATTTCAGCGGGTCCTTTGCTTCTAGTAGTAACAGGAAAAGCTTCTTGTTGCTCTTCATTTGGAAGAATAAAGTCCCACATACCATTTAATTCAATTACTTCTTCTTCCTCGGTTTCTTCATCTTTTGTTTCTAGGTCAGACTCAACATTAGATATAGTGTTGGGTGGCTAAGAACTAGAAGACTGATTTCTTTTGAAAAATTTGAAAGTTCTCTTAGCATTGGAATTTTCAGCAACTTGTTTTTTTTATATTAGGAGTTTGGCTTCTGTGATCCATAGAAATTATAAAAAATATTTCGGCGATAATCACACTAGCTGGTTTGAAACGCGTCAAGAAAATTTGTTTTTTTATGTCCACCATTTCATTTGTCATGGTTTTCATTACTTTCTAGAGGCCTTCTACATCAAAAGTATCTTTGATGGCTTTTTATTTGAATCATCTTTGAAAGAAAATTTCTTGGATTTTCTGTCTTCTTGAGAGATTTTCTTTTCAAGAGCAATAATACATTTCTCTATAGACAAAGCTCCCTTCATGTTTTCTGCAAATGTAGTTAACTTCTCTCTATCTACAAAAATGGCTATATTAGAGGGAAGAGAAGAGATATACCACTCAATTTGAACTTCGGCACCAAGAACTGATGTAGCAGGGATTTTGTTGAGTAATTTATTGAATCTAGAATTAAAGTCTTTGATTTTCTCTCCTATTTTAGCCTTGAGATTTGATAAGTCATTGATGAGCGATGAAATGGTTCCGTCATCTCCAAACTTAGCTAGGAATTGTTCTTCAAACATTTCCAAATTAGTTATAGAGAGATCAGGTAATGCAAAATATAGGATCTTGCAGAACGTGTAAGAGTATATGGAAATGATATGACCACACAGTCTTCTTCAGTTACCTCTTTTAAATTGATGGCTAACATATAATTGTGGAGATGTTCTTCTCATGGTAGACCATCACCAGGATCAAATTTGGGTAACCATCTTTTAGGATACTTAGGAAGTGGGTGAAGAGGAGATGCCATTACTACAACACCTGGATTATTCCATGGTTGTACACGTGGCGGTATTTTTTGTCCTGCCATGATTGTAGTAGTTTGGGTGTATGTTGATATGAATGGGATGTGAGTGGAAGAAGAGGCCAGTTGACTACCTGAACTAGAGGAACTAGCACCAGTAGTATGAGTAAGAGCTGTTGAAACATGTGGGGGAAGTGAATGGATTTGGGATGAGGAATTGGACAAAATCTCACTAATAGATGTTTGTGATTTAGATTTCTTGGTATTCTTTCAGGAATAAGGAATGAGAAATTCCAAAGGAGGAACTCCAATTTTCTCGCTTAGAGAATGAGTCAAGATTCTTCTAGCTTTTAGCACATATGAAACACTTTCTTGAGATAGTTGTGGTATTGCAGGCTTTTCAGCTGAAATGGAGATTTGTTCTAACTTCTCAATCAAAGTTTGAACTTCTAGTGATGCAGATTTATAGTCTGAAGAAAGAAACTTCTGAGATCTAATAGAGGATTTTGGAGAATATTTTCAACTTCTGATCTTAAAATAGTTGTTCCAGATGAGGATCCAGAAGTTGGAGGGGATCTAGATGGAGAACGACTATTAGGATGGATTTTCGATTTTTTATCGGTTTTCCTTTCTATTCACAATTGGCCCTCCTTCTAGCGCCAAAATTTTGAAGCCCCAGACTTCTGTTGCAACAACATGGGGGATAACCACCTGGTCTGGACCTTAAAGCAACTCCTTTTCCATTTTGTGTTGTGGCTCCGACTAGGGATAATGGGACTAGTTTCCCAATAAAGAGATTGATATGGTAATAGGTTTTGATACAACGTGAAATGATAAATGAATTTAAACTAATGAAAGTAATCTGTCTAAATAACATAACATATGCATCTACTTAACCTATTTTTTTAACTTAACATATTGTTAGGATATTCCAACACATAGGAAATAGTTAAGAATAACTTAGTCTAGTGTAGAGTTAGGTAAAGTGTGTTTATTTACTATGTACATTTGTACCTTATAATCCGACGGTCACGATTTTTAGTGATCTGACGGTTCACTCTCTCCTTTGTATTAACGACACTTGATCTGTGGCTTAGCACTCGATTGGTCCATGATCTCTATTTAAAGAGCATGGAGGGTCATTTTTCTGGTAACCATTTATGAGATAAACATATGTAACTTTTCTTTTTATATTAATAAATTTCCTGAAGTGGCCGCGTTAGCTCAAGCCGTGGACTATTTCCCTCTTCAAGGGTTTTAACCACGTGATAATATTGGTGTACTGATTTGTGATCTGTTTGTGAGCAGTGACCTTTGGTTTTTGATCTACGAAACTTACCCTGTAAATTCCTACATGGTATCGGAGCTATTTTGAGGGCCGCATTGATTGTTGATCCTAATCCAAAGCCAATTTGACTGCATGTGACTGTCATTTTCTAGATCTATTGTTTCTGAATATTTTTGGGCCTAGAGAACTGCTCTGTTGTGTCTGTAGCGTTTTTTATAGTGAGGAACCCCTTTCGTTCCATGCGAAAAGGTTTCCAATTGCCCAAGTTATGTCAGTGTAGATCTGGAGGTATAAAGTATTTGTTTTGCTGTTATATTGGTTAATAGTTCTGGTTATTTCGGTTCCCTTTGTTTATTTCAGTTTTTAGGTTTTATTTATTTTCTAGATCTATACCATCTTCTCTGTGTATGCTCTTTGCTCTACGCTGTGTTCAATCTCGGCAAATCAAAAACAGGAAGAAGGAATTTTTTTTTCTACGTATGCTCTTTCCCTGCGTTTTTGTGCGATCTCGAGAAATCAGAAATAGTGAAAAAATAGATAGTTTCCCGTAAGGCTAATCGAAAATATAACGTTCTTCATCCTTCCTCCTTTCAAACAATTACAAAATCCTTTTACTATCTCACTTGGTGAGAAATTAGTTTATGAGAATAGAGGTCTTGGGTTCAAGTCTCTTTCTTAAGCTTCTTTTGTAAAAAAATTTCTGTTAAAGGGGTGGGATTTTTTTTTAAAGTTGAACTGCATCATCAAATTTCAAACTGTTCCCGTAACTATTCGGCATCTACAACTCGGTTTTTCAAAAAGGCATAACTTCTTCATCCGGAAGTCGTTTTTTTTTAATCGGCCTATTTTTTCGAGATCTTTTCATTGGAGCAGTTAGTTTCAGCTCTTTGCAGCTTCAGTTTTTAAAAAAATGGAAAGTGCATGCCCCGATTATTCTTAACAGCACCAATTATTTCCAATGGCTACCTCACACGGTAGATATACTTAGAAGTAAAGGGATTTATAGAATAGCCGCAGGACAAGAAACTAAACCTTCTGATGATTATAAAGTCGCTAAATCAGAAAATAAACAAGATGAAGCACGAGGGTTGAAAGGAATGTCCATTGCTCGAGATCTTCGATTTCATATCCTTGAAATTTATACCCCTGATGAAGCCCTGAAAAGCTAAATACTATTTTTGGCATTCAAAATCAAATCAGGGCCCACCAACTTGAAAATGAGTTGCTTACTTTGGACCCCAATAATTTATCCTTTATTGAAGATTTTTTGTCCAAATTCAAGACCCTTAGACTTATTTTAGAAGGTTGTAAGGTCAAAAAGGATGATGGTAGCCTCATCTATTCCGTTCTTTCTAAGCTTGGCCCTGCATACTCTGTATTTGTTTCCACCTTCCATTCCACTAGAGAAACCATCATTTCTTCAGGAACCGCTTACAAGAACCCCTCTTTTGATGACTTTTGCGATTCTTTAATAAGAGAACAAGAAAAAATCTTACACCTTGGTCTTATCACTTCTGGAAACGCTTCTAAGAAAGCCTTAGCAACGCAACATCAACCATATCAAAAGAATCCCAAGAAGTAGTATCCTAAAAAGTATGGTCCTAAATCAAACAATGGTCCTAAGAAATTTCAACCACAAACTGAAAAAGAAACTCACCAAAATGATAAGGCAAATAAAAACAAAGGGAAGAAGACAGATATACATTGCAACTTTTGTAATCGGGATGGCCATATAGAGTCCAAATGTTTTAAGAAGATGGAAGCCTTAGAAGCAACATTGAAGAAGCACAACATCAATTTGGAGCACTCTTAACCTTCATCTTCAAGAATGGCACTTTCTACTTGTGGTTGTCAAGCATCAAGATCTGGTTATGCATTAAATGTATCTTCTTCTTCTCATTCTCATGAGTGGCTCATTTAATCTGGAGATTCTTACCACATGGCCAAAAATAAAGCCATGTTTTCTTCTTTAAATGATTGTAACACCAAACATATTTATGTTGGTGATAATAGATCTCTTAGTGTTGTAGGATCTAGCACCATTCATCTAGATAATGGTCAGTTTAATGATGTACTATGTGTTCCTACCTTGTCATGCAACCTTCTATTAGTTTATCAGATAACTCATTCAGGTGAAGGGAAAATAGTAAAATTCTCACCTCATGATGTTGTAATCAAGCACCTCAAAGATCCTAGACATATTTTAGCTACTGGAATTGCTAATGATTCCACAAGGTTGTATAATTTTTACAACTGTTGTTTTTCATGTCTTCCCTTTGTTTTTGTTGCTCATAATGATGAAGTGAGAAAACTTTGGCATGAGCAATTTGGTCACCTAAACTATCGCTCTCTTCAAACTCTATGTAAAGAAAACATGGTGACAGTTATTCCTATGGTATCTTGTCGAGATGGTGTTTGCTCTATATGTGTACTTGGAAAACATCATTGGGATAGTTTTGACAAAAGTGCCTCTTGGCATGCTTTAGCCCCTTTGCAGCTTGTGCACAGTGATTTATGTGGTCCACCTCATGTTGTTTCTTTCTCTGGTTGCAAGTAATTCTTAACTATCATTGATGATTTTTCCAGATGCACTTGGTTATACTTATTAAAACTCAAGAGTTAAGTTTTTAACATATTCTTGGCATTTAAGGCCTTTGTTGAGAAACAATCTGGACATCAAATTCTCAAGTTAAGATCAAACAATGGAGGAGAATATGTTAACAAAAAATTTATCAACTTCTGCACTGAGCATGGAATTCAATTGCAACATACTGTTCCATATACTCCACAACAAAATGGTGTAGTTGAAAGGAATAATCACACCTTAAAAGAAATGCTTAATTGTATGCTTCAATCTAAAGGAATTAGTCTCAATTTTTGGGTAGAAGAAATTAACTGTGCAAATTACATAGTAAATCGCACTCCTACTAAGGTTTTAAAGAATATAACTCTAGAAGAAGCTTGGAGCTCAATCAAACCAGATGTAAGTCACTTTCGTGTTTTTGGAAGTGATGCATGGGCCCATATTCCAGATGTGACACATAAAGGCTTAGAACCTAGTGAAAAACGCATTTTTGTTGGATATTCTGAAGATGTCAAAGGATATAGACTTCTTCAACCAAAATAAAAAAATATAATCATTAGAAGAGATGTAAAATTTGATGAAAATATATCGGCCTGCGAGCCTAGTTCGGTGGGTGTGCCACCTTTTGCCTACAAGCCTGATTCAAAATTTGTGCCACCTCTCTCTCTCTCTTCTATTTTTAATAGCATTCCTTCTAGTTCAGTTGATGATAGCGAGGATGACAATCCTCCTCCACCTCTTGAAATTATTCCTTTTCCTCCATAGCTTCCAAGATGGGTCCACTCTACTCGGGATGTAGTAGGTTCTCTTACAGGTGACCTTACAGATCGACGACGTACACGTTCTCAGTTCCAAAAAGCCTCTTCCTTATTGGCTCAAGTTCCAGAAAATCCTGATCCAGACACCTTTGAAGAAGCTTCCGGTCATCCAGATTGGGATGAAGCTATGAATGAAGAATATCTTTCCTTATTGGCGAATGATACTTGGGATATTGTTCCTCTTCCAAATGGAAGAAAACTTGTTAGATGCAGATGGGTTTACAAAACAAAGTTTGGACCAGATGGAAAAGTGGATAGAAATAAAGCTCGTCTTGTCGCTAAAGGATTTTCACAAGTTGAAGGCATTGACTATACTAAAACCATCTCCCTTGTTTCCAAAATGAATTATATCCGCCTTGTTCTTTCCCTTGCCGTCTCCTTTTAATGGGAAGTCCATCAGATGGATGTTAAATCTGACTTCTTACATGGAGATTTGCATGAAGAAATCTACATGGAACAACCCCTTGGATTTATCCAAAACAACTCCAGCCTTGTTTGTTGCCTTAGGAAGTCTCTCTATGGTCTCAAACAAGCTCCTCGGGCTTGGTATGCCAAAATGGATAGATTTCTATTAGATAATGGCTTTTTTAGGTGTCATTCTGACAACACTGTCTACACCAAGAAAGTGGGTAAGTCCTTCACCATCCTTGTTCTTTATGTTGATGATCTTATCCTTACTGGTAGTGATACCAATGATATAAACCATGTGAAGTCTAGCCTCAAAAAGAAGTTTGAAATGACAGACTTAGGACACTTGCATTATTTCCTTTGTCTTCAAGTCTTGCAATCCAAAGAATGTATTACCCTTTCTCAGTCCAAGTATGCATGTGATCTTCTACGCCACTTTCACATGGAAGATTGTAATCCAACCCCTTCTCCCTTTCAGTTTGGAGTCAAGCTTTTAGTCACTTGTACTACCCCTGAAGTTGATGATACCTTATATCATCAACTTGTTGGTAAACTTCTGTATCTAACCCATACCCGTCCTAACCTTTCCTTTTCCGTTATGTTGGGAAAAATATTGAGAGGGGGGGGGGGGGGGTGAATCAGTATTTAGGGCTGACTGAAATTTTTTTACTTTTTCTTTCTCTAAAACCCATACGCTACTTTACTGAAGAAAACTCGCGTATACATGCGGATATCCTTAATAAAACTTGCGTATTACCAGAGATCTCATTATGCAGATAATTATTTACTTAGATCATTGCATCATTCATTCATTAGATTTTTAGTAAGCAGTAAACTTGTGCAGTAAGAACAGAATAAATCATCACACATAAGAAACACACATGAACACCAGGATTTAAGGTGGAAACCCAATTCAGGAGAAAACCACCGCTGCCGTCGTATCTGTCTTCAATATTTATTATAAAGAAAAGTTCTTACAACATTTTACTGGCGCAGACTCATACCAGCACGCAGGCACCCACCTGCAGAATGCTACAACCTTCTCTCGTTTACCAGCCTCTCTTGGAAGGGAGCTACAACCCCCTGCTCTCGTTTACCAACCTCTCCTGGAAGGGAGCTACTACCCCTTGCTCTGGTTTACCAGCTACCACTGGAAGGGAGCTACTGGCCCCTCACTAAAGGCTTCGACCCTCAACACTACTGCAGACCACGTTTCATCAATTTTCATACTGGATCAAACAGCTTCAACACAACCCTTCACTAATCATCAACAAACATACTTTGCCCAATACTTCAAATAGAACATTGAGACCACTGTAACCAGAATATCAGAAATAACCCAGACTTCAGAATAGATATGCAGATGTAAACTCAACCCTAAAAATTTATTGAATCAAATATCATACGCTACTTCTCTTTACTGAAACTGCGTGTATATGCGCTTCCCTGCTTACCAACCTGCATATGCCTCTGTGCATAACATGGAATGCATACACTACTTCTATTTACTGAAGACGCGTGTATACGCGCTTCTCTTTGTATCAACCTGGGTATACTTCTGAGAACACTGACTTTTCAGAATGTGATCAAACTCAGATTCAGATCTGAAATCAGATTTTTGTTCAGACAATCTATCAACCATGCAGAATTTTTTAGACAGTCATTCTTCCTTCATTGAATCATCAACTAACAACTTAATCTTTAATCATAATTTATCAGCACAATCAACATTCAAACAACCCAGATCTGTATGAATACCTCCTTGACAGACATCAGTAAAACAGCATAACAGATCAGACATTTCATTCCACACACTTCAGCAAAACCCTAGATTCCATACGCGCTATACTTCACTAAACCTGCGTATATACGCGCTTTCACAGAGACAAACCTACGTATACTTCAGTGCATTTTATTCTTCGGAAACCCTGACTACCATACGCGCTTTTATTTAACCAGACCCACGTATATACACACTTTTACTAAGACAAACTAGTGTATAGATCTATAAAAGATAAACTTTGCAGAACAATCCAGATCTATAAACTTACCCAGATTTCTTCAATTTCTTCATCAGACTTGCGCCAAGTCTTCATCATTTATTTTCCAGATCATCCTAGAGATTCATCATTTCTAGATCTAGAGATCTTGAACCTTCATCATATCCATAGGTGCATCATAGATTCAGATCTATCAATTAAGAACAGAGTTCAACCATGCAGATATACTTCAGAGTGAAGTATTCATTAAAACCCATACATATGCACACCTTGCACTATTATTCTCTTCTCCTTATATAGGTTTAGCCTTTATCAATACCATGAGTCAAAACCACTCAACCTCCGATGGTATTCCTGGACGGGATCAAATAGATAATCCAGCGCTCAATACTATTGGCCAATACCATGGTTATGTCCCCTGGTTTTATAAATTTAGAGTGCAAATAGGCATACGCTACTTGTCACGTACATTTCCACGTACATATGCTACTTCTTCTTTACAAACCCGCGTATGCTTTGTGACATATCATATTTATCATCTCTCTGGCACTTACTGAAATTTATTTCGCTGCTACTTCTGAACTGCTTGTAGATACATCAGATTTACATCATTCATAAACTCATCAAGTCAGTTTCCATCAAGGACAACTTCATCAAGTAGGTTGCCATCAAGGACAACACATTGCATCATATTGCGAACACGTTAGTCTTGTTGCTCGATTTATGCACCAACCTCATGAAAGTCATTGGAAAGCAGCTAAAATAATACTTCAATATATTCGAGGTACAATTCAATTCGGGATTCATTACAGTGTAGGGGAATCTCCATTGTTGATTGGTTTCACTGATTCTGATTGAGCTGGTGACTCTGATGATCAAAAGTCTACTGTAGGATATGTATTCACTCTTGGTTCAGGACCTATTACTTGGTCTTGTAAGAAACAAAGTGCCATCTCTCTTTCTTTGGCTGAAGCAGAGTATCATGGTGCAATTGAAGCCAGCAAGGAAGCCATGTGGCTTTGTCATATCCTGTCTGAATTTGGTCTTCATCAGCAACATCCAAATACAATTTGGTGTGATGATCAGAGTGCCATTCAGCTATGTAAAGATCCAGTTCAACATCAGCGTATGAAACACATTGAGCTCCACATACACTTCATCAAAAATCTCATTCATGATTGTGTTCTTGAAGTGCAATACTGTCCAACCAATGATAAAGTAGCCGATATATTTACAAAGGTTGTCACAGAAGCGAAGTTTACCAAACTTCGATCCATGCTTGAAGTTCAGGAAATTTATCATTAAGGTGGGATAGGCTCTAATGCCTCCTTCCTTCTCCTATTGTGTCACCTTTGTAAATCCTTCAATCCTATCCCAATTTGTTCTTAAGGAGGGATTTTAGGATATTTCGACACACAGGAAATAGGCTCCTTTTGTGTCACCTTTGTAAATCCTTCAATCCTATCCCAAGTTGTTCTTAAGGGGGGATGTTAGGATATTCCGACACATATGAAATAATTAAGAATAACTTAGTCTAGTGTAGAGTTAGGTAAACTGTGTTTATTTACTATGTACATTTGTAAATTATAATCCGACGGTCACGATTTGTAGTGATCCAATGGTTCACTCTCTCCTCGATATTAACGACACTTGATCCATGGCTTAACACCTGATTGGTCCATGATCTCTATTTAAAGAGCATGGAGGGTCATTTTTCTGGTAACCATTTATGAGATAAACATATGTAAATTTTCTTTTTATATTAATAAATTTCCTGAAGTGGCCGCGTTGGCTCAAGTCGTGGACTATTTCCCTCTTCAAGGGATTTAACCATGTGATAATACTGGTGTACTAATTTGTGATTTGTTTGTGAGTGGTGACCTTTGGTTTTTGGTCTACGGAACTTACCCTGTAAATTCCTACATCTATAACCCAGACAGATTTACCATTGATGCGATCTAGAAAGATGTCTTATAGCAAAAGGTAATAAAGACCATTCAATTGCTGAAAGAGATGAAAATTATGTAAAATGATTATCTTGACTAAATAGTTAATCAAAATAATTATGTGAAATATATCACATCTATCAATTTATTTATGTATATAATAAGGAATTACAACTGAAACATTGTACAGAAGTGCACGAATGATAAACTGTAAGTCAAACTACATACATATCACAATATAAAAAATAAATTAGTGTAAACTCATAATCAAGACTTAATCATAAGATAAAAGTACCATATATGATAAGTTCTGCTCATGAAATCCACAATATTGATCCGCTTCCCTTCCATTCAAATATACTTTAAGAGTACATAAGAGAAATTTCAGTAAAGCATATTCAATTTTTCAAAAAGTAGATCTTGTTCCATATATTTCATCAAAGGCATTCATAAAATTACATAAGTGCAATCTTTCATAAGTTTTTCTTTGATAAAATTCCAGACCCTTCTCTAAATGCACGAGAAGGGTTTAAATACTAAACTAAATATGTAATAAATATATTATTACATAAAAAATTGAGGAGGTTTCAAACAACCTTCCTCATCATAAGTAAACTAAGCTACAATCTAGAAATAAAAATAACAATATTGCTTAAGTGGGTTGATCTTCTTTCGTCATTTGATCTCTGAGTTGGCAGATAGCCATCATCGGCTTTAACTGAGTTGGATGTGTGATCCTGGATCTGACTTGGCCTTTAAACACGACATTTGTGAGTGTTGGCAACGCTTTTCTAGTGGAATAAGTTAAATATTGCAGAGTCATGCACCAGTAATGTGGTTTGATCAAGAAGTTCCATTAATTTTCTTGATCTAATTTTGTTATTTGCTTGATAGATTCTGCCTATGTCTTGATGCTTTGTTTCCACTATGTCTCCAATAGTTTGACCTATGGGATTGCTTCAGTTGTATATTCTTTAATAATCTTAACGTTCTGCAGCTGTCCATTGACAGACTCAATGGTCTCATTTTCTAAGTTTGCTGCCTTTGATGTTGCTTTCTCTGCTTGTCTCAACTGCATCTGCCAGTCTTTAAATAAAATATATTTATGAAACTTGTCAAATTTTGGGAGATCAACCTTTTTCCCTTTATCTGATTCTTGCCATAAAATGAATTCAGAAATTTTCTTGTGATTTTTTCACATTCCAGTCTTTTATTTTCCACTTGTTGAGTTAAGATTTTACTTGTTTCACAATATGAATTGGTAGCTGAGATTTGCTGACAAAAAGTCTCCCGTTGTTGTTTCAAATTTGTATTCCATTCAAGTGCCTCTTTTATGAACTGTTCTGTTTGAGGTTTGCTTTTAAGCTTATCCATTACTGCCTCTATATGTGTATCCTTCTCAAAGATTTTTACTTGATGTTGTAACTTTAATCTTTCAAATTCCTTCTGGAACTGTGCCATTTTCATCTCAACTTGTTTATTGGCATTATGATTTTCTTGTTCCAGTTGTCTTTCTAGCCCTCGAATTCTATCTTCTATCTGTCTAAGAACAAGTTTCACTTCTGCTGCTTTATCCATCGTGGCATTTGCATATTCCACTGCAAATTGTGACAATTTGGTAAGATGTTCTGTTGGTTGACAAAAGTGTATTTCTAGACAACATCTACTGATTCATTATTGAGAGCTGTCACTGTTTCATCAACTCTTCTTCTTTTCCTCCTCTTTACTACAACTTTGTGACTTGGACTGTAGAAAACGTCCAGTGGAGGTATTTCCTCAATATTTAAAATGATTTATTTTGTTGGGTAGGCCGGGATGATCTCCTCTTCTTAAACCTCTGGAATTTACTTAAGTTCCACTATTGTTTATGCTAGTTTCTAAGTTTTCTTAGGAGTTTGAAAAATTGTTGATCCTTCTAGATTAGGATTAAGTGGTGTCTGCAGTACTTGAGTAAATTTTATTCCATTCTTTGCCCAAATGCTCTACTTGAGATTTTACTATTTTCTCAGGTGTAGTTTGAACTTGCTGAAGTCATTTTGAAGATGATTTTAATAGTTCAACTTCACCAGTTCCTTCCTCAGTATCTATATCAATTCCTTTGATTACGTATTCAATTATCTTATCAGGGTTCTCATTTTTACTTTCAGATTCATTATCAGAATGATCTGAACTTTGGGACTTGTGTTGTGAATGCTCTGAATCTTGAATTGATTTTCCATGTGACTCATCCTCTGACATATCTTTTGCTTCATCATCTAAACTGATACGAGGGGTTGGATCTCTGACATCTTCTATTAGTAACAAGTCAAGTGGGATTGTTTCTAACCTCTTGTTTCTATATTCATGAAAAGCTTTAAGGTCTGCTGCACTGATCTTATTGGATGCCATTTTTAATACATCTATAAATTTCTCTGTTCCTTCAAATAAATCATCAAATAAATCCTTTTCATGCGTGAAAGGTCTAACTTTAAGAGCAGTGGTAAATTTTTGGACCACATTATTAGGATCATACCATCTCCTTGGCATTAAAGCCAGATTCAAGGAAGTAATGTTTGGAATTTCCTTTGTTGTATGACCTACATAAAAAAGGGCAAAGGTACCACACTGTATTGGAAATTTAGGCCAAATCAATTTCTTAGAATCCCTGTGCTGCTTGGTTATACCATTTACAAGTGTTTGATATGCAATTTCTCTAGCTAAGAGTTTATCTGGAACATAGTAGAGCAAAACATGAGGGGGAGAAAGACTCTTGAAAACTCTGACATAAGTAAAATTCTCTTCTCCGAACCATCGCGCCACAGGAAAAATATTTGCATTGGCCTCTTTATAAATTCTAGGAGCTTTCTCATTAAAAATTGTTTGATGAATGGGCAACATGACTCCATGACAAATATTATAAAAATGGGAATGAAATTTAGACTCCCACAGGGCTTTATGATAAATATGAATAGGGTTAGGGTCTTGGATGGTCCATTTCCAACCCATAACAGGAAAGTTCAAGCATAAACATATAACATCCATGATATATGCGCTCATGTAAAAAGGAGGGATTGTCCTAGTCAAAAAGACCCTATTTTTTCTGTAATCCATAATGGTTTTGGCAAAATTATTGGATAAAATGTTTTCCCAATTCATGATAGTAGAATTGAAGACTGCGTAAATTAAGGGAAACCATTTAATGGAAAATTTAGAGGTATTACGTCTAGAAAACAATATACACAACATTGCTGCTACAAAACAATAGGGTGATGGCAATTGCCCTGTTCATACATACTGAGTTTGTCCCTCTTTAATTTTCCTTGATATGCCTTCCATTATTTCACCACCTTCACTAGGTCTTGATTATTCTTTGCAAACTTCTCCATGAAAGCGTTATCATAAGATTTATGTGGCATTGGCAAATGGTACATTGTACGCAAATCCTCGGGGGTGAATGAACCCATGTTTTCCTGTTTGGAATTCTTGAACATCCTATCTACAATATTGAGATTCTCGAGGACACATCTTACCATATTAGTGTATGGTAAGATATTTGGCCTTGCAACTATCCTATTTAAGAATGAACACACAACTTCGAAGTAGGAAGGTTCGAATGAATTAACCACATCTGTTGTTGCTACTTTCTTTAGTTCCCTTGGATTTTCTCCTTCAAATAGATTATACATGGCTTCCCATGAAGAAATTCCACTGTTCTTATTGCACGTAATGTCTTAAAATAGTGGAGGCATGTCTGTAACTTAAAAGGTGGATGATTGGGCAACCGATTTGCCTTTCTTTATCATTTCTGTTGATATCGCTTTCTTAGATAGTTTCCTGAATTCAAGCAAGACAAGGAAATTCATAGTTGAGATAAAGAGCGAAGAGGAACAGAGAAATAAAGTTAAATCACCATAAATAAAAAACATCACCCTTTTATTTGAAACATGCTTTAGAAATATATTGATCTTTTTGAGCCCTGTAACCATTGATTGTCATTATTAACCATGTAAACGATTATCAAATCTTTTACATATTTTACACTATATGTCCAATCAAAAGATTTAAATCATTAGATTTTATTAACGAACCAATTGATTAAGTATCACTTAAAGTGCTTTAGTAATAATTGTTGTATTGCAAATCACATATTTTACAAGCATCCTTATTATGTATTTTGACCGTGAGTACATGCGAGATGTGATCTTCGCAAATCACATATCGCACTTTATCAAGGCGAGCGTAAATTTCATTCGGGAAGATGTTGCACGATGCGATGTGCGCTAAAACTCAAATCATTGCACTTAATCAGATGTTGTGCATATGTTTCAATGTTTGTTTATTGTTCTATCAGGTTCAGACTCATCGCAATTTCTTTTTGTATGATATCGCTATTTGTTTGTCTTTTAAGGAGGCACGATGCGATTTATAGTTATAAAGGTTTCTAAGCTTTTTAACGAGGAACTACATATAATGCAAAAGGGTCTTAGCGCTTATCGCAATTCACAAATTTTATGTGTTCTAACTTTGTTATCTTGTGAGTTTTTTGATTTGCGCTAAGCACAATGACATCAAAGTGAAAAAGATTCCTACCTTTTATTCCTAAAGTTTTAAAAGTTAACGCTAAGTGAAATAATGTTTCCTAAACTCTATTTGTTTTTTAAAGAGTCTCCATTTATTATTCATATTTTACACTATATGTCCAATCAAAAGATTTAAATCATTAGATTTTATTAACGAACCAATTGATTAAGTATCACTTAAAGTGCTTTAGTAATAAATGTTGTATTGCAAATCACATATTTTACAAGCATCCCTATTATGTATTTTGACCGTGAGTACATGCGAGATGCGATCTTCGCAAATCACATATCGCACTTTATCAAGGCGAGCGTAAATTTCATTCGGGAAGATGTTGCACGATGCGATGTGCGCTAAAACTCAAATCATTGCACTTAATCAGATGTTGTGCATATGTTTCAATGTTTTTTTATTGTTCTATCAGGTTCAGACTCATCGCAATTTCTTTTCGTATGATATCGCTATTTGTTTGTCTTTTAAGGAGGCACGATGCGATTTATAGTTATAAGGGTTTCTAAGCTTTTTAACGAGGAACTACATATAATGCAAAAGGGTCTTAGCGCTTATCGCAATTCACAAATTTTATGTGTTCTAACTTTGTTATCTTGTGAGTTTTGTGATTTGCGCTAAGCGCAATGACATCAAAGTGAAAAAGATTCCTACCTTTTATTCCTAAAGTTTTAAAAGTTAACGCTAAGTGAAATAATGTTTCCTAAACTCTATTTGTTTTTTAAAGAGTCTCCATTTATTATTCATAACCTTAATTCGCCGAGAGGTGCAATCTACAGCCCAGTATGACCCCGATGTCGGGTATGTCACGTTCTCAAAAAATAATAAATTTTACTTTTTCTAATGTCGGCCAAAGCATTAACCTAATCTTGAATTTTATATAACTTGATTATTTATATTATATATAAATTTTTTAACTTATTAATGGGCTGAGATTAACTATTATTGGGCACAATCTACAGTCCCTGATGTTGGGTCTGTCAGGTTCTCAAAAAATAATAAATTTTACTTTTTTCTAATGTTGGCCAAAGCATTAACCTAATCTTGAATTTTATATATCTTCAATATTTATATTATATATAACTTTTCTTACTTATTAATGGGCTAAGATTATCTATTAAAATACAACTATGTATTATTTATATAAGTTGAATGTATAGTAAATTATATACGTGAATTTGAATGGATCAAAAGTTATCTTTAACAAAAAAAATTACCATATTGAATTTCCAAATTAAGTAAAATTTTAAACATCTTTACTCTTTACTAAAGTCAATACCATTTCCAAATCAAAGGAAAAGAGTTAATTCAACACAAACAATCAAAATCCAAAATCTTTTAATATTTCTTTTAATTAAATATTTGTAAAATGAATCTTTAAAATGAAAACCCATATTCTATGGATAAATTAAAATATTTAAAGACACAAATATTTCCCCATCAAAGTTGCAATATTTTAAAATTTAAATAAATAAAAATATAAATAAACATGAAGTATGGTAAATAAATAAAACCTATTTTTATACTTACTCCAGAACTATGGTAAATAAATAAAAATATATATAAATTAGATGTATGGTAAATAAATAAAAATTCTTTTTATATTTACTCCAAAAACCTTTTTATATTTAAAAAAACTTAGAAAAGAGGTTTTATTTAGATGAAGCCTATGGGAAGAATACCATGGGACAAAGTAATATTGATACCATGGCCAAATACCATATTTATAAAATATGGTAAATAAATAAATATAAAAGAGGTATAAATAGGTATGATAAATAAATAAATATAAAATAGGTATAAAGAGGTATGGTAAATAAATAAATATAAAATAGGTATAAAGAGGTAATGTAAATAAATAACAATATATCAAATAGGATTATAAATAAAAATCTAATTATATAACGAGCCTATGGGCCAAATACCATAGTAAATAAAAGAGGTATGGTAAATAAATAAAAATATAAATAAACCAGAGGTATGGTAAGTAAATAAGACCTCTTTTCATATTTACTCCATGATCTGCTTTATATTTACGAATATTTATGTTCATTAGTTTACATAACTAAGAAGAAATAGAGAGAGAGAAAGAGTGATAAGGGAGAGATGGAGAGAGAGTGTGCATGTTTAGGGGTGAGATAAAGAGACAAAATAAGATTTATGGAAAGAAGGGGGGGAGAGAAGAAGAGAGAAGGAGAGAGGGAGGGATATAGTAATGTAGTTGGAGAGAGAGATGGGTGGAAAGAGAGAGAGAAAGAAAGGGAGATGGGGGAAGAGAGAGGATTAGAAAGAGAGAGAGAGAGAAGATTGGAGGGAAAAAAGAGAGGGAGGTAGGAGAGAAAGGAAGGATGAGAGAGAGGAGGAGAGTGATGGGGGAAGAGAGAGTATTGGAGAGAGAGAGAGAGAGAGAGATCAAGGAAGAGAGAGGGATTTAGGAGAGCGAGAGATAGAGGAAGGACGAGAGAGAGGACTTGAGAGAGAGGAGGAGAGAGGGATCGATAGAGAGATGGATTTGGTGGGGGAGAGATGTAGGAAATAAGAAATATAGAGAGTGAGAAGTGGAGAGAGAGAGAGGGAGTGACAAGGGAGAGACAAAGAGAGAGCATGTATGTTTGGGCTGAGATAAAGAGACAAATAATGAGAGATGGAGATAAGGTGGGGGAGAAGGAGATATAAGAAGAGAGGGAGGGATATAATAACATAGTTGGTGGGTGAAGAGAGAGAGAGAGGGAGAGAGAGATGGGAGAGAAAGGGAAAGAGAGGAAAGAAGAGAGAGGATGTGAGAGAGTGGTGAGAGGGAGGGAAAGAGAGATGGACTTGGAGGGGGAGGGAGAGGGAGGTAAGAAGAAAGACATAGAGAGATAAATATGGAGAGAGAGAGAGAGAGTGAGTGATAAGGAAGATGGAGAGAGAGGGAGAGAGGACAAAAGGAGGAAAGAGAGATATTAGTGGGGGAGAGGGAGAGAAGGGGAAGATAGAGATATAGATGGAAGGTGAAGAGAGGGAAGAAGAGAGAGATGGGTAGAGGAGGGGATTGACAAATAGATTAATATATATGGAGCACGAGAGCGTGTGTGTTTAGGGGGGTGAGATAGAGAGTCAGAAAAGAAGAGATGGAGGGGGATATGATATGGATGGAGGGTGGAGAGAGGGAAGAATATTTCTCACACTAGATGGATTGATATAAGTGGAGATGGTGATTTATAATCCTATTTGATTATTTGCACTATATGCATCGATTTTAGTGTAGATATTTATTTCTAATGATATTTGATTACTTGTACTAGATGCATTGATTTCAGTGTAGGTGGTGATTTCTAATACAATTTGATTGCTTGCACTGAATTTGTTGATTTCAATTTAGATGTCGAATTATAATTATATTTGATTACTTGCACTAGATGAATTGATTTCAATGTTGATGATTTCTAATCCTATTAGATTGTTTTCCCTAAATGCATTGATTTCAGTGTAGATGGCGATTTCTAATCCTATTTGATTTCTTTGAGTAAATGCATTGATTTCAGTGTAGATGTTGGTTTCTAGAGAGAGAGAGAGAGAGAGTGATAAAGAAGATGGAGAGAGAGGGAGAGAGGACAAAAGGAGGAAAGAGAGATATTAGCGGGGGAGAGGGAGAGAAGGGGAAGATAGAGATATAGATGGAAGGTGAAGACAGTGAAGAAGAGAGAGATGGGGAGAGGGGGTGATTGACAAAGACATTGATATATATGGAGTGCAAGAGCGTGTGTGTTTAGGGGGGTGAGATAGAGAGACAAAAAAGAATAGATGGAGGGGGATATAGATATGGATGCAGGGTGGAGAGAGGGAGGAATATTTCTCGCACTAGATGGATTGATATAAGTGGAGATGGTGATTTCTAATCCTATTTGATTATTTGCACTAGATGCATCGCTTTTAGTGTAGATATTTATTTATAATGATATTTGATTACTTGCAATAGATGCATTGATTTCAGTGTAGGTGGTGATTTCTAATACAATTTGATTTCTTGCACTGAATGTGTTGATTTCAATCTATAATTATATTTGATTACTTAAACTAGATGAATTGATTTCAATGCAGATGATTTCTAATCCTATTTGATTGTTTGCAGTAAATGCATTGATTTCAGTGTAGATGGAAATTTCTAATCCTATTTGATTTCTTTGAGTAAATGCATTGATTTCAGTGTAGATGTTGGTTTCTAGAGAGAGAGAGAGTGAGTGATAAGGAAGATGGAGAGAGAGGGAGAGAGGAAAAAAGGAGGTAAGAGATATATTAGTGGGGGAGAGGGAGAGAAGGGGAAGATAGAGATATAGATGGAAGGTGAAGAGAGTGAAGAAGAGAGAGATGGGGAGAGGGGGTGATTGACAAAGAGAATGATAAATATGGAGTGCGAGAGTGTGTGTGTTTAGGGGGGTGAGATAGAGAGACAAAAAACAAGAGATGGTGATTTATAATTCTATTTTATTGTTTTCACTAAATGCATTGATTTCAGTGTAGATGGCGATTCCTAATTCTATTTGATTTCTTTGAGTAAATGCATTGATTTCAATGTAGATGTTGGTTTCTAGAGAGAGAGAGTGAGTGATAAGGAAGATGGAGAGAGAGGGAGAGAGGAAAAAAGGAGGAGAGAGAGATATTAGCGGGGGAGAGGGAGAGAAGGGGAAGATAGAGATATAGATGGAAGGTGAAGAGAGTGAAGAAGAGAGAGATGGGGAGAGGGGGTGATTTACAAAGAGAATGATATATATGGAGTGTGAGAGCATGTGTGTTTAGGGGGGTGTGATAGAGAGACAAAAAACAAGAGATGGTGATTTATAATCCTATTTGATTATTTGCACTAGATGCATCAATTTTAGTGTAGATATTTGTTTCTAATGATATTTGATTACTTGCACTAGATGCATTGATTTCAATCTAGGTGGTGATTTCTAATACTATTTGATTGCTTGCACTGGATGTGTTGATTTCAATTTAGACGTCGATTTATAATTATATTTGATTGCTTGCACTGGATGCATTGATTTCAATGTAGATTATTTCTAATCTTATTTAATTGTTTGCACTAAATGCATTGATTTTAGTGTAGATGGCGATTTCTAATCCTATTTGATTGCTTTGAATAAATGCATTGATTTCAGTGTAGATGTTGGTTTCTAATCTTATTTGATTGCTCGCATTAGGTGCATTGATTTCAATGTAGAGGTTATTTTCTAATCTTATTTGATTGCTTGCATTAAATGCATTGATTTCAATGTATATGTTGATTTATAATTTGATGTAATTGGATATATGACGGTATATTAATTTTAAAGTGATTGGATTAACAATATGCATTGATTTTAGTGTAAGTACAAAAAGTTATTGACAATGTACATTGATTTTTGTGTTATAGTAATTTAACCTATTAATATTGAAGAGCAAGAGAAACAAGGTGTCATGTTTTCTACAACAGCTCAAGCTAAAGATTTAATTGGTTTACGATTTAAATTTTATTTTCCATATAATCCATATGAAAAGATAACAAAACTAACAAGGGTGGCAATAAGAATAGTAGAAGAAAATAGTTTGAGATTGATCACAATGAAGACTATTTGTAACATGAGTACATTCTTATTATTCACATTTTCTATCTTTCAACACTATTATTGTCACTTTGCATTCAAAAAACATATTTCATCATTTTTCATCACTATAGTTATTAACAATATTTATCATCTCAACGAACTAAGGTAACTAAGAAAATTTAAAATTAAAATGACCAAGTTAATCTCAGAAATATTTAGCATATTTAAAATGATTATATTAATATTTGATATAGTTACATATTATTGATAAAATTAATCATATCTTCGATAGATTTTCCTTGACAACACACGACTGAAACCAGCCTAGATCCATCTTAACTCCGGATCTATCAAGCGCTGAGAGAGATCAAATCTTTCGAGGTGCAAACCTTTTCTCAAGTTTTGCACTCAAAAAAGAAGTTTGAACCTCGAGAGATTTGATCCCTCTCGGCGCTTGATAGATCCGGAGTTAAGATGGATCTAGGCTGATAGATATTCAAATAAATGAAGGTTGTTTTATAGCATAACATGATGATACTTGCCTTTAATACAACAAAAGCTATAATGTCCCCCTTTTTAGAGGATTTTGTAATTGTAGGGCACATAGATTTATTCACAGTTATTATCATTATTTATTTATTGCAATTATCATTCTTCAAACGTTATTGGTATTTTTTTATGCTATCATAATCCCAAGAGAAAATTCACATCTTGCTCACTAAAATTTTGATGTGGTTTAGGCTAAATTAAAAGAAAAATGGTTCTTTAGAGACATACCGGCATAACCAACTGTGAATTATCTTGCGGCTCCAAAATACCGGACTTACGAAATACTTGAATAAATTCTGCTCAACCCTGTCAACAATTTGTTGAGGAAATCCTGTTGAAACATAGATCCAGGCGTTAATGCTATCAAGAGTAGTGATAAGAAGTGTGTCCGTCAAAATTTGAAAATTTTCCCTTCTTTTATTAAAGCCGTATATATGAGTTTTTTTTTTGAAGTATTTATGAATATTTTATTAGAGCGTTTATGTTTATGGTATTGTGATTATGAGCTTGTTAAGCTATAAAAGCATTCTCGTTGGAAACTTGAAAAACACATTAAGATATAATTCCTTCCCTTTCCTGTTTAGAATATTAAATAAAGAGGTTTTTGTTTATGATTTTGTGATTTGGGAGTTTGGTGAGTTGTTTGGTAAAGTATTTTGGTCCTTTTAATAATATTTTTAATTAAATTGATTGGGATGTATGCTTTTTAATATTTATAAAAGTTTTTAATTAAACTTATTAGAATTATTTATTTATTATTTATTTCTGAAAATTTTATGAAAGGATTTTATTTTGGGTTGGGTACCTAAATTTATTTGAGTTTTATTATAGTGAATTAATTATGTGTTTTTCACTTGAATTTGGGTATATGAATGCGATGAGAGATAATATTTCTAGTCATTAAAATTAATATTTAAAATTGTACTTTTATAATAATTAATTTATTTTTTGTGTTTAATTCTTTTTTAAAGAAGTCAAATTTTTTTACTAGAAGAGTTAGAGTGAGGTTATTGGTATTAAGCCAATCTACACATATATTTAAAAATTTAGAAGGCATTTATCCTCAACTTATTAGCAGACCCTAACCTTGAGGGCATCGAGGATAATTGACCTCGTGACCTCCCATTAGTTAGATGTTTCAATTTGCAATTATACAAGCTTTAATTTAGCATTGTATTTCATGATTCACTTGTATAACTTCTAGTTCTATGTTTTGATATTTCTTCCACTCCATTAAATAGAATTACAGGCTTGTCTTCACAAACAAAGATTGTAACGTGCTGAAATAATGGAGCTGACCTTGACTAGCAATTCCATTTCTATGTTGTTGAATGGCTCTATGGAAATTCAACCACTAGTCCAAATAATTTACATCGACTCGATTACCTCATTAAGAACTACATCCCCACGCTTCCACATTATCCTCTCTGATGGAATGCAACAACACGAGACGCTACTACCAGCTTCATATACTGGAAAAGTTGCATTTGAAGACATCCAAGTCGGCTCGATCGTTCTACTTAAAAAAGTAGCTTGCACGGTCTTCCAACAATCTTCGTAAGGCCTAAAATATGTCTTCAGTTTCCTTCGTACTTCTGTCTCTTTTTTCTCTTCTCGCATCACCCAAAAAAATTAATGAATACTAAATTAACTTCTTGTTCTTCCATTTGCACAAGGTCCATAAGAGTTCTTGAGCTTGAGGTTGTAAGACGTAGACACTACTACATGCAAAGGCAAGCATATCCCAAACTAGCTCCTCATTATCACAAGAAGGCCCACGCTTTACAATAACTCTAGTAAATACGCCCACACCTACAATTATCTCATCCAAGGCGCTAAACCCATATCAAAGATATTGATTGATACAGGGTAAAGCAACTGCAAAGACAAAATTGAGGACTTACAACAATGCATGTGGCTCAGGAAAAGTCTTTGGCCTTGACCTAATTGATTGGGATAGAGATTAAATCCACCTTTCTGCATTCGCTGAGTTGGTTGAATCCTTTTATAATCTAATCCTAGTTGGGAAACTATACATTGTTTCAGATGTCATGGTAAAATAAACTAACCCAAACTTCAACCCTCTAAAGAACAAATGGGAGATTTTTTTGTTTGTTGCATCCACTATCAAACCATGTACGCATGATGATCCAACTTTTCCTTATCAATGCTTCCATTTCAAAACCATCAATGAAATCAAGTCCACAAGCTCAAATACGAATGTTGATGTTATTGGTATTGTCAATTCCACCTCACCCGCCACAACAATCCAATAAAGGATGGAAATGAAACATTTAGGAAAACCATGTTAGGGCCCTATATTACTAATGTAGTCCCTTATTGTTGTTAGTGTAGCCCCCTTATTGTTATTGTTGTACCCCTGTAGTCCCCATATTGTTATTATTGTGCCCTTACATTATTATTGTTAGGTCGAGTAAGATTATATTGTGACCCCATGGACTCCTATATATAGAAAGGAGGTCTTGTCATCTGTGTCATCCAAGAATTGTTAATTTATGTAATGTAAAGGATGTTTACCCCTCGAAATGGCTGATTGCTAAGGCGTTGATCTCTCTTTTCTTCTATTTTGAGAGCTGGTTTCAGAACATTTGGAATCATAGCTTTGGATTTTAGGGTTTCGTTGCTTCAAACAAGTCATCGTGGCATTTTCTCTATAAGTTTTTTTCTACGAAGTTTCAGAAGCTAAAAAAAGCTCCTCTCGGCTAGACCCCCAATGACTTTCAGGTAAGTTGATTCCCCTGGCTATGGTATTTTTATGTGAGTCTGGTACTAGGCTTGTCTAGTTCCACATCGATGTTGTTTATCCTTTTGGATGAGTGAATTGGGTGTGGTTAAGTTATCAAGTGTGTGATTCTATTGGTGTGGTTTCTTTTTGGGGTTTTCAGAGTCAGTGGTGGGGAACTTTTTAGGTAGGCACCTTAGGTGGTAAACGCCAGGTGCTTAGAAAGGCTGGTCGTCTTCTTCCCATCACTATTATTGCTAGCCTACGTCCATTACTATCTAACTTGGTTTTGGTTCTGCTGTCATTCAGTCTTGGCCTGAGAGTTATCGTCAAACTTTTCTAATACTGCTTGTGGTCTACTACGTTGGGTGAGTAGTCCTGGGTAATTTAGTGGTTTCGATTAGTGAAGGTGTGCCTCTCCTCCTTGGGTGGCATCTCTAACATGCAACCGTTCATATCTCAAACCAACCCGACTCTGTGCAAGTCCCATCTTGGTCTTGGGGGTAATGCGTTGTGGTGGTGGTCGGTTATTGGCTTTTTTGGTTGCGATTCAATGGGGTTATTCCTTCTGGGTGATTGTTTTCTCTCCTTTTTATCTATTCCGTGGTTGTTGTGTGTCGTTAGCCATGCCTTATTAGTGAGGCCAACCTCATCGCAGAGGAGGGTGGCAAAGCCTCACTAGGCACCATGCCAACAGTCAAAGCTCGACCACGATGGACTCAAAAAGTGAGGAACGTGTGGGGGAGATGGCCCATGCCAACAACTGCTCCTTGGGCTTAGCGGAGTCACCGACTACACTGGAATTGATTGCTGAGAAACTCTGAGGAGTTCAGGAAAACTTAGACATCCTCATTAAACATCGTTACGAAGATAGAAATGAACGGATCACGTACATGAATGATATTCAATTCAGCCTAAGTGAAATTTTGGAATAGATGGAGAGCATCCGTTGGATCCAGTGACGCATCAACGACCGTCTATGTGACTTGGAGGCCTGAGTAGAGCATATTGAATTCCACATGCATGAGAGAGATGGCCTTCTTGCAACACCTCATGTGCTTCCTCCTCAACCACCTTTGTGATATGACGATTTCAGATTCTCTGTCTCTTTAGTCTTCTTTTTGCTTTGTAAGGATAATCAACCTACCAGAAATAATGGTTTTATGGTCATATCTTAAGCATTCTCTGACTCTTTTTGATAAAAGATATGGTCAGACTGAAGGTAGGAGATTTGTGGAGACAGATTTTGTACTATGCTTTTCTATGATGATAATATTAAAAATAACCTTTGATCGACAAAAAAAAAGGTTTAAAATGTAGTCAATTTAGGTTTTGAGAGAAAATTTTCGGATAAAACTGTGTGGAGTATTTCTAATCTTGTCCACACAGTTTTATCCATAAAATTTCTCTAGATAGGATTAAAAATCCTTCACACATTTTTATCTAGAAAATTTCTCTTAGGACAGGTTTAAAAATCCTCCACATAGTTTGATCCGGAAATTTTCTCTCAGGACATGATTAAAAATCCTCCACATAGTTTTATCTGAAACATTTTTCTCAATATGAATAACTCTGGAAATATACTTTCTCTCAATTTAGGTTTTACTGATTGGTAAATTGAGGTATTTGGTAGTTTGTTAATTGTAATTTTGCATTGTGGCGATGGAGAATCCAATGCTACCCAATGACAATAATAATGTCTTATTGTAGTAATAATGTTTGTGTTGAGAAGGTTGTCTAGAAGGTTTTACATTTTCTGTGTGTGTGTGTGTGTGTGTGTGTGTGTGTGTATAGTGTTTTGAGATGCCTATTGTTGTTTACCAACGATTTAATTTGTATAGCTACACTAATATATTACAATTTGATTTATGTACCATTTTATGGGTGGAGAGAATTAAAGTCTTATTGCAATAGCAATGTAAATAAAATTAGCAATAAGAAAAAACATAAACCATGGTATTTATAGATAAGTCTATTTATAAATTAAGAATATCCATGGTAAAGTGGGGTAAACCTCCAAGGTTAAGAATATTGTTCCATGTTTATTCAAATTTATATAAATTTTACTTATATATTAATTCATAGTTGTAATTTAATTTGTTTACACACAAACACACACACATATATCAATTTTAGCAATGTGAGATGTATAATAAAGAAAGTGTTTTGAGGCTTATTATGAATTGATGCCTATGGTTTTTTACCAACTATTAATCTCTATAATTACACTAGTATATTACAATTCGATTTTTGTACCATATTTTTGGTGGAGAGAATTAAAGTCTTATTTCAAGAGCACTGTAAATAAAATTAGCAATAAGAAAAGACCAAAACTAAAAATAAACAAGTGTTGTAGGGCAACGTTGTCCCTGCCACTTTGGATGTTATGTTTTTAGAAAAATTGCTATTTGATATATGAAATGGAAATTTTAATTTCTAATTAAGTGACAAGGACTTACATAAATTTTTGCTGGGTAGTAACTACTACTAAGTTTGTACATTTACAATTTTACTCCTACATGGTAAAGCATAAAAAAAAACTGTAAATAATAATAGAAAAGAAAACATAAATAATAGGAGAATGTAACTCCTGGTAGGTATATTTATTTGCATCTTGTTCCTATTCATTTTTTATGTAAATACTTGCTTAACCTATGGTGGGCATTAACTCATGGTAAATAGGTTATTTACTTGAGTAGGATTTTAATTCTAGGTGGTTTTCCTATGAAGCTTAAGAATGAAAAATCATTGCACAAATGTTTAAAAATCATGGTAGCATGAGGATGATATCAATGAGGGCTATAAATATGAGAAAGTGTAATTTGGATAACCCAGTCTTAGGAGGAGAAAGCTAGGATCATGAATAGCCCTAGCTATCTCCATGTTGCAATTCTAGGTGAACCCACTGTCTGCCCTATTGCTTCCCATGATTGGATAAGAAGGTCGTGAGAAAGAAGTTAATGTCCTTATGGGAACTAAAATAGGAAAAATATATTTAGGGTAAAAATCCTCCCTTTCTCTATTGTAGTTTTTTTTTAAATGTCCATATAGAATTGAATAGTAGTTGTGGTTTTTACCAATTGATGTTTTATTTTGATTAAGAAATATTTTTGAAAATCATGCTTTTTCAACTGGATGGTTATTATTCTTAAATCCAATTGCCCCATTTATTTCAGTAAAATATTTCTCCCAATGCTGCTTAGATTGACTTCATGGTTGTGCAACTTGAGCTTTCATGCAAAATAATTTGCTTTCATGTTCTAGTATTATTCACCTTGGTAGTTCTCAATTTTAATAGAAAAAATTGTTTCAACTAGGGCTTTCGATTTGGTCCTGTATTACTATGTAAAAAACATATTGCATTAGGCTTGAACCAACACTGAGACATGTGAAATGTAATGACGATATATATGAAAAAAACTTAGTAGTCATACTCATTTGTATTCGAAGTTGGACTGCGTAAATAAAAACATTCGAATTTTAATCCACATCTTATAAGGATTCAAACCCATTGTAATCACATTGTTACAATATTTACTCTTGTAAAAGCTCAAGTATCCACCACACCAATTAATTTGGAATGGAATATATTGAGATGGAGAAAATTCTTGTGAATAGTCATAACAACAAATCATTTGAAACCTAATATTTAATAGTTGTGTTCATTGTTTGTTAAGAAATTTATTTTTAAATCTATGAGAGATGTCACAGATGAAAAAGTGTGGGTACCAATTCACATGAGACAACAACTCTGTTTGCATAGATATTATATCCAAAGAAAATGAAAAGTATTTATTTTCTAATAAAATTTATCTTCACATTGTCGATAGGAGCACGTTATGATATATGCACACAAGGCAATGTGAAACCCTAAGTTCTTTTATCTTCTACCAGGCTAGCTAAAACATCTATTCAACATTAGTAGAAATTCTTTCGGTAATAATCACATGACCACGTTCCAGTGCATGTGATTATTACCGAAAGAATTTCTACTAGTTTATATGATGGATCACAGAAGCTTAGATTCCAAAAATCTATTCAACATGTTAAGTGACAATCAAAATTCTTCTTTAGAGCATGATATAATTACAACATCTATAGTTGTTACAATATTCGAGATCTCTTGAAGTCACTAACACCATAAGACTACAATTCACGAAGTACCTAGATGTTTATAGAAAGCAAAATTATGATAAAATGTTGATTGCTGCTGAAAAATATCAGACGAATTACATAACCAAAATAACTCTAAACAATATATGAAGGAATAAAAACCTAAAAAATTGTTGTGATAGAGAGAAAGTTTGACAAATTAAAACAAAAAAAAAAAGAAATGCCATAAAACACTTTGTACATATATTTCACAATGAATGAAATGTTTATAAGATGTTTATTTTAAGAAAGAAAATCCATATTCATATCAATACTTACTATCAATAAATAATTTGATGTTTTGTAGTGATAATGGCATTGATTGCAACTTAATAGTGGGAAACAAAAGTACACAACCAAAAACAATATTTGCATCCAAATGATTAGGGAAACCGTTTAGACTCTAAAATATTATGGCAAGTGTTGTTGGACGTAATTGACTCAATGAGCCCAACCATAGAGTATACGAGTTGAATTTATTTGTTTGGGGAAGTTTCTTTTGTTTTCCATGTTGTTTTAAATATATGAACAAAATATTATTATTTTTTATATCCTTAAAAACATTATATAAAATAAACAAAATTGTTTACATTCAAACATGAAAAACTTTCATCTTTTAATTGCCTACTAAGGGATAAGGACTTGCATAAATTTTTGGTGGGTAGTAACCACTACTAAGTTTGCACATATACACTTTTACTCCTACACGTTGAAGAGTTAAAGAAAACATAAATAATGGTAGATAGTAACAGGTACATTTATTTCCATCTTGTTTCTATTAATTTTTTATGCAAATACTTGCTTAAATTATGGTGGGCACTAAGTGTTAGACAACAAAATTGGAAATCAACTAAACTATATTTTTAAGAATGATCTCAAAGAATGATGTCCATAGTGTACATATTAATACAATAGGTAAACCGTTGATTCGTTTTTCTAAGTTTCTTGGACTCCAAAAACTACTCACCATAACATACACTAACCTAAATCTAATCCAGAAGATTAGGTATCTAACATTTCCCTCTTAATCCGAAGGAATGTATCAAAGTCCAAGAATGAGAGCTAAAAATGCAAAAATGCATCTTAACCAAGAGCTTATTGTCGCTTAGAAATGGTTTTTAAGGATGGCCACAAATCAAGGATAGTGATTTTTAAGAGAAAACCACAAACGATACCCACATATGGAACCTTCATAGCAGTTCTCAGATTAATAAAAAATTTCAACTAAAGAACCATCAATGTAGTTCCTCGAACAATTCTGAATCTAGCTAGAAGCTGAAGTCTTCTTCTAATGGGAGTGCTTGTTCACAAATCCCATCAACAACCATAAGTAAAAAAGCACATGCCTTTCAAAAACATTCTTTTAAGACAACACAAAACTGAGTAAAAATTAATAGCAAAAAATACTGATTTTCTCCTTCGTGCTGGTCGCATCTATTGAAGCCAATCAAGCCCAAAACAAGTGGAGCTTCAGTCAACCAGTTTTGAGTGCAATCACCCTCTCATTTCTCTACTGCATGTGGAGTACTCAGCGCTAACAAAAATATGCAACAACAACAAGCACCTGATCTAAATAAACAACCTCTGCCGCTTTCACACAACCTCGATGCTCATGAAGGCCACAAGACAAGTGGCTCACGTATTTATCAGAGAAATTAAATTGTGCTCTGATACTCCTTGAACCTGCATTCTAATACCACTGTTAGACAACAAAATTGGAAACCAACTCAACCGTATTATTAAGAATTATCTCAAAGAATGATGTACATAGTGTACATATTAATACAATAGGTAAATAATGGATTCAGTTTCTTAAGTTTCTTGGACTCCAATAACTACTCACCATAATACACACTAACCCATACTTAATCCTGATGATTAGGTGTCTAAGAGTAACTGATGGTAAATATGTTATTTATGTGAGTATTAACTAATTTCAAGGATTTTAATTTTAGGTGGTTTTCCTATAAAGCTTAACAACGAAAATTCATTGCACAATTATTTAAAAATCATGGCATAATTATTTCAACTACATCTATAAATTATGGCAAACAAATTTGAAGCATTGATCTAGATGGCACAAACACTGCAATAAAAACTTCAAAGATATGGTCCAATCAAATGTTTAAAAACTGTTTTTTTCAATTATATATATTATTTTATTATTATTATTATTAAAAAAAAATTTCAGAATTAAACATTATAATGTATTAATTAATGCTAAATTAATAGTAATCAACAAGCTGCTAGAATCATATGTTGACAAGAACTGAGAAAAACACATTGTTCCAAATAAAACTTTCAACTAACCATTAACCAAACCCAATTAGACAAACATAATGATGTGTACTGAAGCATTGAGTTGTAACAACAATGATCGATGCTGAGATATGCAAGCCATTTTGAATGAAGTGTTGATGAACAACTCCACCTGCCAAAAAATAGGAGTTGGAGTTACTGGCCTAGTTGGTTCCAATTCATTGGCATGATAAATAAGGATTAACAGATGTGAACCAACTACAACTACCCCATTTGTTGCTTCACAGAGTCTGTTTATTGCCTTTTTCATAGATCCATCAAGAACTTTGCCTGTATCAATAAATATTGGTAATTTGTGAGCCTTCAAATATGAATATTTCTTCAATAGCTCTAGCTCTCCCTCATTCAGCACGAGGCTTGCAAGAGTTATCTTAGCAATATTCCTTGGTCCAACTTCCAAAATATTTTCTATTTTCTAAGACTAAGACTAACTTCCAAAGACATGACTAAGCATCATAAGAACCTCCTTTGGGCTACGACACTCCTCATCAACGATTCTGCCACTGTTAAGACTGGTTGAATCTGATTCCCTTGGATTACCATATGGACATATTTCATTTTCACGCCGATTATAAGTAGCCCCTGTTCTTTGAATACCAACCACATCCAGATTTTTACCTTCTCTGCTTGCAGCTGAGGACGACTGCTAAACTCCCTTTGATGTTCCCGACACTGCCCTGCTTGATTTTTCCTTAAAATTTATAACATTGTCTTCAGTTTGTTCTTCATGATTAGATTGAGCACCTGGAGGACGTCCCTTTGGTACAAATACTTCAACTTGCTAATCACTTGGACCCTTTTTTCTCAAGCTTTTGAAAGAAGTCTGGATTTAGCCCTTTGCCAGTCAATGCGAGAGCCCTTTTCTTTAAGAAATCGACTATCTTATCTGGCATGTCTGAAAGAGTTTTCAGTTCCTGGTTTGAACCATCCGATGACACAGCAGGAGTGGAATTCGCTTCATTCCCGGTGCGATTTGAATTTTCAAGATCCATCCTTTTTAATGATTGAGTCATCTTTGTGGTTTCAATGTCTGAGACCGGTGGTTTTGGTGCTGAAGAAATTGATTCATCTTCAGGACCTGGAACCTCCTTCCAGATTTGGAGCACCTCTGTTACGGGTTTCACCTTGTCGAACCGACAAGCATAAAATACAACAATGGTTGAATACTTGGAATTCGATAAAACATGGCTTGCATGAATTTCCATCCGGCTCAAAGTATTAGCTATTACTTTACGAGTGGCCCAATTTGTATTTTCCAGGGATTCATGAATGCATGACATCAACATTTCCATATACTGTGGAGAAATTGCTCCAACCTGAGCATGAATCGCAATGACAGGAAGCAAATATGTGGCAACCAAGAAGTTGGGATCACTCAAATACTTGCAGATACACGAGCAAAGTCATTGGAAGATCCCCTTGGCGGGTCTTTGGCATTCTCAATAAGATTTGAAAGGCACATTGCAGTTCTGCTCTGCGCACTCATGTTCTGCTCACCCAATATTTCAAACAGAGGCTTCCCGAACACAAAAACCAGAGATCCCGCCCTATTTCCATTGTCTCCCCTCAAATACTTCCATGAAGGAACACCTATTGTAACCAGACAAGCCTCTCTGAGATTTACGAGCTTGTTGAGGGCGATGTGAATCCTCTGCTTGAGCTCGATCATGGCGAATTTCCCTGTGCGGGGAGGCTTTGCCGCTTTACCTGAAAGAAAGAAAGAAAGTGATCATTGCCATTTTGAATGAAAGAAATGTAAGGATTCTGGACACCACATATCTCCACAATGGTATGATATTGTCCACTTTGGGCCTAAGCCCTCATGGCTTTGCTTATGGGCTTTACCCCAAAAGGCCTCATACCAATGGAGATATTTGTCCATCCTTATATACCCATGATCCTCCCACTTCTAGTCAATGTGGGACTTTGGTCGTATACCCAACAATCCTCCCCTCGAACAAAGGACCATCGAGCCTCCCCTCAAACGATTATCCATCCGTCCACTCTCTACCAACCAGGATTCTCCACTCCAATGCGTTGGAAGCACACACCTTACATGGAGCACCACCTGCCTCGAGAGCTTGCTCTATCCCAGGTCAACTCCTCTTCACCGTGTTGGGACCAGGACACGTCCATGAAGAATCCGGAGCATACCGCCAGTCTAACCGAGCTCATCCATGGATCCCATCGTGATATTACCGGGGCCCACCACCTTCGTTCGGCATTCGAGGATTCATCCACTTCGCTAACTTCGGGGCATGGCTTTGATACCACTTGTTGGGGAAACAAGAAACGAGGAGAAATGACACTGATTTGGATAACTGAAAGATAAATCACTTGAAACTTTATTAATGAAAATTCTCCGTTGCATACAAGCCTCTCGGGCTACATCTTTTAACTAGACATATTTTCGTTATTTCGTTATTCAACTATATCTCGTTATTTACCTAAATTCTGTTATTCTAACTACATAGTAAATTTACATACTCTATTGATTCAAATTGCAGTAGGGTTTCAGAAACAAAACAAAATCGGTTTTTTGAAGAAGTACCGTAGTTCTTAATTTTTTTTTCTGGGCTGTGGGAAAACAAATATATGAGGCAGACAATATGTAGGAACAAGTAGGGGTTTTCAAAAAGAAAATTTCAGAAAACTCTATTGATTCAAATTGCAGTAGGGTTTCAGAAACAAAACAAAACAAAAATTCGGAGTAGGGTTTTTTTTTTGAGCAGATTTAAAAAAAAAAAGAAATTATGATTAAATTTTTGAGCAGATTTTTAAAAGGAATTGTCAAGAAATTTTCTGAAGCAGAAATTGACATTTTTTGAGCAGTTTTTAAAAGGAATTGTCAAGAAATTTTCTGAGCAGAAATTGACATCGAAGGTCTTTTTTGTTTTATTTTTTTTTATGGACTCAGTTTTCTGTTCTTAAGAACATAGTAGTAGAAAGAAAATCTGCAAACAAGAGGGAAAATCTTGAAACCCTGGAAGAAGAGTGGAAATTTTTTGATTTGTAGAAGGAGGGAAAACATAAAACCTTAGGAGGGAGAAATGGCGAAAATGACAAACGCAAGATTTGAGGTGGAGAAATTAACCGGGAAAAACAATTTTGCTCTGTGGAAATTGAAGGTTAGGGATTTGCTGGTGCAACAAGGGTTGCACAAGGCACTTGACAGGGTAACTAGAAAACCAGCAAGCATGTCAAACTCGGATTGGGAGGACTTGGATGCCCGAGCTCTCAGTACCGTTCGGTTGTGTTTGGCAGACGAAGTACTCTTCAATATTGTTGGAGAGAGTACAACCGCAGGGTTGTGGAAGAAATTGGAAACCCTCTATATGACAAAATCATTGATTAACAGAATCTATTTAAAGAGACAGCTGTACAGCCTTCGGATGAAGGAGGGTACGAAAATTGCAGATCATTTGAATGTTTTTAATACGCTTATTTGTCAGTTGTCCGATATGGAAGTAAAGATGGAGGAAGAAGACAAGGCAATAACCTTGTTGTGTTCCTTGCCTGAGTCATGGGATCACTTCGTGACCTCAGTCAGTTTGAGCACTGTCGATTCATTGAATTTTGAATCTGTCGTGGGTGCTCTCTTATCTGAAGAGGTACGAAGACAATCTAGCATTGAGACTTCTGCACCTGAAGCCATGGTAGCTAGAAGTCGGTCAAAGGAACGGGGGGAGAAGACAAGAGGTTCTTCCAGATCGAAGTCAAAGGGCGACAAGAAGAGTAAAGCAAAATGCTGGTACTGCAACAAACCGGGACATCTCAAAAAGGATTGTTGGAAACGGAAGGAGGCGGAAAACAACAAGGAAGCAAATCAGGTCGATTCAGGTATGGATGATGAGGTTTTAATTGCTGAAGCACTCCCTGTATGTAATATCTCACAAGATGCTGACTATTGGCTATTAGACTCTGGTGCTTCTCATCATATGAGTCCGCACCGGAATTGGTTTTCATCATATGAGACCGTAGATGGTAATTGTGTTTTCATGGGAAATAATGCATCTTGTCAGACTGTTGGGATTGGAAATGTGCGAATTAAAATGTATGATGGTACAATTAAAACCTTATTTGATGTTAGGCATGTACCTGATCTAAAGAAAAACTTGATTTCCTTGGGAGTTTTGGATTCGAATGGTTATAAGTTTACAAGTCAGAATGGAGTGCTGAAAGTCTCGAAAGGAGCCTTGGTTGTTATGAAGGCTGAAAAGGTCGGAAACCTGTACAGACTCAAGGGAAGCACTCAAGTCAGTGAAGCAACGATCGTGTCAGATAAAGCAGAAGAAGGTTCTTGTCTATGGCATCAGCGGTTGGGTCACATGAGCGAGAAAGGTCTTCAGGTACTGATGAATCGCAAGCTACTTCCTAATTTGAAATCCTTGAAGTTGGATTTTTGTAAATATTGTGTGTTTGGAAAACAATGTAAACAAAGATTCAAGTCTGGCAATCATAATAGTAAGCAGATTTTGGACTATATTCATTCTGATCTGTGGGGACCATCTCCTACTGTGTCCTATGGAGGTGCCGTGTATTTTTTAACTTTTATTGATGATTTCTCCAGAAAAGTTTGGGTCTATATGTTGAAAAAGAAAGCTGATGTGTTTAATGTGTTTAAATAATTTAAAATAATGGTGGAAAAGAAAACAGGAAAATCAATCAAATGTTTAAGAACTGACAATGGCGGTGAATTTACCTCTTTAGAATTTGAACAATTTTGTAAGGATGAAGGGATAGTTAGACATAAAACTGTTGTTTATACTCCTCAGCAGAATGGTGTTGCTGAACAGATGAATCGGACTCTTATGGAAAGAGCCAGAAGCATGATTAGTAATGCTAATCTGCAAAAGGATTTGTGGGCAGAAACAGTATCTACTGCTTGTTATTTAGTTAACAGATCACCTTCGGTTGCAATAAACTGTCAAATTCCTGAAGAAGTTTGGTCGGGTCAGTCTTGTGATTATTCGCATTTGAAGATTTTTGGTTGTGATGCCTATGTTCTTATTCCTAGAAATCAGCGTTCAAAATTAGATCCAAAATCAAAATGTTGTGTCTTTGTTGGATATGATTATTCAATGAAGGGAAATAGGTTGTGGGATCCTACTTCACGAAAAATAGTCATTAGTAGAGATGTAACATTTGATGAATCATCTCTTTTAAAATTAGATGTTGAAAGAGTTGAACAGAAGCAAGTATCGCCAGGTCAGCAGATTCAATTGGAGACTGTACCTTTTCCAGAAAGTCGAAGGGAAGGAGAGACTTCTGAAAAAGGTGGAGAAGCAGAGGAAACTGGAGAAGTTCCAGAATCCAGTCAGCAACCAGTCACTCTAAGAAGGTCTACAAGGGAAAGAAGAACACCAAAAAGGTATGAAGACTCTGCTTCATCATTTGCATTGATTACTGAAGATGGGGAACCATCCTGTTATCAGGAAGCAGTTGATGATGCAGATAGCGAGGTATGGAAAAAGGCTATGGAAGAAGAAATGGACTCTTTAGCCAAAAACAAAACCTGGGATCTTGTAGAACTTCTTGAAGGGAGAAGCGTTGTTGGGTGCAAATGGGTCTTCAAGTTGAAGAGAAAAGTTGATGGAAGTATCGACAGGTATAAGGCGAGATTGGTTGCAAAAGGGTATTCTCAGGTTGAAGGTATTGACTTTCATGAGATCTTTTCACCAGTAGTTAAACTTGTTTCTATTCGTACTGTGTTAGCACTAACTGCTTTATTGGACCTTGAGTTAGAACAGTTAGATGTTAAAACAACCTTTCTTCATGGTGATTTGGATGAAGAGATTTATATGGATCAGCCAGAAGGTTTTGTACAAGGTCGCAGCAGAAGATTAGTTTGCAAGCTCGGGAAATCATTGTATGGCCTAAGGCAGTCGCCCAGGCAATGGTACAAGAAGTTTGATTCCTTCATGATGAGCCAGAATTTTATCAGAAGTGAGTATGATAATTGTGTATACTTCAAAATTTTCAATGGCATATTCATTATCTTGGTGTTGTATGTTGATGATATGCTTATTGCAAGCAAAAGCATGGAAGAAATCAGCAGGTTAAAGGCTCAGCTGTCTAGGACGTTTGAAATGAAGGATCTTGGAGCGGCAAAACATATCTTGGGCATGGAGATACACAGAGACAGGAAGAAGGGTAAGCTTTGGTTATCACAACAGAAGTATGTGGAGAAAATACTTGAAAAGTTCGGTATGAACAATGTGAAACCTGTTAATGTTCCATTAACTTCCCATTTTAAGCTTTCTTCGGATTTGAGTCCTAGAAGTAATGAAGAAAAGCAGTATATGTCTCGTGTACCATATGCAAATGCGGTAGGCAACTTAATGTATGCGATGGTATCTACAAGACCTGACATTTCACATGCAGTTGGAGTTGTCAGCAGGTTCATGGCAAATCCAGGGGAAGAACATTGGCGAGCAGTGAAATGGGTGCTTCGGTATTTGAGAGGCACAAGTGACCATTGTATCAGCTTTCATGGTCGTGAAGGTACACTCTGCGGATATGTGGATGCTGATTATGCAGGTGATTTGGACAAAAGGAGGTCTACTACAGGTTATGTTTTTACTCTTTCAGGTGGAGTACTCAGTTGGATGTCAAAGCTTCAGGAGACAGTTGCTTTGTCCACTACTGAAGCAGAGTATATAGCTGCTTCAGATTCCTGCAAAGAGGCAATCTGGTTAAAAGGTCTGCTTGATGAGATTGGAAGGACGCAGGAGAAAGTGAATGTGTTTTGTGACAGTCAGAGCGCTATTCATTTGGCTACAAATCCAGCCTATCACAGCAAGACCAAGCACATCGATGTGAGGTATCACTTTGTGAGACATATAATCGAAGGCGGCAAAGTAGTTCTCAAGAAGGTCCGCACACAGGAGAATCATGCAGATATATTCACGAAGCCAGTTACAGTAGAGAAGCTGAGATGGTGTCTTGCTTCTCTCGGCTTGCAGAAAAGATGATGAATGGGCATTAGGATTTCTGTTGTCAAGGTGGAGTTTGTTAAAAATGTGACAACAGATGTAAATTTACTATGTAGTTAGAATAACAGAATTTAGGTAAATAACGAGATATAGTTGAATAACGAAATAACGAAAATATGTCTAGTTAAAAGATGTAGCCCGAGAGGCTTGTATGCAACGGAGAATTTTCATTAATAAAGTTTCAAGTGATTTATCTTTCAGTTATCCAAATCAGTTTCATTTCTCCTCGTTTCTTGTTTCCCCAACAAGAAAGAAAGATGTCTACGAGGCTAAAAATAGCCTATGGGACAGATTGCTTCTCTATTTGGCTCTTGTATTCGACCTTAAAGAAAGAAAGAAAGTGATCATTGCCATTCTGAAAGAAAGAAAGATGTCCACGAGGCGAAAAATAGCCTATGGGACAGATTGCTTCTCTATCTGGCTCTTGTATTCAGCCCTTTTCTTGTGAAGTTTTATAATAACCGCTCCCAACTTATCGACAAACTCTTCGCTGAATAGATTATCCCAAGAACTAGCTGCTAGAATACCTGCATAGTTTTCCCTGTTGTCTTTGAAGGCCTCACATTTTAAAATGAAATGTTTTTCTGTTTCTACTTTTCCGGAGGAGCAAAAGATACATATTCTTTCCTCCCACATTTCTTTTGGCCTTTTCTAGTGCCTTGTTTCACAACGGAGTTGATGAGAATTAGTCCTTAATTGAGCAATAAGAATTTTAGATCTCTAAGAAATATTAGCCCCTATGTATGCCTTTTGTTGATGGTTATGCGTAGGGTTAAACTCTTCAATGTAGTACTTCTTCTTTCTCCCTAGCGCTTTCTCCCAAGTACGTTTGTGGAACTTATCCATAACAAAAGTACGAGGCTAAAAATAGCCTATGGGACAGATTGCTTCTCTATCTGGCTCCTGTATTCGGCCCTTTTCTTGTGAAGTTTTACAATAACCGCTCCCAGCTTATCGACAAACTCTTTGCTGACTAGATTATCCCAAAAACTAGTTGCCAGAATACCTGCATAGTTTTCCCTGCTGTCTTTGAAGGCCTAGCATTCTAAAATGAAATTTTTTTCTGTTTCCACTTTTTCGGAGGAGCAAAAGATACATACTCTTTCCTCCCACATTTCTTTTGGCCTTTTCCAGCACCTTATTTCACAACGGAGTTGATGAGAATTAGTCCTTAATTAAGCAATAAGAATTTTAGATCTCCAAGAAATATTAGCCCCTATGTACGCCTTTTGTTGATGGTTATGTGTGGGGTTAAACTCTTCAATGTAGTACTTCTTCTTTCTCCCTAGCTCTTTCTCCCAAGTATGTTTGTGGAACTTATCCATAACAAAAGTTTTATCTCTTAACTGTTTGTATGACACATGCTCAAGCAAATACCCCATGTTGAGAGTTTTAATTGGTGAATTAAAGCTCTTAATATTTAATTTGTCAATCCGGGCTCGTAAACACGAGTTGCACTGCACTTCTTGATTCAGGTTGTAGGTCAGAGCTTAAATGTTTCCTTTATAATGATGAATTCAGAAGTGAGACACACAAATACTCATAAACACGCAAATTGCAGAAAAGAGATCAGTTCATCATTCTAAGGAGGATCAATAATTGAATTTGACTTGAACACTTAACCCTTTATTTAATTTATCTCGTGACTGAACTGAAATCAAAACCTAATTACTCTAAAGCACAAAACTGTACTCAAGAAATCATATTGCAATTACAGTTGTCATCAGTCAAATCATGAAACCAAACTCTGGCAAATTTACTCAAAAGCCTTCAGCAATCAACACTCTGCTTTCTTAAATAACAAGAAAATATATGCTAATCTAAGCAAGCGCACACACTATTCTATGATATTGTAATGAGAACTAATTCAACCTAGAAACTAAGATTTTGATTAACAGGCTAATGTAAATCTCAATGGGCAATCATTCACCTTCTTCAATCAAATTGCAATGTAGCTAATTTAGACAATGCTCCGGAGTCTCAAATGAAAAGTCACTTCCAAACTGAATTGTAAAGACTGACAATTAAAACAACTCAAAATCACTTATCCACACCTTGCTCCTAAGCTAGAAATTTGAGATTGCATACAAGACTAAAACCCTAACTTGCTTTACAGTTGATAAAGGAACTTCTAAAAAACCTAATTTCTCACACCCACACAATTCAACAAATATTGCATTCAAACTAAAATCCTAAGGTGATCTGCACACTGACTCAATGCTTTTGATGATGAGTTGAGATAAGTTCTGGCATTGAGGATCGACCTAAGTATCTTAACTCAATGAAACAAGCTGAGAATGCACTCCTATAAATCCTTTGACAGCTTCAAAATACCTCACTATTGAAATCAAACAAACTGATGTAATCTTAATGCTGATTTAAAGAATAAGAGAGCTAACCTATCAACTCCATTCTAGATCACACCAAGCAAGAAATGGAAACCACACTTCTATGTTGGAAGACTTATAAACTTCTTTGATGTTGATCAATCCCTAAACTAACACTCTACTTTTCAAATTAAGAACAAATCTACTGCCAATACAATTCAGGAAATCCTCAAATTAATTCTGCAATATAATTCGAACAGTGGCTACAGGCTTCGATCTAGCTCACATCCAGGCAGATGATTTAACTTTTATCCCTTACCACGTTCTCACTCTTTGTGATAATAAGGTTGACAAAGTAAAAACGCATTTCCAGAATTAATTCCTCATGACCAAAATCACACTGTGAAATTGATGCTAAATCTAGATGCTAGAAACACACAATTCTTACCCCTATCACTGGAATGCTATAGTTCGTTGCAATTAAGTAATGAAACTATAAAATCATGTGAATTTGAGCTATGCTCTGTTTTGTTTATGTTGTCAACGCAGACACTGCCTTTTCGATTTTGACTTGTTCAACTGTAAACACACTAGGAAAGATTCATTTGAATTCAAGTGTTTTGAGATAAAAATATTAGCAACTTGGATCCTACGTGTGTGGGAAATCCCTGATAGTTTTAAACACAGAGAGATCAACACACAATTCGTAATGCTGAACGCATAGAAACAAATCTTGAAACCAACAAGTTTAAATATACAATGATGAAAGAATATTTCAGAATGTTAAATGCACACCTACAACAACAATCTCCAAACCAGCAAGTTAAGATGTAAAATGACCACGGAAAAATTCTACAGCAATCAATCTCGAAATCTACAACAATCAATTTATTTAAGTTAAATCTAGCATATAAGATCGTTCTCTAATTGAAACCAAACCAATTCTTGACACAGAAAAAATTAAATAACTAATTGAAACAGAGAGATCGAGTTTATTGAAGACAATGGGAACTAAGATGCAAAACTGATAAAAAATATATATATAAATTACCTACAATGAATCAAAACTTCCTAGGCTATGGTGGGCCCTTGCCATACTTGGGAAGTAAAACTTATAGTAGAAGGAAAATTCTCAGAATGTTAGCTTAAGAACGCAATCAACACTTCATTCCATCAAGCTTAAATCAACACAGATCCATGATCATAATGAAGTAGTCTCGAATTAAAATAGAGTTTACAACTTTGGTTTGAATAACAAGTAACTCAATGACCACTTAACTCCCTTCTCCTCTAAACTTCATTGGATGCAGGCGTTATAACCACAGCCTGATAATTACAAATAGGAAGAGATCCATACGGATCAGATCATAGAGATTAGTATGCTAACAAATTTATCTAAATCTGATTACATTGTCCATTCCAAGCTTTGTTGCTCAACAACGCTCCATTCATAGCCATGGAGATAGGATGAAATTGATTCTAAAAGATGTGATGTGCTGATCTGTAGTAGTTTCAACTGCCTTTGACCAAAAATCCAAAATAACACTGTTTTGGGAGATTTGACAATTCTGGAAATTTCCAAATTTTACATAAATTAGCTTCAATCACCCCTAAATATCTCCACAACTGTAAGTGAGTTTGAAAATTTTTTATAGAGTTAGTAGATTGGCTATACTGGGATAAAAACCCATGTGCCCAAATTTCTCATCTCACCTTCCTTTGCACGGAATTGAGGCGAAAGTTGACAATTTAGAATTTTTTACAGATTTGGAAAATTTTGGGTAATTTCCTTCTAGAGACCCATATGAGTGAGCTGGGTGGAATCCAACTTATGGATAGGTATCATAATATTATTTTTGATAATAACCTCTCCTGGATTCTCTGGAAGTGTGCCGAAAGTGCCAAAGCCCCAAATTAGGCATTCCCATATTTAACTGGCTTGTGAGGGATTTCAGCGATGGAATCCTGTAACCAATGTACTTCAACAAAACCGTCATCAGTAAAACATGAAAAAATTATCTTTAATCATAGAGAAGTGAAGAAATTGATGATAATCAACCATAGAGAGTATTTGGCCAAAAGTGACAGAATTAGGGTATAGCACGGGTTAAAAACCTAGGGTTTTAGGGTATAAACAGTGATGTTTCATGATGAAAACATGGGCATATACGAGGCCCAACACCCCATTTACTAAACCATTTGTTATTTTTCCGCATCCAAGTCTTCTCTCTTTTACACAATCTGTCACTAAACACAACCTTACGCCATCTACCCTCTTCCATTTGCTCAATTTTTTTCAGATAAAGTTTATGACTCGCACCATAGCAATTGCTTCAATAGGAGCAGCCCCTGTTTCACTTAACAAGATAGCATAAGGAACTGCACTTTTAATTTTGAATTTGTTTGTAATGAAATGCTTCTGAATTTTCTCAATTTGTTTCCACTGCATCTTGGTTGTGCTGCTGGCCCATAGTTCACAACTGTAGAGAATCATCGGAATCACTAGAAGCCCAAAAAGAGTTAGAGTGGTTTTCCAGTCCCACAACTGTACCTCTCTACACCTGTTTTGAAGAGCATAAAATTCTTTCCAACCCCCTAAAGTTCTTTTCTTTCTACAACCATCCCAATTTAAATTTCTATTGAAGTCAATTTTGAGGTATTTGTAGTCTGCAACTTCTTCCAGAATGCTGCCTTCAAAATAGAACTTCTGTTGGTTATGCTTTCTTTTGTTAGAGAAAACCACTACTTTCATTTTTCTAATATTGACTTGCATCCCAACCCTTCTACAAAAATTCTCAAGGGAACGTAAATGCTCTTGCAAACCAAGAGCCGATTTAGCAATCAATATAAGGTCATTTGGGTATGGATGATTTCGATGAAGATTGCAGAGTATGGGTTTGAAGAAGATTTCAAAATTTTTGTAAGCCTTTCACACTATATGGTCATAATTCCAAAATGGTGTTTCTGAGAGCTGTACAGCTGCAACTAAGCCCTCAACTTCAATGATGGGTATTTGAGCATTATCCCTAGCTTCAATTCGTAACACCTTAGCATGAACTGAAAAGTGTTGTTGACTATGTTGCCGATGGCATGGAGCTATAATCAAGACCCCGTATCCACCAATCAGGAGATGACATTGTGTACAGAGCATGTCACAGAGCCTTTTTCCCATCCCTGCTGTCTCGTTGGATGACAATGGCAACATTAATTTCGCTCAGTGGCTCCTTAAGAACATTGGGATATGTGGAAATGAAATGAAATTAAATTTTAACATCCATGAGATTAAAAATAGTCTATGGGATTATGAGTTTTTTGTTTTTCGCCTTTTGCATTTCAGTGTTTTTCTTATTCAAATTTATGATGAGCTAGCCCAATCTTCCAACAATCCCATCGTTGAAAAGACAATGCCAAGAAACCAATGCTAACATATTCCCATAACTTTCTTTGATGTCTTTGAACGCATCACATTCCAAAATGAAATGTTTTTCTGATTCCACTGCCCCATACGTGCAAAATGTACACACTCATTCTTCCCAAGCTTCTTTAGGCCTTTTCCACCATTCTATTTCACACCAAAGATGATGCGAGTTGGTTTTTAATTGAGCAATAAGAAATTTTTCCCTCCACAGAAATTTAGCTCCAATGTATTCTTTTTGTTGGAGATCATACATAGGGTTGAATTCTTCAATGTAGTACTTCTTTCTACCCAACTCTTTTCCCCATACCTGTTTACGAAACTTCTCCATAACAAAATTCTTTAGCTCCTTACTATTTGTGGGAAAAGCATTGAAGTAGATATTCCATTTTTGCATCCATGTGTAATTTTGTCCCATCCATGTTTTCTTTCTTTCACTCATGCCTTCCTTGAAGATAACATTAGGCCATCTACCTCCTCCCATTTTCTCAATTCTTTTTAGATATCTTATGAGCCGCACTATGACAATTTATTCGATGAGAGTTGCTCTTGTTTCACCCAACATTATCTCATAAGGTACTGAAATTTTTATTTTGAACTTGCTCATGATCAAACATTTTTGGATTTTCTCAATTTGCTTCCATTTTGAGACAGGGGTGTTGCTAGCCCACAATTCACATCCATATAGAATCACTAGACAAATTAGGAGTCCAAAAAGCACTTTAATCGTTTTCCAATCCCATAACTCTGCCTCTATACATCTGTTTTGAAGAGCATATAATGCTTTCCACCCTCCTAAGATTCTCTTCTTTCTGCAGTCCTCCCAATTAAGTTTGTTGTTGAAATCGATCCTGAGGTATTTGTACCCATTTGCTTCTTCAAGAATGTTGCCTTCAAAGAAGAACGTATGCTGACTCTGCTTCCTTTTATTAGATAAAATCATTATCTTGGTCTTGCTAATATTGACTTGCATCCCCACTTCTCTAAAAAAATGCTCAAGGACATATAGGTGCATCTGCAATCCATGGCCCGATTTAGAAATCAATACAAGATCATCAACATATAAAAGAAACTTTATCACAAACTCCCCCAACAGAACACCATCCCCACCTTGCAAATTTAGCCACTCTTCTAGTTTATCAATATATGAACCAAAACGAGTAGGAGATAGAGGGAAACCTTGCTTGACTCCAATGTCACTTCTAAAGCTTTCCAAAATATCCGCTGAGGTTTTAATTTTGACTTTCACCTCTTCATAAAGTCTATGGACAACAACTCTATAATGCAAGGGAATTTCAAGTTCTTCCATTCTACGCCACAACTTATCTCTAGGGACTGTGTCAAATGCCTTTTTGAAGTCAACAAAACAACATAATACTTCTTCTTTGTGCCCCCAAACCTTTTCAATAATGTGTCTCAACGTGATGCCGTGATCCACTGTAGAATGCTTCGGCCTAAAACCCGCTTGTGCTTTTGCCCTCTTTTCTTTTACTTCTGCCCACTTGCTGATTCTATTTTCTACCATGTTGCTGAAAAGCTTTGCAAACAAAGGATTGATCATAATGGTTCTATAATGGGACAGATTATTAATGTCTCCACTTTTAAAAATGGGTATTGCTAGGCTAGTTGTCCAGTCTCTTGGGAATCCTTGTTGAATGATGTTGAATATTTCCATGATGTGTGGTGCAAGAGTGTTCCTTCCCCATTTTAAATACTATGCTTGAAGTTCAACCAAGTCTTTTGCCTTTCCTGTTTTCAGCTTTTTAATTCCAATATCCACCTCTTGTAATGTGAAGAGCTTTGTAGTTGTGTTGAGCCCCAGGGGAGGCTCAACCTATGGTTATTTCTCATAGAGTTGTCTTGCATATTCAAACCATTGATTGGCTATAATATTATTTTCGATTTTCTTCTTCCTTGGTTGAAGTTCCTGCCATAAAACTTTTGGGTTATTCTTGCCTAGATATATTAACTCTTCTCGCCTTGTTTGCATGAACTCATCTTTTTTCCTTTTTAGTACTTGCTTGTATAAATTTACATTCATCTTCTCCTTGCCTGTCTTTTTCAAGGTTCTCCTTTCCATTTTGCATGCCTCATCAAACCAAGCATTTACAGGAAAACAATTTGATTATTATTTCCTATTTTTTGTTCTTTTTCACTTCTCAAGTGCCCTTTGAATTATATTTGTTAACTCATGACTGTTGAAGCTTTGGAAACTAGTTTTCTCTTTCTGAATTAATCTCTCCAACATTGTCTTGAATATAGTACAATTTTCTCGTGTTAGAAGAATTTTGCCCCTTGGTAGTGATTGCCGAGAGCATTGGGTTTTTCTCTTATGCTGTCTTTCTTCTACCCATGATAACTTCATATAAATTGGGTTATGGTATGATTTTAAGTCCCAATTATTCTCTCCAATATTAACTTCATCTATCTTTTCTATCAAGCTTTGTGAACAAATCAGATAATCACTGACACTTTCCCCATTGTATGTGAAGCATAGCATTAAAGACCAAAACCGGTGATCGGACCAATGGAACTAATGAACCGGGTTTCTGACCGAAACCGGTCTAACTGGTATTGGTAAGGTCTAAACGAACCGGTTTTAAAAAAAATACATTAAATAATTATTTTTTAATAAAAAAATCTATCTTTAAGATTTTCAACCATCATTCCAAGCCAATAGAGACAAAATATGCAATTTTTTCTCATTTATATACCATGTAAAGGTGAATATATAAAAATGAGACTGAGTGCAATGCATAACATCGAAAAATACATAATCAATGAAGCTCCAAATGGCCCATAAAGTCCAAAAACAATGCTACAATCTATGAGGTCATTGGCCTAATACAAGACTACAAGTCTAGAGTCTAGACTCTATAGTGTACACATGAATCATGATCAATCATAAAATTCATCACCACTACTAGACGCAAGATCAATATCGGGAGTTGCATAGACATCATCTGGATCAGAGTCTGAGGATGCTTCAACCTCATCTGCAACCTCAATACCACTGCCACCAATAATAATAGAAGTGGACCTAATGGAAGCACGAGTTACTCGAGTTGCATGACTAGTGCCTGCCATTGGTTGTTTTCCTTTCCTTGATGCAGCTACCAATCCTGGGTCTCCGTCTAATGGCGCCACCAAATCTACTTCAAGGTCATCCCTGCTAATGCTGCATCAGTATCAAAATCTGCCTCAAACACTGAATCTTCAGTCTCCTCCACCCATTCTAATGTTGGATCAATATCGTCCAACACAATGGGATCTAGAAAAGGCATTTTGTTCATCAGTTGGTTCCGCCTCAAGCGAAGTTTGTATTGCACGAACACAAGATCATTTAACCGTTTATGTTCCAAATGATTTCTCTTCTTTGTGTGTATGTGCTCAAAAATAGAACAATTGCACTTACAACTTGAAGCACTGCAATTTTGGCTACGGACTCTAATTGCAAACTTTTTCAATTGAGGACATTGGCCGCCAAATGACTCCCACCAATGTGTTGCAAAGAAAAAGACATTAATTAGTAACATAGTTCATTTCATTATTTATTTACAAACAATTTAACTTGAAAAGAAAAACAAATTGGAATTTCTTACCTGGTTGATTCACATCTCTTGCCATTTTTGCCAAGTTCTTTCCAAAGGTACCAACTGCCATACTGAAAAGAGTAAGTTGTTTATGTGTTTCCAACAAGTCTGCAAGGATAGGGACCATGTTCTCCAAGCAATCAATCAATCCAGCTCTGACCTCCCCATCCCGCTAATCTCCTAGTCAAGCTTTATAATGATACTTTAGGTTCAAAAAATACCCAGCTGCATGTATAGGAGGATGGAGTTGATTGTTCCATCTGTTATCAATGATCTCCCATATACAACTATATTTGGCTAACCTGTCCCTGTAAACTGTCCATATCTACTCCTTTTCCTGATCCATAACCTCATAAATGTATCCCATTGCCATATTTTCCCCATCCACCATCCTTAACACCTTAACAAGGGGCTCAATAATTTTTACAAGCTTTGAAGACCTCCTCCAAAAATAATTGTCAAAAACTTTCTTTTTGGTGTCTTTTCCATCTTGTCTACGAGCCCACCGAGATTCAGTCCAATCATTAGAAGAAAACATTTTTTTCAGGTTTTTCTATTGAGAATTGAAACATTGCAATGTGAGGAAGTGAGTTGCAAATCTTATAATTGTAGGCCTAACAAGCTCTTTGCCCCCAGTGTTTTTCCTCATTAGGCTCAATACCCAGGAGTGGTTGTAAATGTATTTTTTAATGCACTTGCCATGCTCTACAACGATTTTTACCCACTCCACTTTGCCTATGTCCTCAAGCATGAGGTCTATGCAATGTGCAACACATGGAGTCCAAAATATGGTCCTATATTTGGACTCAAGCATCTTTCCAGCAAGAACATTGTTTGAGGCATTATCTGTGATGACCTGCACAAAATTCTTCTCCCCCACTTCCTGAATAATATCACCCAAAGGCTCAAATAGAAGGGTTGCATCCTTCACCTTATCATATGCATCAACTGATCTCAAAAAGATTGTTCTTTGAGGGCAAGAAACAAGGAATTTAATGATAGTGCGGTTCTTTCCATTAGTCCATCCATCTGACATGATGGAACAACCTGTTTTGAGCCATGACTCTCTATAGTCAGCCAAATACTCATCAATGGAACAAATCTCTTTTTGAAAAAGAGATCCCCTCAAGTCATGCACACTAGGGCCTTTGAAGCCCTTTCCTATAGCTAAAACAGAGTCCCACATAGCTTGGTAATAAGGTGAGCGAGCAACATTAAATGGGATATATGCATCATACCACCATCTAGCAGTGTACTGATAAGAAGCTTCTTTGCATTTTTTTTCCAATGTTGATCCAAAGTGTGTTGCCGACTTGGCTGGGAGGAAGTAGCTGTGGGATTATCAGTGGATGAGAAATAGCTCTGGATGTTGGGTCTCTTTGTTGGTTTTTATTTTTGGCCAACAGGAGGAACATAGTGAAAGGGGTCATTGGTGGAAGGGATAGAAGTGGAGTATATAATCTCATAATCATCATACCCACTCTGTTTCATGGTTTCTATTAATTCCATCTTCCTTGAAATTTCATCTTGGATAGCCTTCTCCCTAGCCTTAGTCTCCTCAAAATTTTCAGACTTGGCAAGGTATTATGCCCTAACAGGACCTATCACTTCATTAGGTGCATCACATGGCTTTACTTGGCCTCTTATCCCAGGCAAGTGTTGTTTCAATCTAAGAATACCCCCACCTCCAATAGATTTTTCACAAAATTTTCATATGATCTTTCCATCAACCACATCACAATGGGCCCATGCATTGTCCCTGGATTTTAGAGCCATCTTGAATTGAAATAATTTAAATTTGGAAATAAATCTGCCATTTAGAAAAAATTACAGCTACAATAAATGGAAAACCAAGGCTAAATTTAGGAAACAAAATGCACATTCAAACATACAAAATTTGATAGCATAGGACCAGAGATTTGATAGCAATATCATATCTAAACACATAAAAAAATTAATACATGAATAATAATGAAATGAGGGATTTTTGAAGTGAAAATCCTTACTTGGAAATGCAAACTAGCTTCCTTAGCCTCCTCTTGAAGATGCCAAATCTATTGACAACTGCAAACTATCTCCAAAATAGCTCCAACTCCAACTCCAAGTCTCCAAGATCACTGCTCCAACAAAAACTCAACACTCTCCAAGCTCTCAATCAAACTCACAAAAGCTCCAAATGAGATGGTGTGAGACAAATGAGAGGTTGCCCCTGCTTATAAAGGATTGGGGAGGGTGTTTTTGGATGGAAACAACCCCCCCCTTCCCTCCAAAAAAACCCTAAACCAACAAACAGTCTGTGCGTGGGTCCCATTTGCGGGTTGGCAGCTGACCAACAGGTTTAGGGATAAATCGGGCAGTTCTATCCTTAACCGTCCGGTCAGCACTAGTTTGACTGGAAATATGTGTGAAGGAGGGTGAATAACCTAGTTTTTTGACTGGTTTTGACCGGCTAGGCCCTTGACTGGCCAGTTTGACTGGTTACCGGTTCGACCAGTTACCTTTTCAAACCAGCCGATTTTGAATAATATGGTTTCAAGTGAAGTTCCCAGACCTTTTCCATCTGTCCAAACCATGGAAAATAATTGAGTTGAAATCCCCACACAATGTAAGCAATTCCTCTCCAAAATGATTGCTAACTTTTTCATCTTCTGAACATCTCACCCATTGGTGATTCTCCTCTTCAGTAAGCCAAATAAGTTTATGATCCTCTTTGCAACAAATAATACTAGCTTGCTGATTTTTTTTTCTAGCATTAAAATCGCCCACTAAAGCACTTCTCCCTGTTGATAGTACGCAACAATATCTTTCTTTAAAGCTGCATACAAATCCTTATTGTCTAGCCCCTTGTTTTTGTACGTTTTTGAGACTTGAGGGGAAAAATAGCATGTTGCAATTCTTACGTGATTCTCATTCTCTTATATTTTGAACCATGAATATTTTTTTATTTTCATCTTCTTTCATCAACTGAATGTGACGTCCTTTCTTTTCTTTCACTAAAACTAGTATTCCCCGATACCCTTTGCCATTTTCTGCTACCTTGTTCTAAACTGCTAACTTCAAATAACTGTCAAACACAAGAGTTTTGCAACCATCATGTTCATGAGTTTTTGTGAGACAAATTATGTCTCTACCTTCCGCAATTTGGCTAAGAGCTTCAATTTTCCTTCCCCACTAAGGGGTCCTCATCAATATTTTTTCAACAACCGTTCTATTTATGGTAACCCCTATATACAATGCTACAGGGCCATTATTGTGCGGGGCAGTATATTTCATCCATCGAATAATGCACTGGCTTAAACCTAATGGGTGGCATATACTGCCCCCACACATTAATGACTCTATAACATTGTATATATCGGTTGCCTTTGTTTACACCATAATCTGAATGTGGCTGTAACTCTAAACTTTTTACCCTTGCCCCATGAAAAATGATTGTCAAATTTCTCCTTCGCTTCCTTTTGCTATATTTGATTTTAGCGGTTTAACAACAAATAATAGGCCCCTTTATCTTAGTTATGGGGAAAAATCTTCATACATCACTTTAAATGATGACTAAATACCATTGCCTTTGCTTCAACATTCTTGTTCAGTGGTACTTCTGAGAATTCTGAAACAATGTTTTTTTTATATACTTTTATACGACCTTGTGTAGCCACAAACCTTTAATCTATCATATTGTATATCATTCTCGACAAATTCTTCTTCTATATCTAAATCATTATTTCCCTTTGGGCTCACTTCAATTTCCGCTTTCTGGTCCTGAGCTGCTGCTCTATGGATTTCAGCTCTGCAACCTCTTTTTCCTTTCTCCGTCGTTGATGATGCCCATGCTTCAATTCGATCTACCATTCTTACGCAATTCTTGTTAGATTCTCCAACCTTTTTGTTATAATCTTCAATATTTTTTCTGTTACAATCTTCAATTTTTTTGGTATAAGCTTCACATTTTTCGCTCACATCTTCAATTTTATGAATTACTTCTATGAACAATTTCTTCTGTCGGTTCAGAAACATTTTTGCATAAACCCTTTAGGCTGACAGGAAAACCAACTCTGATACCACTGTAATATCCCTTTATATTATTTTTATTAAAATATTAGGTAATTTACTTCCCAAAAATTATACCTTGAATTTTATCCAAAAACACCATGAAAATTTCACCAATTCACACAACATAAATTGCGAGCAAGTTAAATAATGTAAAACCCATAAATTAAACAAAGTGTTGCAACTTTGGCAATTTATTATTGGAATTATTTGGGGGAAATATACATGAATATTTTGAAGCAAAACATGGGGAATTGACTTATGAAATTACAACTAACTGCAATTTTGGTCCTTCTTGATTATGCAACTCGACCCACAAATTAAAAAATCAATTCGTTGCTACTCAAAGATTTCGGCCCCTTATTTGATAATTCATCCTCCTGATGGATTCAACTTTGTTCCTCTGCAAAAATCATAATGTCTAGCTAGGGTGGATTTACAACCATTAAAACTAACCACCACGAGGTATGGTGTATATCTCAAGATTGAAACCAAGAAATACAATGAGGGATGGATTCAACTCTGTTCCTCTGCAAAAATGATAATGGCTAGCTAAGGTGGATTTACAACCATTAAAACCAAACACCACGAGGTATGGTGTATATCTCAAGATTGAAACCAGGAAATACAATGAGGGTTTCTCCCTGCCACCGTAATCTACTGGATTTCTCAGGACAGTTAACAAAATATCAATACTCATTCATATCCCCAAATGAACTCTTTATTCTCTCTCTCTTTTTTTTTAATATATTTTTTCTCCTCCAAATACCATGGGTCGCTAAAATACCATGGGTCATCCTTTTTATTAATAAAGTGAATTTATAAGTTATATTTCTTAATTAAATCAAACTTCATTTATAATCCCCTTTTTAATTTAATTACTCACTATCACCTTTAAGATGAAATTAATTAATTAAATTAATTTTCTCCTTTTATGATGTTATTGAAAAGGGACATTACATTAACTCTGCCTAAATTTTCTCCTCTTCTCTATTGATGCACTCCTCTATTAGGTTGCTAGTTTGGGCCTTCACCATTCTTGTTGCCTCTCCTCTCAACTTCTCCTCCTCCATTTTTCCCTATGGTCATAATGTCTCACTGAGGGCGCTCTTGTCTTGGTCCATAAAGTAGCAGTCGAGAGTTATCTCCCTGCACTAGAGATTAGATGAATGTAGAGGCCTTTGCTAGGCGCTATTAGGATTATTCTTCGTGGTCTTCTTGGGATGAAATAGAGGTTGCTAAGAGGGAAGCTTTTGTCGAGCACAAGTTCATGTCTAATATAGAAGTGATGGAGAACATGTCTAAGTGGATTCTTGATACATGGAACACTTGGACCTCATAAACCCAATATATGAAACAGTCAATTTATATTAACAAAGGAATACACTAATGGGTTAAGTATTGGTTGAACAAAGTGATCCATAGGAAGAAATATTGCATTGCATTGATACCCTGCAACAACATGTCAACGATTTGGACACTAAGGTCTTGGTTCTCACTAAGAAACTTACCAACCTAGATTTTAATAGTAATGAGGATGAGGACCAAGTTCCAACTACAGCCCAGGTGGATTCTCCTATAAATCAAGCACAATCTACACTGTAATATTTATGTGTTTTAAGATACTGTGTAGGACAAATTGTCTCATTGTAAGCTTCTGTGATGTTTTATTCTCTAATCTTTTAGATATTTGTAGACTTTGTTATCCAAAATAATATTATCAAACATTTGGAATAGTTTTTTTGAATGATGACTATGTTACTAGTTTGGTTTCCTTAGCGACAAGCTAGTAGTCATAGGTATGAATATGTTTTCTTTTGACCAGTAATAAAAATATGACCTAACTTAAAAAGAATGTTGTAATAAGTATTGATAATTATAATAAAAAATAATAATCTAATTTTAAGATCATGGCCAATCCATACACCTAATTGGTACAAAAGACCCCCTTGTTTATGTGACAAGGGACTTGTCTCTATGGAGGTGTACATACTCTACCCCCCTCTAAAGTCTACGAAGGTGTACATGCTCTACCCCCTTCTATATTTGAACCTATGACTTATGAGAAAGTACAAATTCTTAATCATTAAGCCCACTCAAGTTGATAAATGTAGTTTTTAAATTTAATAATTCTTCATTTACAAACACCACATTATAAGAACATATATTTTTAGTTTTATGTTAAAAATAAGTTTATTTGAAATTTTTTTAAAGATGTATTTAAAATATATATATATATATATATATATTTTAATGTGTAACAAATATGTGATTTGATAAATGTTGATATTAATATAAGTAATTGGAATTTATCATCAATATAAATCAATTTGAAGTATTAGTAAACCATGAGATTCAAAGTTCGAAAAAAAACTAAAAACAACAACTTTGTGCTTGTAATAATATAAAATCATATTATTTTGGAAATGTAATGTTAATATCATTGTAATATTTTTATCTATTTTCCCCGATGAGGGTGTTAGCTAGCACATCGTCCTAGGCAGATGGGAAAATGGTATGTTAAGGAAAAACGTCTCTCTAATGCTAATACGTGTAAGGTAGGAATGATGGGAATGAAATTTCATTGTTTGGCAATGCTACCTACTCAAGATGCGAAGGTGGTGGGAGACAGAAACCATAACTTCCTGTTTTTTTTATGTGCATCGACCTTGGCTTACTCAGTCTTTGGTAGGTTTGCCTTAATGGGTCTGACAAGCTCCACAATGGGAGAATATGAAGCATGCCTGCAATTCTTTAATGGCGTATCAAAGGGTAGAGAGAATGCTTTCCTTAAGGAGTGTGCCATACTAAATACTTATCCTACCTTTGTCCTTCCCTGGAAGAGTAATCGTCCTCCAACTGCACGAAATTTCTCTTCCTCGTGTGTTTATAAATGGCATGGATTATCAAAAGGGTTGTGATTGTACGTGATACTCTATAAAATTTTATGGTCTCTGGCTTCAGGTCATTTTGTCATGCTTGGCACGACATCCTTTGTGCGTTGACATTCATTCATACATGCGCAGTTGAGGGAGGAAATTGAGGTTAAAGAGTAGTTTTATTCCCCACGATTTCCAAGTCAATGTTTTTTATCTTGATTTTGCACAGTGCAACCTCAGGGCTGATTTTCAAACTTGTGGATCTTCTTCCCTTATCAATGTTGCAGGGCCTTGACTTCCTAGGTATTTCTTTCAATTGCTCAGTTTTGGTGTGCGGGGTATGGTACCCAAGTAATTTTTTGATTTGGTTTTAATGGTTTACTCGTTCTTGGTTCTTTAAAGTCACAATGGGGATTATTTTGCTTTTTGGTGCTTAATTTCAGGTGGAGTAGTCTCCCATTTAACTTTACATGAGATTTTCCTTTTCCTAGGTATAATGTAGGAAAAAAAGTACTCGAATTCCACCTAAGTGTTGTTTCTTGTCTCCCCTTCCTGCTATAAACACTTGTCCATTGCATCACTGTTGTTTATTTCTTCCCTCCCCTGTCTAAAGCATCCATCGAATATGAAGGGTCACCACAATTTCAAGTTGGTTTAGTTCCCCCCATGGCGTCAGTCTTAATTCCCTTTCATTTTGTTTATAAGGGGGTTTTCAGATGTTTTGAGTTTTGTCCAGTTTTGTGCATTATGCGTTTTGGTGATGATATTATCCTTAGTCGAAGTTCCTTACATCGATCCCCATGAATTTTGTTTTTTGTTTGGTCAAAATTACTTAGGGTAGTCTTGGAGTTAGTCTACATAGTATTTTTGGTACACTTCTCCGAGCAACTATGCCACCTCGATAGAGAATGACAAGTTGTAGGGGAGGCTCCATTAGTTGGTCTATCTCTTAGTCCAGGCAATTGTTTGGATGGAACTTTGTGGAAAATTTGGTTGACACAACCCCCCTCGAAGTTAGAAAGGAGATCCGTCAACTTGAATCTAAGAAATTTGGGGACAAAGCATATTTTTCAGATTTCGAAGTGGGAAATCAAGATTTCAAATGGATTCCAAACCCCAAAAAATTTAGAAAGAGAAGATTTCACTTCTTACATTCTCTTGCAGGTTACCAGTAGTTGGAATCCCTATTCTGTTTGGTCATTCAGGAGAAACAAGTGGACCACTACAAGATATTTGCAAGTCAAGAGGATTTGAAATGCCTTCTCAGAAGCATTCAATATTGTTTGGATGACATTCTCGTACGTCTACAAAGGGTGGAGAAGTATGTGGTGTCAGATTCATATTCATATTCAGAAAACATCTCTGAAACTCCTACGGTGATTAATGCTCCACCGATCAACATTTCTCCACCAAATAACTCTGTTCCTCCAACAAATGGAAACTCATTGTGTCTAATAGTTATCTTCGACTAGAAGTATTAGTCTCGTAGTAGCTTTTGTTTTTGATAGTTTTTTTCAATGTTGTCGGCGCACTTATGGTCTGGTGGATTACAAAGAATCACCATGGTGAATCAACAATGGTTCATACTCCTCTCCATGAAATTTCCTTTGTCAGCCTACACTCTCTATCTGGGTTTCATTTTTGTTTCTTTGTATTGAAAGGCTAGATCTTTGTATTAGACGCATCTGATGGAATCTCATGAGTAATGTCTAATTTGATATTGTTAAAGGTTAGCACAGATAATTTTTTTGTTACACAATGTTCTGGTTATGAGCGTTCTACACTTTCAGATGGTGCCACTAATATCCATGTACTTTCTATAAACAAATTTTGATTAATGGAAATTTTGTGCCGATTTACAAAAAAAATAATTATATTTTTATCTATTTCTTTATTTTTTATTGTTCTTTTTTTATTATCTAAAGGAATTAGAAATTGGTTTGGGCTTGTAACTGCGTTACATGGGGTTGATTTCAACCACTACCACTATAATTTATAGGAGAACCCATACACATCCCCACACACAACCCAAATAGTAAATTGAGATATTTGAGCCTGAAACTTCAATTTTTCATAATACAATACAAGGAAAAGACCCTCTAGCAAAGTTTTTTGAGGAAGCCCTTAAAAAAATAGCCCAGATATCCATTTGTAGCGGAGGTCACTAAAGGAGGTTGGCAGGTGGAGGTTTTTCCGGATGTTTTTTTTGCAGTGTGTTTCTAATCATAACACGTACCGGTGTGCTTGAGATATATGTAACGCACCAGTGAAAAGAAGAGGCTAAAGAATCGTTGTAGAGTTATTTTTAAGTACTACGAAAAAAATGGTGCACTTCATACATACAACGCACTAGTGCGTACTATCAAATGCCACACTGAGACACTGTGCTCTCCGTACAAATCGGCCCAGTGCATCTCAGTAATCTAGCGCACTGTAAATAAGTGTTGTGCACCATTGATACGACTGCCTGGTGCGTCTCATAATCGAGTGCACCGAAAAAGGGTTAATTTTAAAAAAATTACTAGGAATAAAAAATTCAGTTTTACTTGTTACAGTGCTGTAGAGCTCTCAAGCACCAGTGTGAGTTTTCCTTCTCTGAGGTGCCCTACCATCGGTGCTCCCATTGCTCGCATTGCTTCCGTCCATTGCTCACTGTGTGGACTTCGAATTTTGCAAAACAGTGGGCAAATTTGGTTTTTAGTATTATGTTGCAAAGATGCCTCCTGGACGCGCAAATGTGCTGGTAATCTACTTGTTTCTCACCAACTTAAGATTTTAGCGGATTAATTTCTTAAATTGAGTTAAAATTCACCGTTTTAAATTATTATTTTTATTTTTATTATTATGATTTTTATATTTATTTATTTAGTATTTATTATTTATTATTTATTTTTAGTATTTATTTTATTTTATTTTTATATTCTGAGCAGTGCGTTCGAGCCGTTCGACTCACACCGTTCTCAGTGCTCCCTGTAAATTTACAAGCCCCACCATGAACGGTATTAATGGAAACTGCATTGGACAATAAATGTGACAACCCGGTGCGGTACCGAGAAAAAGCACACCGCTTTAACAATAAAATAGTGCAATGCGTGTCAGTTGCCGGCCGCACCGACAATTTAAAATTATTAAAAATAACACTTTATGTACGACGGTGCGGTCATTTACCAAAACACACCAGGAATTATGTAAAAATAGACATAACGGCCCGATGCGTCCATATTATAGGAATGCACTACCACCTCCAGTGGTAAAATATTACTAGCTGGAAGTGCGTTGCGCTATAACAACCGCCCCGGGGTGGATAGTTTAGTCAACGCACTGCACAAAAATATTTATTGTAGTAAGATTTGTTGTTTTCGCGGTGTGTGAATTTTTTTCATGCGCACCGTGGGTGGTGCGTGATAGATAGGTACGCACCGGTGGTGGTGCATGACTGTTTTTTGGGCGCATCGAATGTTTTTTTTCGATAAAATTTATACTTATATATTTGTAAATACATTTGTCATTTAATAAAAAAAAAATAGGTTTTATGTACGAGGGAGGGCGATGTATTTATTATGTGAATTATTCAGCGACATCAACAGAGAGAGGAAAGGAAACAACAAGAGCATAGGGAGGACAATTAGAACATGATACAACAGTGGGAGACATGGGAGAGAGAGAGACTTTTGTAACCTCACCTTATTACGACACCCACCCAATTGCTCTTAAGGGAGGTAGGCCTCCTTAAGTTCTAAGAGGAGGCTACATCCTAGAAGGGGCATAATGGGTTATTTGGACAGTTGATCTACAGGTGGGATGCCCACCGAAAGAATTTTTGGGTTGGTCCTGGCTAGTGGTACTAGTCCACTGAGGAGGACATTTATTTTATTGCTAGCCTATCTAGGAGAGGCCAATATTTTCCCTAGTTCCCAGATGTCCCCGTTAGTTATGCAGCAGGGAGTCAATTGGCGTACTTCGAGAGATACATTAGGGATGATATACTTTCTCTTTCGTATTTTCAAGTGTCTGGTGGTTAGCTACACATTGCTTCATTTGGTCCAGAGGAGGTTAGGTGCCTCTCACTATTACTGACCACCATTGCACATTATACCAATGATGGGCAACGCATTATTTTCCCTCTTTTATTTTATGTTGATTCTTTATTCCAGACGCCATGACTTGTTATATGGTCTGCCATTTTTTTGCGGTAGTTTTGTATAGCATTATATAGATGTCATTCTCAGGCACATGGGAGGTTGACCTTCCCTTTTGCTTTAGAGTTATTTTGCTTATTTTTTGAGACGTTTCTGTCTGCCGACCTCGTAGACTGATGTTACATGTATGGATGCAGATGTGGGGCGAGATGATGCCCAAGAGGGGTCTGTCCAAGTAGCCGACTAGGATATTTAGTGATGCACTGGAGCTGCTAGCCATTGTTGATGATCATATGTTCGTGATGGTGTCATGTCCTTACGCGGGTTTGGATTGGCGAGTGTTGAAGATGGCAACAAGAAACATTGAAGGAGGCATCCTGAAACATCTTTCCTGATCCTAGTTGGAAAGTGATCACCTAAACTAGGTGGGGGACCACACAGGTGATTTTTGTCGCAAAGTCTATTTTTAGACATATGGATCATGATCTATAAGTTGCGAGATGCTATTTATGGATGGTTGGTCATGTTGGTAAAAATAGATGCACCTCTATTTTTAGACATATGGGTGGTTTCTATTTTTAGACTGTCAGGCTAAAAATAGATATGTCGAATATTATTAGCTCTTAATAATATTTGGACTCTAAACATTATCTTATTCTCTTGGAGCACTTCAGTTTGATGCCTGGATGTGGCACATGCATCTGACAGAAGGAAATACGCTTTTCCTAGGGTTTAAGTGAAGCTATTGCATGATGACTTCAGTTAGAACTCATGTGACAGAGTTTGGTGGAGTTGATTGAGGAAGTTAGTGGAGTTGTATTTAGTTTAACTAATCTAAACATAGTTGAGATATTTGTATTCAAGTTAACTAATTGATACAATTAGTGAGAGTGGTGTGAATTAATTATTAATTAATTCACTAATTATAAACTCATTAATCAACTAAAGAATGCATCAGTTAACTTCAGTGCATGGACAGTTTCAGTGGAGACCAGTGCAGAAATAGGTGAAAGAGCAAGTTAACTATCAGTTGTGACTATACTATTGCTATTTGCAACACACAGATAGGTGGAGTAATCAATGAGGATTGTGCAGTTCAATCCAGGTGGTTTATCTATATAAAGAGGCCATCCCATAGCATTGCAACAGGAAATTGAGGTTGGCTATCAAGTGGCTAAAGGTTGGAGCATGAGTTTTGCTAGATCTAGCTTGATAGTGTGTAGCATGGGAGGTAGTGCATGAGAGATTGCAAAGAGCTTTGTACTATGATTGTTACATGATCTCCATGACATGTATAATATACAGATAGTTGGGGGTTTTCAGCTTTAAGCTTTCCCATGAAATACTGTGTTCATATGTGTGAATTTTTATGGCTTTAATGTGTGCATGAAATTGATTTTATTTCCGCATGTGATGATCAATGGTAGAAGAGATTCTGTATTATGCATGAAGCTAAAATAGTGTGTGATCAGGAGAATCTCGGTGGATAATTAATCATTATTCAGCAAATTTCTACAGCGAAGGTGTACCAATGTCCTCTTCACACAGGATGAGCCACCAGATGCTAGAGGCAATATTTGCATTTTCTTTAAATTAATATAGTTTCATTTTATTGTCTTAATTAATTAGAATAAAATTTATTCTAACACTCTCTTTAACTTGTTTTATTAAATTGTTTAATGAAATTGTCTAATTATTGTTGTGTTCTATATATTTTGTATATATTGGCACATTCATTGGGGACATGATTCCACCCCCACTGTGTGATCCTGTAGATGACGAGGAGATGGCGGAGGCCGCGGATCAGGGTGATAGAACTCCTCGGGTGCAGATACCCGCATACATGCGGCGTAGGGCAGACATTCGATTTAGGATGGAGTTAGGCGACCGACTGTGTAGACTCCTAGTTGATGAGGGAGTCCGCCCTAAAATGATTAGAGAGATCTAGGTTGATTGTACGCTCACAGAGCTCTAGAGGGACATGCCCCGTGATATGATGAGCCGTATGTATCATATCATCAGACCTTCTAGGCTAATGGCAGCTAGGAGGGATAGGCGCCATGGAGATGCACGACATAACAACTCATCGAATGATCATGATCACGAGGCAAGTGATAATTCTAGTACTCCACCTCCTCCTCCTTCACCTCGCGCCGGAGATGAGCAACCAACATCTAGTCCTAAGCATGCATCTTCTGAGCAGACACCATCTCAGCATGCACCTAGTCCTGAGCAGACACCATCTGAGTAGGCACCTCCTGAGCAGGCATGTCCATCTGAGTAGGCACCATCCACTGAGTAGGCTGCACCATCTCAGAAGGCACCTCCTAAGCAGACACCATCTGAGTAGGCACGTCCATTTGATCAACATGCACCATCGACTAAGCAGGTATCTTCGGTTGAACAGGCACATCCATCTGAGCATGAGGCACCATCGACTGAGCATGCCTCTAGTACTAGTTATAGTATTGAAGTAGTACCACTAGATATTTGACATTTATATGCAGTTCTATTATAGTTGTATATTTTTGGCATTATATATCTATCTATCTATCTATCTATCTATATATATATATATATATATATATATATATATATTGCATGTATTTTTCATGTTGATGTAATTAATTTACATGTTGGTATTCATCATGATGTGTATATTGTTAGGTCATGTTAGATATGTTCATTTAATGTGCTTGCAGATAGATGTGTATGTGATAGCAGTTATTTGACATGAGATGTATATTTGATGTTTGTCTTATGATGATGTTATACAATGCTTGTGTTTTGTTAGATGATCATGATCACGATGATTGGATGATGCTTGCGAATTTGAATGTGTATTTTAGAATATGATGTTTGTACGATGGTTATCATGATCGCGATGTTTTTTTTTTTAATAATAAATCATGATATTTATTAAATATTATGTATTGGTAAGTGTAAAATTGTGTAATTGTAATTGTAATTGTATGTAATATATTTGTAAAATTGTAATTGTATTGTGAAATTGTAAAATTAAAATTGTAATTGTATGTATTGTCATGATTCAATTTTATTAAATTTGTAAATTTGTAAAATTGTAATTGTAATTATGTGTATCGTGATTGTAATTGTAATTTTAATTGCAATTGTATGTAAAATTGTAAAATTGTGATTGTAATTGTATTTGCATGTAAAATTGTAATTGTAATTGTATGTAAAATATTTGTAAAATTGTAATTGTAATTGTATGTATAGTCATGATTCAATTTTATTAAAATTGTAAAATTGTAAATTAATTGTCTATTTTTAACCATAACTACTGTAAGTAAAATGTATACCATACATATTGTTAAATTTCCATAATTGTAAAAATGTAAATTTGTATGAATATAAATAATTTTAAAATAATAAATCTAGAATAATATGAATTTTTGTAACATAATAAAGTTTAGAAAATAATACAAATAAATTCATGTTTAGAATTATCATTATTTTATTATGATCTTACATTCCAAAATTAACAGTATACATTTTTTAAAATTTTGAAGATATCACACACACACACACAATATAGTGAAAAAACATTTAAAGCAATCAAGTAGCTATATTATTTTAGGAATTGACATAAAAAAAGAAGAAGAACTTGATACAATGCGTTGCTTTCGAGATCAACATAATTGCAAATTATCAAGTGAAATGATTTTAACATTAACATAATGCAAACCAATTAATTCAAAATACATATTACAGTGTTTGGAAAAAAAGAGTCTTAGTTATAAGGTTAAGTCATCTTCTTTATAAAAACTCATCTTAAATAATATAAATGATGAAATAACACATGTACCATATCCCTCTCTGTTCTTACGATCACCCTCATTATCTTCCAGCTTGCTTGGCATGATAACACTATTGTTCTCAAAATTATGTTTTGATCTAGGGTCATCTCTCAATACAAACCACCAATCCCTATCCAACACATCTGGGTAAAAAAACGCCTAGTTGCAGTGTTTGGGGTAAACATAAGGCTCCTTAGCTTCATCCCATATCTTTTAGAGTTGATACATATCAGCCTACTATCACGATCTTCATTTACATTATTCCTATCAAAGGTGGCTCACCACTTGCACCTAAAAATAACACTTTGGAAAGAAGAGAAATCCACTTCAATGATCTCTTGTATCTTTCTGACGTAACATAACGTCCCTCGTATTAGGTTTTCATAACGGTGGCTAGCTCGACTAGATTGATCGAACTCATCTTCCACTCCACAATCTTGTGTCATGTATCCATCATCGACATTTTTAGTGCGAAAATGGCGCCCATATGCCCACATAGATGGGAACAAATGCACCTATAAAAAAGTTAAAAAAAATCATAGTGTCATGTGTCTAATAACCCAACTGTTAAAATATAAAATATAGATGTTACATTTCAAAGGTGCATTATTAAGTTTAAAATGTACATAAATAGATTATCACTGAGTTGCTGCACCCAATCCCTACGTTTAGCGCATCCTCTTCAGCACGCGGGTAATGATCGATTGCACCGTATTTCTCTCTGACTTGGTCAGCAACCCAACTATTGGGGCATATAATTGACATATTTTCTTTTAAATGATCGGGATAAGGCACACTTATATGATTCAAATGTCTGAATTCTTTCCTGTCACTATCCCATTTCATCCTCTTTTGTTCGTACAATGCTACCCACAGTTGTGTCACTATTAGGCAGATAAATCATTCTTGCGGACAAGAAAGATTTCCCTAGTATCACAAGGATAGCTAGAAACAAACAGGACAACTTGTAAACTATTTTTTCTAGATTACATATGATTAAGAATTTTCTATGATGAAGAAAGGACCTACCTGTGGTCCAATGCTAGTTGATTTCTTCTTTCCCGTCACTCCAAAAAGTCACCTCTTAAGATCTGCAAACAAAGACATAGAAGAAGATCAGTAGCACCTGCAACATATAGGAATTAAAAAATCACAAATCTATCTTAATGATCAAGGAATTTAAGAAATAAGTCGTTCAAATAAACATATTAACAACTTATTGAGAAAACAGGATCCAATTGTATTATCTTTAAATAAAAGAAGGAATCTTACAACCGTGTTCGCCTTGATGTCGTACAGGTCCTTCCGGGGGTCCGGAACAAGCATTTCCTTAAAGTCTGACAAGCCCTTCCACTCTTCGAACCAGCCTAACTACGAGTATGTAATCGTTCCCGTAGTTAGCAAAGAGTATGTTTCTTCAACAATTCCCTTCTCTATGGTAGTTACCAAGTACAAAGCAAGTACTAAGTGTATACAAAATACATAGAGAAGTTTTACATATGTGAGCATGTACCCTTGAGACTGAACCAAGCTTCAATTTATAGGAGAAGGAAAGTGGTTACAGCTCCAAAATGGAAGGGATAGAGTTCCCTTATCAAGGGATTAAGTTCCAAAATCCAAGGAATAGGCTCCTTTAATGAAGGGATGAATGTTCATGATAATGGAGGGAGTGAAGCTTCGACTGGATAACGCATTCTGGAAGCTTCCAGCTGGGATAATATTCGACCAGCTGGGCTTCTAGAATTTACTTTCGCCTTCATTTTACTTTTTACATGGGTCCGCAGTTTTAATGAAGAAAACGTGCGATCGGCTCCGCAATTTCTGGAGCAAAAGAGTGCGGTGCCGCAGGTAAGACTAAGGAAATGTGCGGTACAAGCATTTTTATGATTTTTCCAAGCTTTTCTCCAAATTTAGGACTTGGTTTAGGAACTTTAGGGTTGTGGAATTCTAAGGGAGTATTATATAGGTATTGATGAACCCATATAGACATAAAAATGTCATGGTGACAAAATAATGTGTAACAGATTGCCCCCTAAAGCACGAAATCTAAGATAATTCGAAGAGTGAAGTGCTTTATCATTCCAAGGATTTTCTTGTAGACATCGGTTGGAACCTTTAAAAACATTCAATGCAAACATATATGTATATACATATCATCGCTGAGGTAGGCATTCCCATACTCAGAAAAAAAACTAACTAAATCAAATCTTAACTAAAATGTTCCGGTATAGAAATGATTCTAATATTACATCAATAGTAGAAATAGTATGGACGCAGCCATCTATCATGAATAGTCTACTGCATAATGAATAATAAAAATCCTCGCAGCCTGGATGATGGAAACTAGATCTAGGGTCTTGATTTTCGCTACCCGAACTAGTACGATTCTATCCATGCGATTGATTTTGTCGAAGTCGAACATGGTAGAAACCACTTGATTACCAGTCAATGATGTGAACTGTTAACAAGTGTGAGAGAAACCACCAATAAAGACAATGGCTCTCAAAGTACTCAGTACAATCCATGAAGTGTGAATAAATGATTTGAAGTCGAATACTTCACGGAATCATTCGATCGAAGATCAATAATGCAATTTGTCGTCGAAGGTGAGAAACCTGCCATTAGGGCATGCAGATTTCAAGGTACTGAAGGATTATAGATCAACTTCCTAGATGATATGCTGTCGTCGATAGAAAGTGATCCATCGTAGGAAAGCCCACGACACGAACCCATTAGATCAAGTTTTGTAGAAATATTTTGAAAGGACTGACTCAGGGATGATCAACACGAATGGAGACACATGTTTGCAAATGAATGGTTTGTTTGAACTATCCTCTTGAACGCATAACGACACTACAGATGGTTTGCTGATAATTGACCTAAAGCTAATACCCAGAAACCGGCTGAAGACTTTCAATATGGTTTGATTAACTGATAGGCAAAGGATTATCCCATCCCAAGTGGAAGTGTGACAAAAAGTGTCATGTTCAAGAGTGGTATACTGCTTTTAAACAAAGTATGACAACTGGATCCATTTTCTCTCTTTTCCCCCACCATTTCTGGCAAGTACCTCTTTATTTTTGACAAGCTTGAGGAGGATAACATTTGCTTGTTATATAAGCTCATCCTTCGATTGAGTCCAACTTAGTTTAAAAGTCAAACCCTAAGAAGGAGTGGTTCGTTCTTGTTTGTATTTTACAGGTCCTTTACTGTTCAAATTTTAACGAGTCCAGTATAGGAGAAACTCGGTGTTTTTCAATTTTAGGGAGTCAGAAGAAAAACTTAAGAAAACTCCATGGGTGTACTTTTTCGTAAATTTAGTCTCTCAAGCCCGAAAAAGGATAAAATAATACAAGAGAGAACTCTATTGACCATGATTAGTCAACGTATAACTTTTTCGTAAATAGTCCATTTCAGTCCGAAAAAGGGGTAAACTTATACTGAAAGGACAAATGTTCATTTTCTTTAACGAGTTCGAATAGACAAGTACTTAGCAATATTTTAATATTTAAAGAGTCTGAAAAGCACTTGAAAGAGAACTCAAATTCTCGCTTTTTCATAATTTTTTAACAAGTTTGAAAAATGGATAAAAAGTGTACTCCTTTGTCAAAAACGATCGTTTTACCCAAAAAATCCTGTATTCTGCACAAAAACTCAGAAATTAAACATACATGTTTAGGATTAATAAAAATAATTCGGAAAACAACCTTTAAAAAGTGAAAAATAAACAAAATTATATTTCATTTATTAAAAAAAAATCTTATAAAAAGGGGTTTTTCTAAATCATTTTTACCATTTGATTCTAGAGTGAAATTTGAGAGCTTTAGGTGAAAAAAATTCCAGAGGAGATTACGGAAAATTCGCCCGTCGGAATCGAAAACTGTCAGCTTCAGGTAATCCACATCATCCTCGCCTTCATTTTTGTCTGTTCATTTTCCTAATTTAGGGCTTAAATTGATTTTTAAGGAGAAAAATATGTTTAAAATTTCACTCACGGGGGTCCGCAGGTAATACATGTGACACCTACGGACCGCGAAAATTTTTAAAAGGAAAAATTGTCGTGGTCCCGCACTTTATGTATAAAATGCGTGCAGATCCACGCACTGTTTTTGTGCACAAAGTGCGGAGGCACCGTGAAGAAAATAAAATGATAATTTTCTCCAAAATAAACCAAAATTCTTCACTCAAATTTCTTCTAATCTTTCAATTTGTTCATTGTAGGATATCTATAATGCTTGAGTGGAGAGAACGTGAGCATGAAGAGGTTGATGAGGCTACCATGTTACATCCGCTCACATTACGCGTTTTGAGAGAATGTGGTTTGTATAAATTTTGGGCTATTCAGGGTATGAGAGCCCAAGTAGATTTACTTACATGGTTAGTAAACAAATGAGATGTTCAAGAGAAATGCTTCATAATTGGGGATCACCGACTCGAAATTGGGCTGGAAGACATATATTTTTTCACTGGTTTATCAAAGAGAGGTGAACCAATTTCTTTGTTCGGGCCTAGGGCAGGTGGCCAATCTATCACTAGCCTTCAGCAAGAGTTTTGTAATGAAGAGGCATATCCCAAAGATAAATGGATTGATATAAAAACAATCATCCGTCTTGAACTTAAAGTGGTTTTATTTACTATAACCTGGCTGTGTGGGAGTGCGGCTCCACATGTTGCTACTAGGTCTCAAATGCAGATTGTTGTCGATTGTTTCAGAGGCACCATTTTCAATTGGTGTGAGGAAGTATTGGCCAATGTCAAAGGCCAATTAACCAGAGCAAAGAATGCAAATTTAAAAACTTTGGATATGGAGCTATTGTTGTTACATTTTCTCTAGAGAGAATCCCTTCTCTTGCCCCACAGCTCATTTCAGTTGATTCTGGTAGAGTCAAAGAGCCTCAGATGGTTCGATGGGTTGCGCCGATGGCCCGTCATAGTGAGGGCGACGAAATTGTTCATTTTACCCTAGCTTATTTCCATTGGTTAGAGAACCAAATCTTCTCCATAGAAGATTTCCCATATGTCGGGATAGACTTTCGTGGGGATCGAGAGATGGATCTTCGTCCAGGGACAAAGTGGGATGATTCAGTAAAAAATATTTTAACATGTTCTTAGTTCTAATTTTTATTTGTTTTTGTTTTAAATCATCCAATACTAATGAAAAAAAATGTAAAATGCAGATGTTGGTCCACGCAGGCCAGCCACACTTTGTCGCTTCGATAGGAAGCAAAGAGAGCCTGCCGGACCACCACATGATCAGGCGGCTGAGATTCTAACTGACTTGGAACACAACCTATAGCGGTTGACTTTGGATATTCTAGAGACTTCGATAGACGATGTCCCTCTCCGTCTCTAGATATATGTCATTGGCATTCCTGGTCAGTTCAGGAGATTCCTGAACAGGGTAGCACGAGCTGTTGTATACTATCATGATCATCACCATGGATAGTGGATGATTGTGCAGACCATGAAATTTTGTTTTTTTGTATCACTATTTTTACCGATTATAAGGTTTTTTAAACCTATAATCGAGGACGATGTAATATTTTTGAAAACATTACACTACTCTATGATATTTATACTATTTCCGGATATCTGTTCAATCATGTTTATCGAATGTTGATTTGAATTATTGCTTTTAATGTTGCAAATGTCTGTTTATAACACTAGTAGCTAATGCATCAGCTAATGTGTTTAAATTTCTCGGAATGTGTTGATATTCAATATAATCAAACTCTCGTTCCAAGAGACGTACCTTCAAAAATAATCTTAACAATACTGAGTTTTTAATTACGTATACTCGATTTAAGTGTAATACAATGAGTTCAGAATCTAACCTAACGATCAAACGTCAAATTCCAAATGAAATGGATTCATATAATAACTCAATCAATGTGCTATATTCTGCAGTATTATTCGTTGTTTGACCGAGGCTTACCCCATGCATAGATATTAACTCATCAGTGGGTGAATAAATAACCCAGGCTATGGAAGAAATGTTCCATGTACTACGAAAAGCACCATCAGCAAAACCAATATACGTTTGAAGGGATGTCGACATCTGCAATATCAAGAGTAATCCAGATAAGCAGGGATAAAAACAAACTTAAATTAGACACACTCTGCTAATCTAAAGCAACTAGCTACGAAAAGAACTAATCTATAAAATCTCCACACAATATTTAAGCATAAGATCTCTTTAGATAAAGCCCATTTCTGGGTTTGTCTAAATAGACCCCATCATAATTAGTTAATTCATAGGCCCCTTTTGCAAGCACTCGATTTACAATATAAGGACTGTGTCACATGGGTTCGAATTTCCCAGCTCCTAGCTTATCATTAGCTTGGTCGTATACCAATACTAGGTCACCTTCTGAAAAAATACCAGGTGTAACATTCCTATCATACTGAGATTTCATTCATTTTTATGAGCCTCGGTAGCTAATGCAGTGGTGCGTTGAGTCTCATCTAGTTGAGCTAAGTATAAAAAGCGTTTTTCCTCTTCAGAGGTAGCTGGTAATAATTCTATGGCTAATTTGAGTGACGGTATTTCGCATTCAATCGGTAACACAGCTTCTAAACCATAAACTAGCTAAAAAGGAGTGAAAACTGTTGCAGTTTTTGCTGAGGTTCAATATGCCCAAGGTGCTGAGAAAAGCATAGTATGCCAATTAGATTTATGAATGCCGATAATTCTTTTAATCATAGTAGTTAAGACTTTATTTACAGCTTCAACTTGACCATTGGCCTGCGGGTAATATGGTGTAGAACTATCATGGCGCAGGCCAAGGTAGTCGGAAAGTTAGGTTATCATAATGTTTCGAAAATGGCTCCCATGATCAATGATGATAGCTTGGGGTACACTAAATCGAGCAATCACGTGATTTAATACAAAATTAGTTGTAGTTTTGCCATCTGTCACAAATGTAGGCACCACCTTGGCCCATTTGGTAAAATAATCCACTGCAAGAATAATATACCCATGCCCCCCAGCCGAGTGAGGGTTACATGTAATGAAGTCAATGCCCCATTTTGCAAAAGGACCGACAACAATGATTGCGTGAAGAGGAGCTGGTGGTGCACGCATCTTACAATCAAAAATTTGATAATTGTGGCATTTTCGGACAACTAGAATGCAATCTTTAAATAACGAAGGCCAAAAATAACTAGTGCGCAATATCTTTTGGGCTGTGGCATACCCATACATATGACTACCACATGCTCCAGAGTGACAGTCATTTAAGACCTTTTCAGCCTCTTCATGTGTTAAACATCGTTGAAATACAGAATCCGTACCACGACGATAAACCGTGTCTCCAACAATATGGTATTGCTGAGACTGGTAACGGATCTTTCGTCGTTGTGAACGTGAGAGTTTAGGCCAAAAAGTTTGGGTTTGGAGATAAATGATGATATCTCCATACCATGGATCAAGTGTACTGATAAAAAACAAAGATTCATCAGCGATCAGATGTTCTACCACAGTTTCTGTTTCAATATTTGGGAAGTCACACATCAGTTCGACGAACACTAGTGATTTATTTGATTTAGATTTTTCAAATTCTAAATCAAACTCTTGAAGGATTACGATCCATTTAGAGTATTTTCCCCCTAGCAATTGTTTGGTAAAAATATACATCATAGGGTTGCAATCAGAGATCACTGTTGTTTTTCGTAACAAGATGTAATGACGAAATCGTTGGACATCTTGAACAGCTGCCAAGGCCAGTTTCTCCACATGTGAGTATTTGATTTCAGTCGGATTTAAATTGCAACTGAGATAGTAAATAACATGTTCATTGTTAAATTCATATTTCTGAACTAATACCATTCCAATCGTGGAATTAGAGGCTGCTAAGTATAAAAAGTAATCTAGGTTGTAATTGGGTGGATGCAATAACGGTGCATGGGTCAACGCGTGTTTTAGAGTATCAAAAGATCTATCAGCGATCTCATCCCAAATAAAAGGAATATTCTGTTTCAACAACCTGGTAAAACTTTAGTTAACTTGGCATAGTTAGGAATGAATCTACGTAGAAAGTTTGCTTTCCCTTGCAAACTTTGGAGTTGGCGAAGTGTAGAAGGAGGAGGTAAATTGATAATAGCCTCAACCTTTGAAGGATCGACACGAATGCCTTGTTTGGAAACGATAAATCCTAGTAATCGACCAGATTGTACACAAAAAACACATTTGTGCATATTCAGACGAATCTTATAGTACCTACATCTCAGAAAAATTTCTCGTAAGTGGGTTGGATGATCTTCTCTGTGTAAGGAATGGGCAGGTAGATCATCAAGATAAGGTTGCATGATGTGTTTAATGTCATGGAAAGCATAGGACATAGCCCTTTGAAAAGTTTCCCCAGCATTCTTAAGTCCAAATGGTAATTTACGGTAAGCGAAAGTTCCCCATGGACAAATGAATGTTGTCTTGGATTGATCAACAGGGAGTATGTTGATTTGATTATAACCGGAAAACCCATCCATAAAAGAAGACATTTCACTTCCGGCACAATCGTCAATGATTTGATCAATATAAGGGGTTGAATAATTGTCTTTCAGACAAGCTCTATTTATATCCCTATAATCGATACATACTCTTATTGTTCCTTGTTTTTTATCAATAGGAACAATATTAGATACCCAATCTGTTAAAGGGATTGGATAAATAAATCCTGCACGAAGTAATTTTTCAACTTTAGCTTTGATTGCAACAGCTTTTTGTTTGTGGATGTATCTGATGTAATTTTTATTGAATAGGTTTAGCATCCGGGTATGTTTTGATTTCATGAACAACAATTTTGGGATCGATTCCTGGAATTTCTTCATAAGACCAGGCAAAAATATCACGGAATTCTTGAAATAGGGCTTTGTATATATCAAGTTCATCTTTTGTACAAGAAGCACCTATATGAATGTTTTCAACAATTCCTGGTTTCAATGATATGTCAATAGGAATTGTGGAAGAAATGTTCCCCAAATTCACTTCAAAGATTGAATGTGTACTGGATATTGGATTATGGGGTTCCTTGACATAATCAGAAGTGAAAATTGATGAAAAATTATTTTCAAAATTTTCAAGCTTAGGTAAAAATGATGATCTATGATGAAGATCATCCCAGGGTAGGTCATCTATAGACAAAAATTCACGGATGTATTTGTCAGTATAAAAGACTTCTGGAAAAGTATATGGAATTGATGTTATAGCTGAACTTGAAGATGAAAATGATTTTTCATTGACCACATCCATAAGGTCAGATTCAGTTGAAGTTAAATCGAAAAAAGATTGTACTGCTTGATATGCCAATTCAAATGGACTCAAAGGCATCGTGCCTTCAAACGAATCCAGTTCTAACTCTAAAGGCATTATCCAAGTATCATCAAATGGAACAGTGCTTGATGTAATCATATTGATATTGGCTATAGTATGTGGTACGTTAGGTGGAGGCAAAGAAAAAGTTCCGAACAAAGCGAAATCTTTAATGAAGCCTACTCCTACATCCTTATAAGGGATAGCTGTTTTTACAACATGCTGAATACTATCCGTAGAAGCTAGATCAGAAGAATAATATGAGAGCTGATCGACCTTCACAATCTTTCCCTGATGAGGAAACATGATGACTCGAAAGACGGAAGATATGACAACAGTAATAGCATAAGACCAATTACGACCCAGGAGAAGGTTGTAATCTAGAGGGGCATCAACTACTTCCACATCTAGATTAACGGTTTTTCCTTCGACCTCTATAGGTAGATCCTGTAAAATACCATAGGGATGGAATCCTCTCCCATCAAAAGCTTTGAGGATGGTTGGAGATCGGTTAAGCATCGAAGAACCAAGTGATTTCCAACAACTCAACGACATGATACACGTAGAGGCCCCTTCATCAATCACAGTACGAAAGCAACGAGTGTTTTTTACTAACACTGGAATTTGGAAAGCCATTTGATGGGGTAGGCGGGGTGTAAAATTTTCTAGATCAAAGATCATAAGATTTGAATCCTGCAAATCTACGGCTCCTAAAACTAACAATAGTAATTTTCTTTGTGCTGGATATGATTGCAGTACTTCCAAAGCTGACATTGCCGAAGGGGAAATTTCCAAATCTTCAACAATGTTGTAGTTCTAAGCAGCTCTCGCATGTGGATTGAAAGCTGATTTACGAAGTACACCTTTAGGAGGTGTTTTATTACTAAGTCAGGATTTTGTTTCTCGATGTGAAGAAGATCGGAAACTGAAGTAGATGCAGCCGGTGAAGAATTAGAATTGTCTACTTCTTTACCGGTGACAGGATTTTTACTACCATAATCTTGTGATCGAGTTGCAACCATCAATATATCTGCTAAAGGATTAGAAGAAGATCCAATCATTTTACTATCTTGAATTGGAAAGGGATCCTTCAAGACATCAGGAGTGGGTGAACCTTTGACGAACTTAGAAACTTCTTCCCTATGCGGACATTCCTTGGTGAAATGATCCTCGTCACAAATAAGACAAGGATAACGAGGTTTCCGTTTGTCATCAGTTGATTCAGGTTTATCAGTTTTTTCTTTAGGAGGTGAGGTCTGTTTATTATTTTTCTTCCCTTTTTTCTTTTTGCCAGATTTTGACTTAGTAGATGAATTTACAATGTGAATATCGACAATAGTTTCCAAGGAAGATTCTCCTTTGGGTGAGTCAGGTAAAGTTATTATGGGAGAAGTAATATTTGAAGATTTCTTCTTATTTTTAGTTGTAGTAACCGAACTGATTACACCATCAGCGGCATGAGAGCCTGAAGGAGTTGTAGTTAACTGACCAAGTCGTGGTAAATTGGGGATTTTCCCATACAAAGTTCCGGACTGGGTATAGACCAAGTCTAGATATTGAGCTTGAGAAATAACTTGTTCTTCCGTAACAACTACTGCTTTAGCTACATCTTCAATTATCTTTGGTAATAATGATTTAACGAATCATTCTGCCAATATTTGATCCAGGATAAAAACTTTTACCAAACTTCTTCTACGTCTCCATTCATGAATATGATCTGATATATAGGTAGATGTGGATTGTTTGAGTGAAGTTAATAATTCTGTGCCATTATTGTATCTGACAGGAAACTGAAAATGAGTTAAGAAGGCATTTGTTAGGGTGTTGAAGTTGTTAAATGAGCCTTGTGGCAATTCAATATACCACTTAGCAGCTAATCCTATTAACGTTCTCTGAAAAAGTCTAAGTCAAATAGAATCATCAATTAATGAATTAGATGCGCACCAAAGGTGGTAAGTCATAAGATGATTGGAAGGATCCTCTCCTGTTTTTCCTTCAAATTTTGGAATATCACTAGGAAACTTATGAGGCATCGGTGGCCAGTAGGGATGATAATAGATAGGATCATTCGTAAGGCGAGATAAATCTGGTAAATCTAAAGTTCCTATGAACGGCAATCGACGGTAGGGTCTTGTGGATAACCTTGTGAAATTAAACCAGTTCGAGGAGGATGATATCTAGGATAACCTGGAATAGGATGTGAATTTGGAATCATATTACCTCTTGGATAACCAGGAATAACTGGAGCATACTGTGGTTGAACAGGTGTTTGATATGTATATCCAGGGTACGGTTGTTGCGGGTAGACTGGAGTTTGTGAAACAGGTCCATATTGGTACGACCGCTGATAAAGTTGATAAGTAAATTGAGGTTGACTCATTATTACTGTACTTGTACCAGATTGTCCTGCGGGTATCTGAACAATAGTTTGAATTGTTGGTCCAGACTGTGGAATAGAAACCTAAGGAATTGGTATCGAAGTTTGAGGGGTAGATGTAACAGGAACTGTAGAAACTGCGGGAATGGGTGTGGTAGGTTGAACAAAAGTCTGAATAAATGTTTGTGGTGGAGTACGAGGTGAAATCGGACTAGGTTGCTGAACAGGACCAGATGCAGGTATTGAAGTTGAAGGCTGGACTGGTTGTTGGGGTTGAACATAACCAACAAGTTGTCCTGCTTGATAATAAGGTACTTGCATATTTAGTTGTAAATTCTGTTGGACTTGGGATGGATCCCATACCATTCCGGGAAATGAGGGTCCTATTGAAGGTTGTACATAAGACGACCCATAATTGGGTTGGACAGATGGCTGATAATTGACTGGATAATTTCTACCTCCTTGTAACATTTGCTGTTCTGTATAGAAATGTTGCCCTGAAGGAGGTTGTAATCCTTGAGCAGGATACTGCCCTTGAGGTTGATACTGACCTTGATGTATGTACTGACTCTGAGGTTGATATTGACCTTGAGGTATGCACTGTCCTTGGGGTTGAGATTGACCTTGAGGTATGTACTGTCCTTGGGGTTGACCTTGAGGAATGTATTGTCCTTGGGGTTGATATTGACCTTGAGGTATGTACTGTCCTTGAGGTTGAGATTGACCTATTGGTGTAGTGTAAAAAGGTATTCGGGGTGGTGAATACTGAAGACCTGCGTTTTGCAGAAAATCTGTCAAAGAAGAATACCAAGCGTCTTGTCTAAAAGGACTATAAAAAATTGATTCACGTTGTCTAAGTTCTAAATTTTCCTGAGTTGAAGGGAGAAGGACTTCTTCTTCTGTATCAGTGATTTCCTCAATACTAATAAGACCAGGAGGAAGACCTTATGTAATTAGACTCTTTACTCTAGGTGAATCAGGATAATCAGTGAATTCTAAAGTAGGTTCTGATGTAGCAGGTTCAGTTTCCAGTTCAGAAATTTCAGGTTCTTCAGGTGATAATTCACTCGTTGTAGAAGCAACTTCAGATAATTCGGAAATGGAAACTGGTTGTGGAGGATGTTCTACTACTTGGAATTGATCTACTTCAAAATCAGGATGAGGGATAATAGATGATTCTCCTTGTTCATTTAATTCAGATCTACTGATAACATTTGGTATCAGAGATTTAAGTCCTTCTAGATGGCTAGGTGTGTACTCACGGGGTTTCCCCTAAGTTTTGTGTGATCGTCTCAGTAATTCAACCACGATTAAAACTTTTAACACACGCAACCAAATAAAAATTCAGTAAAATGCCTAAAGTCACTAAGAAACAAACAAATGATCACACGCCTATAGAATCTAAGAGATCAAACCACACACAAACAATAGATTCCCGCACTAAAAAGACTAGTTGGTGATGAAATCCAACATCGTAGTATTTTAATGCAGAAATGGTAGTTGGAACAGTTGCCCCGACAACTTGCTTAATGAAACAGACCGGTGCAAGTTTCTCCACTTAATACATGTCGAGTGAAGATAACCCTCCGGAGAGTCCAAGTGAGTCTAGCTGACGTTGTTCCAGGTACAGTGGGATCTTCCCTCCACCATCACCTTGGGAAATAATCCTAGAGTTTATGGCCACTAAGGTCACCAACAGGAACAAATATACCTGGGGGAACAGTCTACGATCCGATACACACGCAAGGGAAGAGTAACAAAGCTCAATCCCCTTGAAGGCTCCTTGACATAATCTAAGGTTTACCGACAAGTGACCCCAGGCTCCTTGACAATGGTCAATCTGAGGTTTACCATTGTTAATACGTGTATATCTGCTATCGTTCCCAATGAGGAAGGATTGATTACCCCACTGGTTCGGATATGATCTCGTGCTTGAATCCTTTAAGACGAGCTTCCCAGAGCATACATGCTACTATTGGAATTTCCCTACCACAAGATTGACCACTTGTTTTTTTTTATTGTCTTGGAGAGTTAACTAAAACCTAATCTAAGACATTAGCCTAGAAAAATAAAAATTGCTAGGTTGATTTTAATTAAGCGTTAATTTCAATTGGATGTTTCTTAGGAAAATGGGTATGAAAGTGAAACTTCAATGGTGTATAATGACCTGACTCCCAAAAACACTAAAATGCATCTATATGAGAAAACATTCGTTTCTTTTCAATGAAATCTATCTAAAAGAAAGAGTTGAGAAATGCAATTGCGTTAAAACTTCAATCCTTTTCTTTTTTTTAAACAAGAATATATGAAAAGAAATATTTTTCTATGAGAACTCAATGATTAATTGCTCAAAAAGAAATCCCTTTTATCGTTCAAGTATGAAACTACAAATAAAACAGTTTCGAAAAGAAAAGTATGATTACTTAAAACAAAATTCAAAACTAAAAACACTAATTTGGAACTTTTAAAAACTCTATAGATCTAAATTTTAAGACTAAAAAATCTAAAAACTTTAAGGATGTTTTGCTCAGTTTGTAATCTAACCAATAAATTCTTTGCTTATTCTAGCAAGGAATCAAAATCATCCAATGGTGGTTTTGAAATGAGATTCAAGGATTTTTGAACTAAAAGTCTCTTAAGATTCACAAAATAAAAAATAAATCTAATTTTTATAGAAGAAAATTTTGTTATAAATTCAAAGTCTCAGTAAGAAAACAATGAAATACCACTGATCTAAGGTTTCTCAAAGTTTCTGATCTTGGAGCAACACAAAGACAAAAACAAAAATCACTTGTAAAATGCAAATCTTTAGAAAATCACTCAAAACTTAGAAATGCTATAAGAAAAATTTATAAGAGGCTTTTGACAGTGAATACAAATCTGGGTAATCACAAAGAATCTTGAAAGCTAAAAACAGAAAAGAGAATTTTAAGTTTTTCAAAAAATTTCTCAGGGTCCGCAGGTTGCAGAGTACAAAAAATGCGATGCCGCACTGTTCACACAAAGAAACTGCGGAGGTGACTGCACTGTTTTGAAAGAAACAATGCAGAGACCAGAAAACTTAAAGAAAAATAAAAAATTCTAAATCGACTTTTGAGGGATTCTCAGGCTAATTTTCTCAAACGATTACAGACTAACCAAAATAAAAAAAAAATGGTTTCAAAAGTCAAACTCAAGGAAAACTAAGTTAAAAACAAATTTGTTGGGAAAAATACTGAGAGGGGGGGGGTGAATCAGTATTTGAAAACTTTTTACTTTTTCTTTGAGCAGATTTCCATACGAGGTTTTTATGAACTGAACTAGCGTATGCACACAGAAATATAGAAGGAAACTAACGTATACTGATTTATCTTTCAAATTTAGAGAATCAGTCTTTTAAACAAATTTATCAGTTATGAATAAGGCTAGATAATCAGAAGTTATGAGCAGTAAAAAACAATATAAAGCATCACACACATGAACACCAAGATTTAAGGTGGAAACCCAAATCGGGAGAAAACCACCGCTGCTGTCGTCTCTGTCTTCAATCTTTATTATATAGAAAACCTTTTACAACATTGTACTGATGCAGACTTATACTAGTACGGAGGCTTCTACCTGCAGAAGGCTGCAACCTTCTCTCGTTTTCCAGCTACAACTGGAAGGGAGCTCCAACCCCCTGATCTCGTTTACTAGCCTCTCCTGGAAGGGAGCTTCGACCCCCTAATTTCAACACCAGCTTCTACTGGTTGGAAGCTTCTACTTTCATATTGAAGGCTTCAACCCTCAGATCCACTGCAGACCACGTTTCATCAATTTTCAAACTGGATCAAACAGCTTCAACACAACCCTTCACTTAACATCAACAAACATATTTTGCCCAAAACTTCAAACAGAACAGTGCGACCAATGTAACCAGAATATTAGAAATAACCCAGTCTTAAGAATAGATATGCAGATACAAACTCAACCCTGAACATTCATTAATTTAAATATCATACGCTACTTTTATTTACTGAAGTCGCATGTGTACGCGCTTTCCTGCTCATCTACCCGCGTATGCCTCTGTGCACACTATTTTTCATAACATGAAATGCATACGCAACTTTTCTTCACCGAAGCTGCGTGTATACGTGCTTTTCTTCATATCAACCTGCGTATACTTCTGAGAATACTGATTTTCAGAATGTGATCAATCTTAGATTCAGATCTGAGGCTTTTAGTCAGACACCTTCTCAGCAATGCAGAACCTTTAGACAGTTAGTCAGAATTAACCATGTTTTCTCACTCATTGATTAGATTTGTTCATTATCAAATCAGCAACATACTCCATATTCAATCAACCCAGAACTTCAAGTAGACTTCATTGACCGACAACAGAGAGAAAACATAAATCACAGAAGTAATATCTGTAAATAAGCTTCAGAAACCCTAACTTCCATACACGCTTTTAATGAAGTGAACCCGCGTATATATGCGCTTTTACCGAGACAAACTAGCGTATAGATCTGTAAAAGATAAATTTTGCAGAACAGACCAGATCTATAAACTTACCCAGATTTCTTCAATTTCTTCATCAGACTTGCGCCAGGTCTTCATCATTTCTTTTGCAGATCATCCTAGAGATTCATCATTTCTAGATCTAGAGATCTTGACCCTTCATCATATCCATAGGTGCATCATAGATTCAGATCTATCAATTAAGAACAAAGTTCAACCATGCAGATATTCCTTAGAGGAATTTATTCATCAACAACCCTTACACATGCACGCCTTGCACTATGAATTTCTTCCCCTTAAATAGATTTAGCTTTTACCAATACCATGAGCCAAAACCACACAACTTTCGATGGTATTCTTGGACGGAATCAAATAAACCATATAGCGCTCAATACTGTGTGCCAAAACCATGGTAATGCCCCTTGGTATTATAAATTTGGAGCGCAAAAGGGCATACACCACTTGGGACGTACTTATCCGCGTGCATACGCGACTTGGCATTTAAAAACTCACATATACATTGTGACATATTATATTTATCATTTCTCCAGCACTTACTGGAATTATTTTCTCTGTCACATCTGTAGATACATCATTCTTACATCTTTAACACATAGGTTTCTATCCAAAGACAACTTCATCAAGTAGGTTGCCATCAAGGACAACACATTGCATCATATTGCCAACAATCTCCCCCTTTGGACTTGATGGCAACCATGATGGTGTTTGATCACCAAAACAGATAGATACATTGAATATAACCATTATTCAAACACCCATTATTCAAAAACCCTGATACTCTCCCCCTTTGACATCAAGGGAAAAGGGCGGATCAAAACCAAAAAAAGGTTTTTCTTCTCTTGTAGAAAGAAGAGCTCTGTAGATCTGATGTGCACTGAAGTGACCATGCTCCCCCTGAGTTCACGCTGAATCTTCAAACATATTTTTCAATGAAGTACATGACTCTATGACCTTTCCTATCACCAAGGACTCATACTTACATCAACGATCCAACCAAGTGGATTTACATATGTGACTCAAGTACCCAACCAAGTGGGTTTACACATTTTGACTCAACTACCCAACCAAGTGGGTTTACAAATTTGAACAAGTCCTTACATGACTAAATATTTCAATTTTACATCATAGGTCTCAACATGACCTTTTTCATCAATTACAGAAATGACTTATACAATCAAGATCAAAGATTCTCAAGCATGAGATCAGACTACAACAAATAATTAGAATGCCAACAATGCATCCTTTCCACATGACCAATGTTCCCCCTTAGCTTGTGCATCCTGAACACTTTCAACAACAAATCATCAAGTAATCTTCATCAGAAGCATTAGAGAATGAAACAGAAATATGAGAGCTGGAGCATCACCATAGATACCCAACAGCGCTGCAGTTGTGCTGAAGAATGCTGACCCAGAAAAATTTTGTCAGCAAACACCCATACGCGGTTTTCTATCTATAAAATCGCATATATACGCGACTGTCCTTTAGTAAATCCGCGTATCCAATTTAATCTTCTGAATTTAAGCAGATCTGATCTTCTGAGAGGCAGAGACAAATCCCAGCTTCTATCTGAGATATTCGAACGCTTCCCTGGGTAAAGGTTTGGTAAATATATCAGCAACTTGTTCTTTGGAGGGAACATACTCCAACTTCACCTTTTGTTCAAGCACTTGTTCACGTAAGAAGTGATACTTGATGGGAATGTGCTTGGTCTTGGAATGCATAACCAGATTCTTTGAGATACTGATGGCACTTGTATTATCACACATAATGGAGATAGGAGGTGAACATTTGATTTGAATGTCTTGTAAGGTTTTCATCATCCAAAGAAGTTGAGTGCAACATGATGCGGCAGCCACATATTCTGCTTCTGCTGTAGATAAGGAAATAGAGCTTTGCTTCTTGCTGAACCAAGATACTAACCGGGGCCCCATATAGAATGCACCACCACTAGTGATTTTCCGATCATCAACATTTCCAGCCCAATCTGCATCAGTGTAAGCATGAAGAGTGAGATCAGAATTCTTTGGATACCATAGTCCAAAGTCTTGAGTTCCTTGTATATATTTGAATATTCTTTTGACAGCCTGAAGGTGAGACTCTTTTGGATTAGCTTGTAATCGTCCAACAATCCCAACTGCATGCATAATGTCTGGTCTAGTCCCAGTGAGATAAATTAGACTTCCTATCATAGATCTGTATTCTGGTTGATTCACCGCAGGAGAATCATCATGAGAACTGAGATTACATCCGGTTATCATTGGTGTACTTACAGGTTTGCACTCTTCCATGCCATACTTCTTCAGAATTTGCTTAAGATATTTTGCTTGTGATAAGAATATGCCATCTGTTGTTTGTTGCACTTGCAAGCCAAGAAAGAATGTTAGTTCCCCAAGTAAAGACATTTCAAATTCTTGTTGCATATCAGAAGCAAATTTCTAACTCATAGACTCTTCATTACTTCCAAAAATGATATCATCAACATATACAACCACAATCAATAGTTTATCATTTTCAGTTTTTGTGTATAAGTTGCTATCAGCAGACCCCTTTGAAAATCCTTGTTGATGAAGATATTTGTCAAGACGACAATACCATGCCCTTAGAGATTGTTTGAGACCATATAGAGCATTTTTAAGTCTACAAACAAGTTTTTCATCATTTCCCAAAATGAATCCTTCTAGTTGTTCTATATAAACTTCTTCTTCTAGATCACCATTGAGAAAAGAAGATTTAACATCCATTTGATAAACTTTGATTTTTTGGAAGCTTGAAAAAGCAAGAAACATTCTTATGGCTTCAAGTCTAGCTACAGGAGCAAACGTTTCTTCAAATTCTATACCTTCTTGTTGAGCATACCCCTTGCAAACAAGTCTAGCTTTATTTCTTATAACATCCCCATTCTCATTTAACTTGTTTTTGAATATCCATTTAGTTCCACTGACATTTTTGTCATGAGGTCTTGGTACTAATTCCCAAGTGTGATTCTTTTCAATTTGATCAAGCTCTTCATTCATGGCTTGAATCCAACATTCATCTTTGCTAGCTTGATTGACATTGTGTGGTTCAACAGTGGATAGAAATGCCAGATAGCTAGAAGATCCCACAAGAGTCCTTCTTGTTTGTACACCTGATCCCTTTTCTCCCAAAATTTGAGATTCTGGATGATTCTTTTGAACATATTTGGATGGAGTTTTTTCAGATAAATCATCTTCGGGTTCTTCATTGGGTTCACTATCTATATCATTTCTATTTGATGTAGAAGGATATATGTCATCATCGTCTTCATCTGTTGTTTGTTTTTCTTCTTTTGGAGCTGCAGGAGACTCATCAATAACAACATCAATACATTCAACAATCTTCCGAAGTCTTTTATTGTAACATTTATATGCTCTACTCATAGAGGAGTAACCAAGAAGTATTCCTTCATCTGCTCTGGGTTCAAACTTGCCAATTTTTTCATCATTATTTTTGATAAAGCATTTGCTTCCAAAAACTCTAAAATGCTTCACAGTGGGAGGATTACCATACCAGAGTTCATATGGAGTTTTATCACTATTTACACGAACATGTGCCTTGTTAAGAATAGTTACCACTGTATGTGCTGCTTCTCCCCAAAATGTGTTAGGTGTTCTGGAATCATCAAGCATAGCTCTAGCTATTTGTTGAACTGTTCTATTCATTCTTTCTTCTACGCCATTTTGTTGTGGAGTGCCAGCTACAGAAAACTATCTTTTTTTGCCATGTTGTTCACAAAATTCAAGGCATTCATCTGATGTATATTCTCCTCCTCGATCAGATCTAAGACACTTGATTTTTAGATCTAATTCATTTTCAACCAGTGCTTTGAAGATCTGAAATTTCTCAAATGCTTCATCTTTGTGTTTAATCAACCTAATCCAACACATTCTAGAGAAATCATCAATGAATAAGATATAGTATTCTTCACCACGTGGTGACTTTTTCCTCATAGGTCCACATATGTCAGTATGAATGAGTTCAAGAGGCTTACTTGATGATCCTTCCTTGGCATTAAATTGTACTCTGGTTTGCTTACCGAATTGGCAAGATTTGCATATGATATTTTCAGGTAGAGTAATATTGGGAAGATCACAAACAACTTTAACTCTGCTTGATTTGTTGATTTAAGAGAAGCTCAGATGTCCCAACCTTCTATGCCATAGCCAGTTCTCTGAAGATTTGCTCAAGTAACATTGCTCTTTGCAGTTCTTCAATACATACAGGTTGCTTGGAGTTATTTTTCCTTTTATAATTGTTTTACCTGTATCAAGATCACGTACCACACATTCTTTTGAACTAAAGACAACTTCAGTTCCTTGATCACACATTTGACTTGCACTTAATAGGTTATGCTTTAATCCATCCACATACATGACATTATTAGCTTTCACATTTTCTTTTAGAAAAACAGACCCTTTTCCCTTAATGACAACATGAGTATCATTTCCAAATGTAACATTATTTTCCTTTTCTAGCGCACTATATGCAAGAAGTTTGTTTTTGTCACCTGTCATGTGTTTTGAGCATCCACTATCAATGTACCATTGATTTTCTTCACCTTCTGCAAATAAAGCTATGCCACAATTTTCAACCTGTAATTCCTTCTTTTTCCACACTTTGGAGCTTGAAGGAAACTGCTCTTTTGGCTGGACTTTTCTCCCGCATTCAGATTCTTCATGGCCAAAGTTATTGCAATAAGCACATTCAACTTCATTTTGAAGAGGAGAAAAGTTGTTATAGGTATTCTTCTTTGTTCCAATATCAATCCTTTTCTTTCTTGCTTCTCTTGTCATGATGGTTTTATATGCAACACATTGAACAACTTTATGACCATAATTGTGACATGAGAAACATTGTCCATTGAAGAAGAAATTTCTGCGATCATGAAATCTTCTACTTGAATTTACCTGTTGATTGGTGTTTCTTTGAAAGGTATTCTTGTTAGTGTTCTTTGAATTGAGATGGTCATGCTTTACCTGTAAAGATTCTTTATTCCCTTGCTGAGTGGCAGAATGTTGTATACTAGTTGTAGCTGCTTTTAGATAATTTGGTGCTGAAGCCTGAGAAGATTCTCCGATATATCCAAGACCTGTCTTTATAAAAGGAGACCATTGTACCTTGATAATCTCATCTAAGGTTTCAGATCCTTTAGCAAATCTAAGATTCAAAGTCTTCACTTTCTCAATTTCTTTTCTTAGACTTACTATTTCACATTCTAATTTCTCATTGTGTTTCTCCTTTTCTTCAAGCTGATTTTTCAGAGTTTCTATGGATATTTTAATTTCTTCTATGCATATTTTAATTTCTTATAAGAATTTTTTGAGTTGATTGAATTCATCAAGAAAATCGTTGTCCTCTAAAGCATCCATAAAAATATCTTTTTCTTCTCTGGATTCTTTTTCAAATGCCATGAGAAGTCTAAGATCTTGTTCACATTCTTCCTCACTGTCAGATAACCCATCACTGTCTTCATTAGTATAGTAAATTTTTCTAGTGCTAAAGCGATTCTTATTTCTTCTTGCTACTTCCTTCCCTTTTTCATCTGTTTCTTTATGAGGACACTTAGCAGCATAATGACCAACTTTTCCACAAGCAAAACATTTGAAAGGAAGCTTACCTCTGAACCGTCCTATGCCAAGTTGGAGTTTCTTTACAAAATTTACCTCATCTTCTTCTGAGATGTACCCTGATCCTTCTGTCTCGTGTACTTCTTTTCCTTTTGTAGAAGCTCGAAAAACGGCTTCTTTGACTTCAGATGGTCCTCCTCTTCTAATTTCACATGAAGTTAGTATGCCATGAAGTTGTACCACAATAAGATTTTGAAGATCCTGATTTTCTTCAAGAGAAAAAACTTTTGACTCAAATTTTGCTGTTAGTGATCTTAAAACTTTCTCAACCAAAGTAGATTCGGTTATTGTTTCTCCCATATTTCTCATACGATTTACAATATCATCAAGAAGTAAAAAGAAATTGGCAGTGCTCTCCTCATTATGCATTTTTAGATTCTCATATTGAATTCTGAGAGTTTGGAGTTTAGCACTTTTTACCTTTGCATCACCTTCATAACTTAGAATGATTTTGTCCCATATTTCCTTTGCTGTATCCAGCTGCATGAATTTGAAAATTTTTGATTCAGTTAGACTTCCCAATAGAGCATTGACCGCCTTTGCATTTGTTTCATAATTCTTTCTTTCCGTCGGATCTGTTGGTGTTGCGGCTGGATATTGATATCCTCCTTCAACTATAGCCCATACATCTGCTCCCAGAGATTGAAGATAGGATCTCATCCTTGTTTTCCAGAAGATTAAATTGTTTCTGTTGAAGAGCGGAGGCCTGATAGATGCTGTTCCATCTTGATTGCTCATCTTGTTTGATCTTCCTTCTAGCGGCTAAGATTTTTCATAAGGACCTGCTCTGATTCCAATTGTTGGGAAAAATACTGAGAGGGGGGGTGAATCAGTGTTTGAAAAATTTTTACTTTTTCTTTGAGCAGATTTCCATACGCGGTTTTTATGAACTGAACTAGCGTATGCATGTGGAAATATAGAAGGAAAATAGCGTATATTGATTTATCTTTCAGATTTAGAGAATCGGTCTTTAAAATATATTTATCAGTTATGAATAAGGCTAGATAATCAGAAGTTATGAGCAGTAAACAACAGTATAAAGCATCACACACATGAACACCAAGATTTAAGGTGGAAACCCAAATTGGGAGAAAACCACCGTTGCTGTCGTCTCTGTCTTCAATCTGTATTATATAGAAAACCTTTTACAACATTATACTGATGCAGACTTATACCAGTACGCAGGCTTCTACCTGCAGAAGGTTGAAACCTTCTCTCGTTTTCTAGCTACAACTGGAAGGGAGCTCCAACCCCCTGATCTCGTTTACGAGCCTCTCCTGGAAGGGAGCTTCAACCCCCTGATTTTAACACCAGCTTCTACTGGCAGAAAGTTTCCACTTTCATACTGAAGGTTTCAACCCTCAGATCCACTGCAGACCACGTATCATCAATTTTCATACTGGATCAAATAGCTTCAACACAACCCTTCACTTAACATCAACAAACATATTTTGCCCAATACTTCAAACAGACCAGTGAGACCACTGAAACCAGAATATCAGAAATAACCCAGACTTCAGTATAGATATGCAGATACAAACTCAACCCTGAACATTCATTAATTCAAATAGCATACGCTACTTTTATTCACTGAAGCCGCGTGTATACGCGCTTTCCTGCTCACCAACCTGCGTATGCCTCTGTGCATATTGTTTTTCATAACATGAAATGCATACGCCACTTCTATTCACCGAAGCTGCGTGTATATGCGCTTTTCTTCGTATCAACTTGTGTATACTTATGAGAATACTGATTTTTAGAATGTGATCAATCTCGAATTCAGATCTGAGGCTTTCAGTCAGACACCTTCTCAGCAATGCAGAACCTTTAGACAGTCAGTCAGATTTAACCATGTTTTCTCACTCATTGATTAGATTTGTTCATTATCAAATCAGCAGCATACTCCATATTCAATCAACCCAGAACTTCAAGTAGACTTCATTGACCGACATCAGAGAGAAAACAGAAATCATAGAAGTAATATCTGTAAATAAGCTTCAGAAACCCTAACTTCCATACGCGCTTTTAATGAAGCGAACCCGCTTATATATGTGCTTTTACCGAGACAAACTAGCGTATAGATCTGTAAAGGATAAATTTTGCAGAACAGACCAGATCTATAAACTTACCCATATTTCTTCAATTTCTTCATCAGACTTGCGCCAAGTTTTCATCATTTCTTTTGCAGATCATCCTAGAGATTCATCATTTCTAGATCTTGAGATCTTGAACCTTCATCATATCCATAGGTGCATCATAGATTTAGATCTATCAATTAAGAACAGAGTTCAACCATGCAGATATCTCTTAAAGAGATTTATTTATTAACAACCCTTACACATGCACACCTTGCACTATGATCCTCTTCTCCTTATATAGTTTTAGCCTTTATCAATACCATGAGCCAAAACCACACAACTTTCGATGGTATTCTTGGACGGAATCAAATAAACCATACAACGCTCAATACTGTGTGCCAAAACCATGGTAATGCCCCTTGGTAATATAAATTTGGAGTGCAAAAGGGCATACGCGACTTGGGACGTACTTATCCGCGTGCATACGCGACTTGGCCTTTACAAACTCGCGTATACATTTTTTTTCTTTTTTTCTAAATTATGCTAATTCTATTATGGAAACATACTGTTACAAAACTGCCTTAGTTCAGCTGTGGGAGCTTGAAACTGGGCTTGATGTCCATGCTCTACCAAAATGACGAACTGCCCAGAGTGGGAAACCAGTTCGTTTAAGAGAAGTTGCACCGCCCTTGAGAGGGAAACCGGTGTATAGTCCATTACATTCATCATAAGAAAACCAAAAAGAGACGGCAATAGCATGCAGCTTTTGCTGCTGTAGACAACGAAAAAAAACAGTGTATCTTGCAAAATAGTGGAACGCAGGTACCATATTGAACCAAGGCAAACTGGAGTTACTGCGCGTGGGTTGGAGAAGGCGGCTCCTCCTCAATGCGACACCAGTATTGCTCCTCTGAATCTTCTGCAACAACGCTCTGATCTCCATCTTTGCCTAAGATATTTGTGTCCACCTGCATTGAGAGATGACCCAGGTCGGGAGAAGCAGTAGTACGGGGATCAACCGGACGAACTGATGAAGTAGCAGCGGGGGCAGGGCGAAGACCAAGAGGATAGGGCGGTGGTCCAGACAAAGGAGGAGGATGGAGAGTCGACTCTTCTCGCAGGGTGACTGTAATGTAAGCAGTGACAGTGGGGCGATTTTAGGAACAATCAAAGCGGAGCTCCGCCCTCTGCGAGGTTTGCCTCAAAATATGACTTCCTGAAGGACGGGGTACAGGGGAAACGGGAGTCGATGAAATGCCATAAGGTTGAGAAGAGGGTTGATTGTCGTGGGCAGAGCCAGGAGGGCTGTCATGGCCCCTTTGCCGCCTTTCAACATCCTCAGAAGGGATATCATCGCCGAGACTGGATGAGGGAAGCGCGCTAGCAGGCCTACCATGAGTTGCACCTCGGCGACACCTCATTTGGTGTCTGAGCCTAGGCATGGCCGGCGTAGCAACTTGAATTGGCCCGAGACAAGGAGAACAAGTCTGGACAGGAGCGAAACCACAGTGAAAGCCAAGAGGAACCTGCAAATTGGAGTTGGAGTGACAAAAAGCACTATGAGAAAAATGACAATCAGGCATAGATTCAAAACATCTAAACAGAGAGCAGTGACACCCTGTCTGTGTGCAGACGTTGGGTTATGCACAATCAACAGGGCATGTGCTACAAACAAGATGTAAACAGCGGCAGATAGAGTAGGAGTGTTCTGGAGAGCCCGAGACAGAAGCCATTATGAAACCACTGGGCGAGCCGAGGATGAAAGAGTGTCGGCGTTGGAGAGTTAATGCTCTGAGGGCAGGCGGATTGATGTTGAAATTAATGGAGCCGCTGGGGGTCATATGGCCATCCCATGCGAGTCTCCTTGGGAGCTGCCCAGGGACGGATGTCCCGTCATACCAATTAATCATCTGCATCCGGAGATGGGCGATCATTGTGCACCAGCTTGATGCAATTCTGTAGAAGATCTCTGTCATGGATGATTTGAAGAGGGCCATGATTGAGAGTATCAATGCTGTAAACTCCTAAGTTAGCTAGGAGATATGCTGCTTTGTTTCCCTCCCTTTTGGTGTGGGTGAAGGAGATTTCCTGGTGGTTTTTCAGCCAGTTGCTTATTTTTTCAATTCTGGAAGCCATTCTCCAACTTGTGGCTACTTTTGCTGACCTGGTGCCCTGAAGTAGTTGGTTGGCTAAACTGATGAGAATCTGGGAGTCCCCTTCCACGATGATAGGAGAGAGGTTGAGGAGATGAGTTAAGTTTAACCCCTGCCAAAGCCCTTCCAGTTCTGCTGAGTTATTGGTGTCCCAGCCTATAGAGCCGTAGTAGATAGCTAGGACATCTCCTTGGGAGTTTCTGAAGATGCCACCAAAGCCTGATGGACCTGGATTGCCCTTTGAGGCTCCATCAAAGTTCATTTTGAAGATTCCTGGAGGTGGAGGAGTCCAGTGAAGTTGTGAATCAGAAGTCTTCTATCTATTGGTGTTTGGAGTGATCGAGATTTTGAGCTACCAGTTTTTCCATATGGCCATTTCCTTTGGATGTTTGGGAAGATCCTCCTCCTGCCAGGAATGCAGAGCTAGAGACTCTTGGAGATTATTGCTGAAGTTGTCCCAGATTATGTCCAAAGGAGTGGATTTATTTTTGAAGATTCTCTTGTTTCTCTCTTTCCAAAGAGTCCAGAAGAGAAGACCTGGAATGATCTGCCAAAGAGTGTTAAGAATAGAACTGCTATATGGATGTCTGGGCCAGTAGCGCATAATATTGGTTAAGTCCCCTTGTGGTTTGCTCTTTTGACACCTGAAGCAAATCTTCTCCCATAGATTGCTAGCTAGCTTGCAGGAGATCATGAGGTGTTGGATCGTTTCGTTACTTTTCTCACAATTTGGACATTGTGAAGGGCCACAGAACCCTCGCTTGAGCAGGTTGTCCCAAGTGAGGATTCTTTTGTGACTAAGTAACCAGAGAAATGTTGATACTTTAGGCCAGGTACCAGGAGCCCAAACAAATTTCCAAAGCATATCACGCGGAAGAGGGACAGGATGCATGAGAGAGAAGGCCTCTTTCGTAGTGAACATGCCTCTAGTCGAGTATCCCCATCGAAGAATGTCTGGTTCCTCCGAACATCTGATTTTCCTGCGTTGAAGTTCCTCATTGAGAGCTTTCCAAGTGTTGTCCTGAGCGAAAGGAATGATATGATTCGGGTGCCTCCATTGTCTGAAATCATTGCAGTTTGTGGGGGTCCAGCACTGGCTAACTTTGGTTTCCTCCGGGCCAATGATTTTTCCGTCATTGATGAGGGTGAGAGTATCACTCAGCTTTGAGCATTGCTACCAGGAGTCTACCCAGAATCTGGCCGTGTGCCCATTGCGTATTTCCCAGAAGCTGTGTTGTTGTATGAGTGCAAAATGTTGTTTGGCTGCGTTCCATATGAGGGAGCCGATCAAGTCTTAGGGAGGTCTATTATTAGCGTACTTGGCTATCCACATTTTTTCCCATGGCGTAAAAGGATTCGAGAGCCAATTCCACCACAGACGGGCCCCCATGACTTCATTGCTGTGAAGAGGATCTCTGAGCCCGAGCCCTCCTGCATCCTTAGGGGAACAAATCGTGTTCCAGTTGACTAAAGCCCATTTTCGTTTTTGGCTTGAGGACCCCCAAAGGAAACGACGTTGAAAATTCTTGATCTGTTTGAGAACCCACTTCGGAGCAGAAATAACAGAGAATAGATAGAGGGGCATAGATTGCAAAACAACTTTGATGAGGACGAGCCTGTTGGCCAAGTTGAGAGCTTTGTATGTCCAAGAGGAGAGCCGGGCTTCCAATTTTTCCAAGAGCAGATTCCAAGAAGAGTGCATGATAGCAGTGTCAATGAGATGCCCGCCCAGGTATTTGGCGAGGAGGTGAGCAATAGAGAAACCAAGGATGCGAGCTATGCTGGCTTGGGTCAGGGGAGGAGTATTAAAGAAGAAGAGTTGGGATTTTGACTCATTGACGGTCATACCAGAAGCTACAGAGAAAAGGTTCATAATGTCTTTGAAGGAGCGGGCCTCTTGGACAGAGGGGAAGCCAAAGAGCATATTGTCGTCAAAAAATTGTTGATGGGTAGTAGTGGGAGAGCCATGAAGGGATATTCCACGAAGATGCCGAGAATGGACAACATGATGAATAAGTCTGCTAAGACCTTCAGACATGAGAACGAAGATGAAGGGGGAGAGAGGGTCGCCTTGTCTGATACCTTTGGACGGCGTAAAAGGAGTGGAAGGGATACCATTGATGAGGATGGAATAAAGGGGGTGTCGTGATGAGGCTCATTATCCATCTTATCCACATCTGGTCAAAGCCAAAAGCCCTGAGGATGTGCTGAATATAACGCCAACATAGTTTATCAAAAGCTTTAGATAGATCTATTTTAAGGAGAATACCTGGCTTCTTGTTGCTTTTGAGAGAGTGAATGACTTCATGAGTTAGGATGATGCCATCCATTATTTGGCGGCCTTCCACATATCCCGTTTGCTCTGGCGAAATGAGGAGCGGAAGAAGAGGCTTTAATCTGTTAGCTATAACTTTGGATATGACTTTATAAATGACATTGCAGAGAGCGATGGGTCGGTACTTTTCAGGAGTACTTGGGTGCTCTTCTTTTGGAACCAGAGCTATGAAGGTGGAATTCAGAGAGGGGAGAAGCCAGTGAGACGCTCTTGATTCCTCAACCAGTTGCCAAACTTCTGTTTTGATGAGCTCCCAGAAATGGTGGAAGAAATTTGAGGTGAAGTCATCGAGTCCTGGCACCTTTCCATCCTTAGATTGAGCTATCGTTGTTTCAACCTCGAGAAGGGAGACTGGGCGGAGAAGAATCTGCTTGTGCTCAGCAGTGACAAGCCTGGGGATCAGCTGGGAAATTTTGTCGATGGCTGGCTGTCTATCTATAGTGCACTCTTCTTGCTGTATTCTTTTGAAGTGATCTAAGAGAACTTGCTCGATTTCCCCATGTTGCTCCACTTGTTCGCCTTGCTGATTGGTGATGTGGGGAATGCGATTTTGCATTCTTATTTGAACTGTTGACCTGTGGAAGAATTTTGTGTTTCTTTCACCTTCCTTTAACCAGCTTATTCTAGATTTTTGTCTCCACAAGATTTCTTCTTGCTTGCGCCTCTCTTCTAGCTGCTTCTGTAGTTCCTGTTCTTTGGAAGCTAGGTCATCTGTTCTTCCCTCGAGAATGATTTTTTGTTGACTTTCTTCCATTTTGTTCTCGAAGATCTTTATCTCCTGGAATATGTTCCCAAATACAGAGGAGTTTCAAGTTTTGATGAGTGATTTGAGATGTTTAAGCTTTTGCTGGAATTGGTACATTTTTGATCCTGCAGGAGGAGTGAAACTGTGCCAAGTTGTGGTGACCATGGATTTAAATGAGGGATGAGAGAGCCAGAAAGCTTCAAATTTGAAAGGCTTTTTGAACTGAGTGCCAATATTTTTCCAATGAAGCGAGATGGGCCAATGGTCCGAGCCTGCCAGCGAGAGAATTGAAGCCGAGAGATCCCCTCCCAAATAGATGGTGTTTTCCGATATGAGAAATCGGTCCAGTTTTGAGGCGATCTGCTGAGTACCTGTCCTTTTTTTTTTCCAAGTGAAGGAGCCGTTTGAGAAGGGGAGGTCTATTAGCCAACTGTTGGTTATGAAGTCTTTGCAATGAGAGCTTTCTGGATCTAATCGAGGTCTTCCGCCATTCTTTTCCTCCATCTTGGTAATCATATTGAAGTCCCCCGCTGCAATCCAGAGAGGATAGGTTCTGTGAGCATTCAAGATTTCCATGGTGTTCAGAAGCGCTATTTTCCTGGCCTGGTCCTGGGGAAAATAGACATTTGAAAGGTGCCCATGGATGTTAGTTCCGATGGGATGAAAAGTAGCCTGAATAAGATGATGCGCTGCATGAAATTTTGCTAAAGCTATTGACTGAGTATCCCAAGCTATTGCGAGACCTCCAGAAGAGCTAAAGGCATCAACTGCAACCGAGCTACAACTAGGCCAAGCTTTAGACAAGATTGAACTGAGTGTTTCACTGTTTCATTTTGTTTCTTGAAGAAAGAGAATATTTGGTCTTTCTTTCTGAATCGTGTTTTTGATCATCTTGTGCTTTCCTGGGCTATTGAGCCCTCTAACATTCCATGAGATAAGCTTCATGGGGAACTGTTTGTCAGGGGTTTGAAAAACCGTGTTAACTTGGGGTATCGACCTGAGTTCACCAGCATTTCCCCTATGGTGATGGTGCGCTGCCAGTCTGGTTTTTGACCCCTTTTTTTGGACTCTTTTGTGACTTTTAGGCTGTCCTACTGGCTACCCAGCTGAACGCCTAGTTTCTTTTGCTGTTGGACTTTGGATAAGGCCATTTCAAGTTTGTCAATTTGATGAGGATTGATTTTGTCAAAGTCATTTCTTCTGCAAGCATCTTCTAGCCCTACGATGTCAAGCTCCCCAAGGTCTAGTCCTTCTGAGTCCTCTTCCATGAAGTTCGACTGACTACTGCCAGGATTCTCCTCATTTGTAGCTTTGGGCTTGGATTTTGGATCATCAATGTCCATGATTACGGGGTTCCAGGTCAGAAGTTTGGTTTCAGGGGAGGGGATGGGCATGGAGATATCGCTAGCAAGATTCTCGTTCTGAGATTGCATGGGGCCAGGATGCGCGGGTATTTCTGAGCAAGCAGAGGGTTTAAGGGAGGGATCAGGAGGGATATGGATGGAATCCGTAGCTGGATCCGAGTTGGAGAGAATGGAAAAACTATTACTGGTAGAAGGAGCGTTGGAGGAGTGATTAGGTTTCTTACCCGTCGCTGAGGGTTTCTTGCTATGCTTCCTGCGCGAAGGTACCTTGGTGAGGCCATCTGGTTCCGGTTTGTCTTCGGCCTCTTTATTCTGAGCTTGAGAGTTAAGGGGGCAATCTCTGAACAAGTGCCCATGAGCGTGACACCTGTGACATCTGAATGGAACATGTTCATAGTCTAAAGGTTGGATCCATTCGAAATCATCATGATATATACTTACTGCATCAGGCAGGGCGTTGTCCAAGTGCATGCAGACAGATTCTTGCATAGGAGGTGTATCTGCGAAGCTTTGTCTCTTTTGCTATCTTGATGAACTCTCCTAGTCCTTTGCCGATTTCTTGGAGTGAGTCTTCATCCCAGTATTCAAGCGGCAGCGAGTATAGGCGTATCCAGACTGGTGCCCAGTTGAAATTTTTTTTATCTGGGTTGAATCATTCCACCCAGTTTCGGAGATATAACCCGGCTGAGTTGAAAAAGTAGGGCCCTTCATCCATAACCCTGTTTCGGTCCTCAATGCAGTTGAAGACAGCCGTGAAGAAGCCCTTCAGTCCAAGCTGGAGCGTAACGTGTCCCTTGGGCTTCCATTTGGAAGCAATCCATCCTTGAAGAGCTTTTTCAGTTGGCCAGAAGCCGATGAATTTTCCAATTAGGGCATGGTCCCTCATGTATTGGATTCACACGTTTATATGATGGCTTGGCAGGTTGATCTTGGGTCTTTCTGGTGCGATGGGCTTGCAAGTGGAGGATGTGGGAGCAACTGCGTCCTGTCGGTTCTGCGTAGTCGGCGTCTGAGGTGCTGCTGCCTCCTGCTTTTTGTCAGCGGTATCCTTGCTCTGATCAGAACTGACACGGGTTCCTTCATTGTTTACAGGGGGAGATTTACCTTCCCCCCCCGGAGCTTGTAGCCATGGCTGGTCGCCAATCACTATGTGCGGGTCGGATGCGAGCTGCCGCGGCGAATCAAGACTGCAAGAATTCTAGGGTTTCTGCAGCACTAAACTAGAACCCTTTCCTCTCAGAAAAAGAACTCTTCATTTCGCCTTGAACATGATGTAATACTTCTCTAATTGATGGAGCTAGGATTGCAAACTCGCTTATACATTGTGACATACTATATTTATCATTTCTCCAGCACTTACTGGAATTATTTTCTCTGTCACATCTGTAGATACATCATTCTTACATCTTTAACACATAGGTTGCTATCCAAATACAACTTCATCAAGTAGGTTGCCATCAAGGACAACACATTGCATCATATTGCCAACAAAATTTCCCTAGTATGGTCGCCATTTTGTTAGGCAGATAAATCATTCTTGCGGACAAGAAAGATCTCCCTAGTATCACAAGGATAGCTAGAAACAAACAGGACAACTTGTAAACTATTTTCTCTAGATTACATATGATTAAGAATTTTCTATGATGAAGAAAGGACCTACCTATGGTCCAATGCTAGTTGATTTCTTCTTTCCCATCACTCCAAAAAGTCACCTCTTAAGATCTGCAAACAAAGACATAGAAGAGGATCAGCAACGCCTGCAACATATAGTAATTCAAAAATCACAAATCTATCTTAATGATCAAGGAATTTAAGAAATAAATCGTTAAAATAAACATATTAACAACGTATTGAGAAAAAATGATCCAATTGTATTATCTTTAAATAAAAGAAGGAATCTTACAACCGCGTTCGCCTTGATGTCGTACAGGTCCTTCCGGGGGTCCGGAACAAGCATTTCCTTAAAATCTGACAAGCCCTTCCACTCTTCGAACCAACCTAACTATGAGTATGTAATCGTTCCCACAGTTAGCAAAGAGTATGTTTCTTTAGCAATTCCCTTCTCTATGGTAGTTACCAAGTACAAAACAAGTACTAAGTGTATACAAAATACATAGAGAAGTATTACATATGTGAGCATGTACCCTTGAGACTAAACCAAAGCTTCAATTTATAGGAGAAGGAAAGTGGCTACAACTCCAAAATGGAAGGGATAGAGTCCCCTTATCAAGGGATTAAGTTCCAAAATCCAACAAATAGGCTCCTTTAATGAAGGGATGAATGTTCATGATAATGGAGGGAGTGAAGCTTCGACTGGATAACACATTTTGGAAGCTTCTAGCTGGGAGAATATTCGACCAGCTGGGCTTCTAGAATTTAATTTCACCTTGATTTTACCTTTTATAGGGGTCTGTGGTTTTAATGAAGAAAACGTGCGGTCGACTCCACAATTTCTGGAGCAAAAGAGTGTGGTGCCGCAGGTAAGACTAAGGAAAAGTGCGGTAAAAGCATTTTTATGATTTTGACAAGCTTTTCTCCAAATTTAGGACTTGGTTTAGGAACTTTAGGGTTGTGGACTTCTAAGGGAGTATTATATAGGTATTGATGAACCCATATAGACATCAAAATGTCATGGTGACAAAATAATGTGTAACAGTCACTTTGGAATTGTAAAGAACAAATTTATTGATTGCTTCAATTTATGCATTCTCTGATGAAATCAAACTGACATATAGTACAAATGATATAAAAATCTACATTATATCGAAGTTCAATGTGAATATTTACTTTGTGTAAATTTGACAAATTATAAGTCGCTTACTCTTTATCAAGCACCTTTTTCCATTCGTTTGGAGAAGCTCCCCTTCTCCTTTGTCTTCATCCCTTTCATCATCCCAAATCACCGCACCTGGTGTGTTGTTGATCTGCTTGATGTACTCACTGGCATAATAGAAAGACTCATACGATATGTATCCCTCTACCATATACCCCTCGGGTTTTGCCCTTTGTCAAACAAAACCTTTCAATTTCTTCATGTACCTCTCTAAGAAGAACATCCAACGACAAGAAACCACCCCAACTAATTCAACCTCATCTACTAGGTGGATTAGAAGATGAACCTGAAAGTCCATGAAACTCATTGGTAGTTCCTTCTCAAACATGCAAACAATCTCAACTATCTCTTGACGCCACCGTGGAATGCTAGCCACATAAATCTCCTTTGACGTGATCCAACGTACAAATGCATATAATTTAGATATGGCATGTCCTAGGTCTTAGGGGAAGTCATGTTTCACACACCCACACATGAAAAAAGGATAATGACACTGCAAAGCTATAAACACATGCAATAGTATACAAAATTAGTTATGTTTTATGATCCCATGGGATAAAAATTATTAATATAAGAAATAATAAAATCATGCTTTTGAAATTATATGTACTCTTAGAAGATTCAAATGGTCATGTGATTTCAACCCCGACAAATGGCCTTCCACGGAGAAGCAACGTTGTAGTGAAGACCCCTATGAAGATGGCACCCTCACACCCATTATAACTTCCTTTGCCAAAGAAATATCATTTTTTTTTTAAAATCCATGGGACATCACCTTCTTTGAAATACCAATTAGAGGGACCAACCTATGATCCTATACTTTCTAATTGTCTTGCCCAATGTTTCTTTTTAAGTTTTGAAGTAATAAGATCTTTCCTAACAGCCAATGTGTCACTTTGTTTCGATGATATGTGCCTCCATAAAGAAGATGAAACATTTTTAAATATATGCATGGTATCTAATAGGTGGGTAATCTTAAGATGCTCCCAATATGGGAGGTTATAAAAGACAAATTTCCTTTTCATCCCAAGGAGCAATTTCACAACACAAGTGTCAAAGAATTATGGATCATCGAACATAGGCTCCCAATTTTAATCAAACATTTATATCAACTCCTTCTCCTTCTCTCTCTCATATTCTCTAAGTCATTCAACTGGTGTCGTTATTGCAGGCCTTTGGGTTCTCTCTCATTTACCATTGAAAGTGGATGTTGCTCTTCTGTAAGGGTGTTCTTCTGGGAGGAATACCCTGGAGTAGTCATACACTGGCTTTCGTAGGTCATTGTACCATCTAGCTTTCAGATAAGGTCCACAACATTTACATCCATAATGCCCTTTTGTTACAAGACTTGCGAAAATATTGTATACAATATGCATGGCATGTTAAAGAATATCATGAAGATCAAAACAATTACAATGAATTAAATTAATATGTGAAAGAATATTGTTACGTATATAAACAAATAAATAAACATGTGATTTACCAGAGAAAAATCCTAACCCTGGATAATCATGTGTTGTGTAAGCACATATGCCATAGAACGTGAAAATCCTCTCTGCTGGGATGGGTCTTGATACATCGTATACATTTATCCCATCCCATAATTCCTTCAATTCATCTACCAGTGGTTGTAAGTATACATCCATATTCTTCACTTGTCTTCTACCAGGGACTATGAGAGCCAACATAAGACGTTCATTCTTCACGGAAAACCATGAGGGGATATTGTTATTGATCACTACTGCAGGAAAAACATAATAGTTGGTGTTCAGGAGGGAATATGGGTTGATGACATCCATGGCTATGCTGAGTCGTAGCCTTCATAATTCATCCTTGAATTTTTCGGGCCATGTATCCTCTATAAGCTTCATGGCTATTGAATCTGTTGGGATTCACATAACTCCCAACTTACTTTTGTGTGAGGCATGCCATCCCTGAAACATACCTAATTCTTTGCAACGAAAAAACCTTTGAATCCTTGCAATTATAGGCATGTGCCTCAATGTATTAAAAGGAGGATCACATGATTTACCCTTCTTTTTGTATTTATCATACTTTTCATGCCCACATTTCAGACATATCTCTGTCTTCATATTCTCCTCTATATAGAATACAATAATTTGGACATGAATGATATGATATGTAGTCAACACCCAACATTTTCAACAATTTCTTTGCCTCTTCGCAGCTATCAGGCAAGACATTATCACTTGGAAGAACCTTATCTTTGAATAACTTTTATTTGGTGGACAATATTAAATTTACAATGCCAATAATTATTACCGTTCATAAAATTGACCATTTGTAATGTTGATTGTGTGACAATATTTATCAAAATATAAGGGACTTGATGGTCAATTACCTCAAAATTTCTGAGAAACATGCATTCGACAAGCCAAACTTTGCTTTCAAGTTGTATAGTAACATTTTTGTCCCCAACTGGGTAGAATTTGACTGACCTCCAGGTCCAAAGAGAGGGGTGGTGGAAGCAAATTTAAGGCTTTTCAAAAAGGTATCAGTGATATGAGCATCATACCCTAGTTGATCATCATTCTGGAATTCATCTAACAACATTGTCTCCATGGTAGTCGTATCCCTTATGTAATCATCCGTACCAACCTTTATTTGATTGCCTCCATTTCCAGCTTGTGAAGAACTAATATTTCCGTAGTCATTCCTAATTGGTAAATATGGACTTAGTGGGAATTGAATAGGTGGTTGATTCAACCATTCTTGGTATTGTTCCTCTCCGAGTTTTTATCTTAATTCAAATTTCTCTCGATTTTACATTTTCGTGGGGTGAAACGAAAGATGGTAGGTAGGTCGTTCATCATCACTAGAATCCTAACAATTTAAAAAATTATATTTGAACATGATTAGTACAAAATCAATGATCCATGGTAGACAGGATGAATTGAAGTGGGTCCATGCTCCATTGGGTCATTTTTCCCCAAAGTTTGGTTATAAGTGGCTAGCGGCTCATAAAGGTTGGGGAGAACCTAAATGGTGGTACAAGCCCTTGTGGCTTCTGAAGGGCCCGAAAAAAAGAAAGCTTTTCTTTTGGTGCATCCTTCAGAAAAAGGTACCCACCTGGGACTTTATTCAATGTAGGGGGAAGATAGGGCCAGGCTGGTGCACCCTATGTAAATCCAACCTGGAGTCATTGCATCACCTCTTCCTTTCCTTCCCTTTCAACAAGCAGCTTTGATCAGAGACTCTAAGGCTCCTTAATATGTCACAACGGTGGGAGGGTGCTGATGTGGGAACTGCTTGGGAGCTGTGGTGGCAAGCCTCTCCAGATGATAGAGTTAGAAATCTCCCTATCCTTGTTGCTTGGGGGACTTGGATTGCAAGAAATAGAAGTATCTTTCAAGACACCCTTTTCCCTATCTCCCGCCTTGCAGCAGAGAGCGCATCCATCTTTGAATTCATACCCCTCTTGGCTACCCCACCACAAGCTAGAGTTATTATTCGGAAGAAAACTAGAATGGAAATTCCATGCGCCTATTTTGATGGGGCCTCTAACCCACATAATCGGTGTGGAGCGGGTCTATTCATTCATGATCCCTCCGGGAAAATCCTGAAAGCGTCTATAGGGCTGGGCCAAGGAACTAATAACTTTGCTGAATTAAAATATCTTCATCATTCGCTATGATGGCTCTCTTTTCTAGGGATAAGAGATGTCCAAATTTTCGGGGACTCTATGAACATCATCAAATGGTTTATTGGAACACAGAGATGTCAAAATTTCTATTTAGCTACTTTACTTGAGGAGGTTTTTACTGTAAAAGTTTTATTTAATCAGGTAATTGTTTGTCATATCTACAGGGAACGAAATCATGCAGCAGACATCTTATCTAAGGAAGGTGCTAGACAATATTTGGGGCAATGGGTTGCTATAGCGGTCGAGGGTGGGCAGATCCGAGGGATCGACCCACCTCCTTTTGGCCGCTAAGAAACTACTTCCTACCTACTCACATGTTGCTCTGTTTTAATTTCCATCTTTTTAGTTCTTTCTTTCTGGTCTGATACTTAAGCTTTCTAAAACTTTGGTCTCTGTCTCGGATTTTTTTCCTCACTGAGGAGATCCGGGAGACTGGTGCTACTTAAAATATATATACTATTAAAAAACAGGTAACTTGGGAACGATTTCTACCACTCGGTTACAGTCATGATCAAATTCATGACGATGATATCTACAGACAGGGTCTGTTTTCACCTCTGTTTTAGTTTTCCACATCATAGTGGAAGACTGGGGGGCTGAAAGGAGACGATAAAAAAATGAAATTTTTGTTGTTTTGTTTTTTTGGACAAAGCTAGGAGGATTGATAGAATATCTCCCTTCCCAGTGGCAACTACATTGGTTTTCCTTTATCAAAAAAGGGAAATGTAGTTACTTTGAATGCTTTTTCATATACTATGTAACCTGCTATAAAATCGATAGATGGGTTCGATTTTTTCTTTGGAAAAAAAGAGAGTACAAAATCGATGATATCAATTAGTAAGCACATCAATGCATGATTGATTGGTTTGACGTTGAAATAATTACATTAAACCAAAAAATTATTACCATCATTGTCCTAAGATTCTGGCTAGAAGATGACATGTTACAATTGGCAGGGTGAAGTGGCTGTCCATTTTCATCTACCAACCGCGCGTTGCGGTATGCTGCTCCTGGTAAGAGCTTTCGAAGTTTTGGAACTATTTGAATATTTTGTGCATCTGAACTCGATTTTGAATATGCATGAACCTGCAAATTTGTATACATTAATTTTATTCCGCTGATTGACATGGATACAAAAATAAATTTAATTAGATAATGAAAATATAAACAAAATCTGAAGTAATTATGTCTGGAGATGTATAGGGAGAACTCCATGACGGACTTCGAGAAATATTATGGAACGAGTTGGATTTTGAAGAATCGTCCATTTTATATAATTATGAGATTTTCTCCCTGCATTTGAACAAAATCAATAATAAATTCTAGTGTACATACCTAAAAGTAATCTCGGTTCCTTAAAAAATGAGTTATTCTTATAAGTGCTAATGTATTGTTAACCGCACTGATGCGGTTTTATTTCTGGACGCACCAGTGTTGTTAGTTAACAAACGCACCGAATATCGGGAAAAAAATCACAACTTTATTTGTTTTGAAGTGAAAAAAAAAGTGGTAAACTGGAAATGAGTGGAAAATTATTTTTGGAAATCTAATTTCATAAAAATTTCTTTAAATAGTAAAATCTATTCATTATTTCATTATTTTTGCAAAATTTTCCTGGGAGGGATTTGCACGAGAGACATACCTGGAGCAAGAGAGAATTGTAGAGCAGCAAAATACTTCTGAACAACAACACTATTGAGAGAACCAGAATTTGAAACATCTGGTAATTCACACAAAAACCCTGTAATATATTAAAATTGTTAAATTTTACTGTAATCATTGTTTTTTTTACAGTTTCTGTTAAATTTAATACATGCATGGTAAAAATTTTAAATTTTACTGTGTATTTTACTAATAAAATAATTTACAATCTCTATTCCTATTTACATTTAATTAAAATCAAGAAAATAAAAATAAAAAAATCATTCTTACGTTAAACCCTTGCTTCTTCTTGTTTATGTGACTTCACAATTAGGGATTTTAATTTTAGATTTATAGGGTTTGTATTACTATATATATATATATATATATATATATATATATATATATATATATATATATATATATATATATATATATATATATAGTAATACAAACCAGGCATATGACATCTAACCAACACGACCACTTGCAGAACCGGATCCCAATCCCTGTCAGGCCTTGCATGATTTTTTTAAAAATCAGCTCTTAATCGGTGCACACTGTTTAAAATAGTGCACCTGTGTGCGATTTTAGTATAACGCACCAGGAGCGTATTGAAAAAAAACATTGTTTGATAAAAAACAATTTTTTATTAATTTATGTTTATGTTAACCGGTGCTCCAATATTAATATAATGCACCGAGTCTCCTATTGAAAAAGAGCACCGTACAATGTTTCTATTGTTTTGGCGGTGCGTTTATAAGAACCTACCGCACCATTTTTGGTGCTGAAGTTGCGAAAGTCGCACCGAGCGTTTAATTTAGATAGATGCATTGTTTTCTTGATTGTTTTTTTTTTACCTAAAAAGTATGTGATTTATTTATAAAATATATTAATGAATGGTACATGTTATATATTGATAAAGAAATGACTAAAAAGAGTTCAAGTAAGAAAAACACTGATAGCACATCCAGAAAAGCAAAAAAGGAAAGTTCTTTGTAAATTATTTACAAAAATTATTATTTTTGAACTATATGTAAGTTTAACTAATATGTATTGTTTAGTCTGTATCATGCAGAGCCACAAAATGACGAAGCTCGATAAGATTCTTTTTTATCTAAGTCCATAAGAGCGTAAAAGATTGATGGAAAAATTGCAGAAGGATGAATCAGGTGAATGAAAAAATACTATCAATCCAATATGAGTTTATTTTTTGAATTTTCATTAAAAATATACTTAAAAATATTAGATAACATGTTTCAAACAATCTACTAATTCAGATATGTTTAATGATCTACAAGGACCAACAACGAAGAAAAATAATGTTGTTCTAAGAAAAGAAAAAAATAGAACATGCAAATGAAAATGAATTTCTCCTTAGCTCATCTGGAGTGGCGCTAGAGGTTAACAAAAGGGGGAAAACTTTTATAAAACTTTGAGGGATCTAGTGGAACAAATGTATAGAAGTTATTTCCACTTACAATACAAAAATCAATCCAATGATTCCAAAAACCAAATTTTATTTAAACTAGAGGAAGGGTTTCCAGAGAATTGGTCAATGAGACATGTGAGACTTTTAATAGAAAAAACATACAATAACAAAAAAGAAGGATTGAAAAAGTAATATTCCTTTAAATGTTTTTCTAGAATTATATGTATGTATTACTACAAAGAAATCATTTATAAATATCAATTTTGTTATATTTAGTTTCCATATATCAATATAAAAATTAAATAGTGTATTATCATGTTACTTTTTCAGAAAGATTTTGAAAATCTCAAAGGATGAACGAGTTGATATCATAAATATGCCAATAGGAATGTACAAAAACGTGTACAAGGAGATGGTCAAAGAAATGGAAATAATTGCATCGCACGTGGAGCCATCTCAACAACAACGTACTACAAATGTAATATATAAGCATTGAATTTTTCGATTAGGTACAATAAATAAATAATTTAGCATTAAATATTAATTTTCAAGTATTTTCTTGCAGAAAAGAAAAGAAAATGGAACCCATTTAGCACATAAAACATGATGACAAGGAAGAAAATGGTTGATATCTAAGTTTGTGAGTAATTAATACTTCCTTATAACAACTTAACTAGATTTCATTTTGTACATTTTAAGTTGTTTTACAACAATCATCATTGAATGTCTTCAAACGGGTGCTAGCATACAAAGAAGACCCATCAGAAGAATTGATTGACATTGGGTTAAATATGGGTTGTCAGTATATGTTGGCATATTAGAAATTAATTATGGAATTTGTAAGTAGATCTATCTTATTTTACTTAGCTCCGTCTATAATTAATAGAACAAAAAAATCTTTTATATTAAATCTATGATTTGTTATGGGGTATAAAACTTGCAGGAAACAAAGTATTGAACTACGCCAACAAATGAATTGTTGAAAGAAGACATGAAATTTGGTTTTGAAAGAATGCGTATAGTTCATGAGTCAATTCTTGCTATGGTACATTTATTTTCGATTTACATTGATGTAAATTATTTAATATTGCAATTTTCATTATTCTCACCAATGTAGATACACTCATTGCACTTTATTTTTATGTTTGTAGATTGAGCTTGAAGAAGAATAAAACAATAAACACAATGAACAAAAAATTCCTCCAAATAACCCAAGTCATGGAAGTAGCTCGAGTAGTGACAACAGTTCCAACAAAGAATGATGATCAATATGTTTGAATATCAAAGCAAGGCATTGTATTTTTTGAAATATTTTTCTGTCAAATAAGACATTTTTTTTAATGTAATGGACACAATGTCCCAATTGAAAGACAAAGGGATACCAATAATTGTCCCATTTGTATGAAAAAGAGTGTCTTATACATATATATAGTAAAATATGTTTTAATTTATTCTATTATGTTCTCCATTATTGCCGTGAAATGTTACACCACTAATTAAATATATGGATGATTAAATATTATAATGAAGAGATGCGAAATCTGATGATATGACATAACAATTTCATCCAAACATCACATTCAAATGCACTAATAAAAAATTAATTGATATGAATACTGTTATAAGATATCTGTCGATTTTTGATGAATAATGAATTTTTAAAAATCACAATAATTGTACTGTCACAGGTCGATGTTAATAAAAAATAAAAAATGAACACTGGTGCGTGTGAATGATACTGCGCACTAGTGCGTTTCTACGACTTATGAGCACCGTACCAAATACCAATACCATCTAGAATGCCTGGTGTGCTTTATCGATGACTACGACCTGAGCAGATAAGCGTTGCATGCACTGATATGGTTTGCCTTTAACGTGTCGATGTGTTTTTACAACTTAATGACTCGATGTGTTTTTACACCTTAACAACCCGATGAGTTTTTACACCTTAATGGGTGCCGGTGCATGCACCTTCCATCGGCTCGGTGGGTATTTGTTGGTGACATGCATCGGGACGTTGCTAAATGCCCCAGGGCTTCCAAAATTTGTTTTTCATCCCGATGCTTGGTATGTTTACAGTACCGGTGCGTACAGGTTAACACACACCGGTGCATTCACATATGAAGCGTACACCAATAAGAAATAAATATGTAAAAACCTCTGGCCACTCAGTTTTTTTAGTTGTGTTGAAGTTCCGTTAGAAGGTCTGTCAAAACCTCCATTACAAAAAATGGATGTTGTAGCAAATGTTTTTTTGACAATTTTAGCCAATTTTATAACACTAAAAACCTCTTTTATAACCTTCACTAGGGGGTCTTTTCCTTGTAGTGATATCTTCATATCACAATGATCACCAATCAAACTACATCCCTAAGGAACCCTTTTATATGGCGACTTTTGTTTCTCATTGCTTTATTTCATGTAATAATTGTTTTTAATTGTACTTTTATTTTAATTTTTCCCATTAATTAGTTCAATACAAAATACAAAACATTTAATATTATTATAAAAATTTTATATAGTTTGAAAAGTAAATAGCTTATAAATTTCCACATTATTTAAAAAAAAATGTAAAATAGATAAAGGAGTCAAATTATATTAATGTAGAAATTATTGTAAATTTTTTTATATAGTTTGAAAAGTAATTAACTTATAAATTTCCACATTGTTTAAAAGAATTTAAAATAGATGAAATAGTAAAAACATATTAATGTAAAGATTAGTACTAATCAGTCTCTAATAAAATCACTAATAACAAGTGATAAAGCATGATAAAAAAACTATTTATCAACATAGATTCATCTTAACTTCGGATCTACTAAGTGTCAAGAGGGATCAAATCTCTTTTCACTCTAAAAGATGTTTTCATCTCAAGATATTTGATCCCTCTCGGCACTTGTTAGATATGGAGTTAAGATGGATCTAGGTTGTTTGATTTTCCCCTTTAAATAGACTATATTCCACATGAATACCATGGGTTATTATTATTATTATTATTATTTTATATTTATAGGGTTATTTTTATTTTATTTTGAGCAAGCTAAAATGTTTAAATTACATTACATTACAACATCTCTACTACACTGGGATGGAGAGTGCTTCTTGGCACAACATTTTTTTTTTAATTCACCATTCATCAAGAGAGATCCAAAACAAACCCATTACATGTTTAACAAGTACTGGACATAAAAACTAGTACCTACCACTTCATTTAAATATAGTTAAAATAAAATAAAATATTGAATTCAAGTTGGTGTTAAGGTTTAGGATCTAGTCACCCTGATGGGGGTGGACAAAGATGCGGCCAACTGGCCTTAGGGATTGTCCCACACGACAGGTTCATTTATGATGAAGGGAAGGGTAATGAGATGGGACATTAGTGTTTTGAATAATATAGACATTACAGGGGTTGATATAATGTGGAGCAGGCATAACAGTAAGGGTGTTGATTCTTGGGTGATGAATGTGGGTTGCAAAGTGGTGGGTTCGAGCGTCGATTTCCATGTGCATTCGCGAGGGCCATGAGGTAGTCAGCGTTACGTAGAGGGAACTAGTCTGGTTTTAGTGGGCTCTAAGGTGGGATTCCATACCTTCATTTGGGACCTTGGAGCACATTTATGCAACACTTCAAAATGTCATTGCAAGCTTGAATTTGAGTGTGGGAGCCCAGGTTGTAGTTGGCGGTGTGGTGCTCCTCTCAGATGAGACCCAATGATTTTCAAGTAAATTTATTCCCCTGGCTATGGTCTTTTCATGTGAGTTTGGTACTGGGTTTTTCTGGTTCCGCATCATTTTTGTTTATCCTTTTGGATGAGTGGAATTGGGTGTGGTTAAGTTATCAGGTGTGGGATTCTATTTGTGTGGGTTCTTCTTGGGGTTGTTAGAGTCAATGGTGGGGAACTTTTTAGGCAAGCACCTTAGGTGGTAAAAGCCAAGTGCTTAGAAAGGTTGGTCGTCTTCTGCCCATCACTATTATTGCTAGCCTAAGCCCGTTACTATCTAACTTGGTTTTTGGTTCCAATGTCATTCTGTCTCGGCCTGATAGTTGTCCTAAAACTTCTCTAATATTGACTGTGGTTTGCTACCTTGGGTGAGTCATCCTGGGGAATTGGGTGGTTGTGATTAGTGAAGGTGTGCCTATCCTCCTTGGGTGGTGTCTCTGACGTGCGACTGTTCATCTCTGAAACCACCCCGACTTTGTGGGAGTCTCGTCTTAGCCTTGGGGGTAATGCACTATGGTGGTGGTGGGTTCTTGGCTTGTTTGGTCACAATTCAGTGGGTTATTCCTTATGGGTGACTGTTTTCTCTCATGTTTATCTATTCAGTGGTTTTTGTGTGCCGTTAGCCATGCCTTGTCAGCGAGGCCGACCTTGCCGCAAAGGAGGGTAGAAAAGCCCCGCTAGGTACCACACCGACAGTCAGAGCTCAACCATGATGCACTCAGAAAGTGAGGAATGTGTGGGGGAGGTGGCCCATACCCACGACCGCTCCCCAAGCTTAGCAAAGGCACTGAATATGATGGAATTGATTGCTGAGAAACTCCGAGGAGTTTAAGATAACGTGATCATCCTCATAGAACATCGTTTCGAAGATAGAAATGAATGGATCGCGTACATGAATGATATTCAATTCATCCTAAGTGAAATTTTGTAACAGATGGAGAGCGTATGTTGGAGCCAGCGACGCATCAACAACTGTCTACGTGACTTGGAGGACTGGGTAGAGAATATTAACTTCCACATGCATGAGAGAGCTGGCCTTCTTGCAACACCTCATGTGCTTCCTCCTCAGCCACCTTCGTGATATGATGATTTCAGATTCTCTGTCTATTTAGTCTTATTTTTTATTTGTAAGGATGATAAACCTACCAAAAATAATGGTTTTATGGTCATATATTAAGCATTATACGACTCTTCTTGCTAAAAAAAATGGTCAGATTGAAGCTAGGAGAGCCATGGAGATACATTTTGTACTATGTTTTTCTATGATGATAATATAAAAATGAACCTTTGATCGAAAAAAAAAGGTTTAGAATCTCGTCAATTTAGGTTTTGAGAGAAAATTTCCGAATAAAACTGTGTGGAGGATTTTTAATCCTTTCCACACAGTTTTATCCAGAAAATTTCTCTTGATAGGATTAAAAATCCTCAACACAATTTTATCTATAAAATTTCTCTTAGGACAGGATTAAAAATCCTCCACATAGTTTTATCCGGAAATTTTCTCTTAGTTCAGGATTAAAAATCCTACACATAGTTTTATTTGCAACATTTCTCTAAATATGAATAATTGTGGAAATATTCGTTCTCTCAATTTAGGTTTTACTGATTGGTAAATTGAGGTATTTAGTAGTTTGTTAATTGAAAATTTTCATTGTGGCTATGGAGAATCCAATGATACCCAATGGCAATAATATTGTCTTATTGTAGTGATTATGTTTGTGTGGAGAAGGTTGTCTAGAAGGTTTTACATTTTATGTGTAAAGTATAAGTATATATATATATATATATATATTTTAAAGGGTAGTTGTTCTTGGAAAATATATATGTGAAAGAGAGGTTGAATATATTCCTTAAAAAATATAAATATTAAAAATGAAACTTCTTTATTTACTTATTTATTTGTTGTTTTTTTATTTCCTGCGAAAAGAAACCCGTATTTTCATTCATATAAAAGGAAAATACATTCTATATATACACATTTTTCATGTGTATTCTGCAAGGATTTTCCTCAATCCTTGTGTGGAAAAACTATCACAAAAACATCAGTTTTATGTATACCAAAAGTATATTATCAGTGCTACCACATCAACATTCATACAAGAAAGGAAATTCTTGTTTGTAAAATATCTGAGTCATGGAAATATTATACAAATGTATGATATATAACAACATACAAAAAGGCTTCATAGCAACAATATATCTATAGTATATAAGTTATGTGTAAATGAAAAAATATGCCAATCCATATAGGGCCAATGGAAGAATTGATATTGATTTGCACCCCATAACTCTATCACCAACCATAGTCCTGGATCCATGAGCAGGCCTTCCTTAGAAATACCGTCAACGACTCTATTCCTTTCCCTAAAAACATGGTAGCTTGTGAAAAATGTGAAAAAATGTTTTATACGCTGAATGTCCCCCATAATATCAATAAGCAAAAGATTATTGTAATATTGAGTCACATTAACCCAATAGAAAACAACCAAAGAGTCACCAAAGCATTGAAGGTGAAAAACTCCTTTATTAATAACAAAGGTAATGAGATCACAACAAGCAATAACATCAACCCAATTATTTGACTCCCTTCCCAACCTCGTTTTAACATGGAAGGAGTGGTTTTCAATAAGATGAAGAACAAAACCACCTCCACAAATAGGCATAGATCCCTGGGATGCACCATCAAAGTAGCCCCAAGGCTTTGTAATATTTGGTGATTCAATGCAAACAAGCCTACTATTCACAGAAATATTGGACTGTGGGAAATGTGAAAGAATAGTCAACCCTTCGATAAAAAAATATTCTAGGTAAGAAAACATGTCCAAGAATATAGCTTTATTGTGTGTGATACATATTCCCCAACATAAGATCAGTGGAAGTGCACGAAATGCAAAATTAACTTGATTCTCAATCCATACTTCGCAAGTGGTCGCAAAAGAGAAACCAACCCAATGAAAACCCGGTCCCAGAAACAAAAGGAAAGTATCCCAAACACACACAACAAAAGGGAAATGTATAAAGATTTGTTCTGAAGATTCCACATTATTCTTGCATAAGGCACACCAGCTCGACCCAATTTTATACCTGCGCTGCATAATGTCCCAGGTGAGAAACTTACCAACCATAATGGACCAAACAAACAACTTTGACTTAGAAAAACATTTTTTCTTCCAAAGAACCCTCCACCCCCAAGCCAGAGCGTGATCATGAACATATGAGCTAAGTCACATGTTGGACTGTATTAATCACTGTTAAATGACTAAGACAGTACACATAAATTATCAATCTAGGGACTTCTTTTATTTCAATGACAACTGCACTGTCTATGCCGATACATAAAACCAGAAGCAAATTCAAATAAAGAGAAATTGTTACTAAATTAAACGCTGGAAGAAATAACTCATGTAGAAATAAAATTGATCTACATGAATGTAATCATGCCTCAATTACCTGTACCTAGTATGCCACACAACAATTACCTAGATTGTATCTCTAATCACATCCGTGTAACAACATAATAATATTGAAATTGAAGCAGATCTACTCATAGCTAGAAAAACAACAACAACAATTCCAATAATACATAAAGCAAATAAGAAATATGTACAGCTACCTTAACTGTTGCAATCCCTGCTAAAGAGGAGGGCCCTTCCTCCCTAATAGGGCGCAGGAAGAGAAAGAAACTTAAACATAAACTAAACCAACCAATGCATGTAACAACAACAACGTGATAAATTTGTATTAATGTGACCAAAATTATAGAGCCAAAAGTAATATTTTTATCCTCTAACCCCTTGAATTCTAGGGTCAAGAGTTATATAATGATTACATGTTCAAAAAAATGAGGAACAAATCAGTCATGAGAATCTTACGATTCTCATACTAATCAAAATAAGATACATATAGTTACAACCATTTCTTAATAAAAAGTATGACTGGAAGAATACATATTACAATCAAAACTGCCCAAAAGATTTCATCCTAAAATACAATATGTAATAACTTCTACAAATATCCGTGGAAAATGACAATAGTAGCATAACAACAATTGCAGACAGGTCGGCATCCAGAAGTTGACAATGTCCAGTCACCAGTACAGTTGTAACAACAGTTTATATAACGGGTCTGTAACGACACCGTGATGTAACAACATCGTGGTGTAACAACTCACTGTAACATCACACTTTCATTGCTTCTGTATGCCTCGTGCCCTAGATCTTTTGTGCTAAAAATAACATATGGAAGGACAACAACAGACTAGAGAAATTCTTCCAACATTTATCCCAGTTATTCATAAAAAAATACACGATACATCATAATAATCGATGAAACGGAAAGATAATGAAAATAAGGTAAAACAACACTGTTTAAGATATAAAAACAAGAAAAGAGGCAAAGATAGTCCCAATGGTTGTAGCCACAAGGTAAAAATGGGGGAAACAGATGTAGGAAATAAGTGCAAAACTGGCACCCAACATCTCCCCCCAGCGGAAGCACTTGCATGTCGTCATGCAAAATATCATCTCCCATGAGAATATCTCTAATGCAGGTTAGTGAGGTCATAAGCGCCGACTGTGTCTTCATCTACAGACCTGTACCCTTGAGTAGCCATCAGCTGTCACACCCAAGACTCTGTTTCATACTTGCTCAATTCATAATGAATTTGGTAATCCTCTATTGGTATCCAAATCAAAGGGAATTTGAATCTTAGCCCAAGCCAGGAAGCGCTAAGGGTCTGTATTATATGTGCATATGTTGGTACATGTGTAACAACTACTACAAAGTTCTAAAATGCGAACGAGTCCCCTTCCAACAGCTCAACACTGCTGGCTTCTGTACGCTTCAGACATCTAGTTAGGGCTTGAATCTTCATTAATGAAAACTTACTAAGGCAAATGTTCGCAATCCTCCTTCTATAAGTGGCTGCAGGTTCCCTTATCCCAGGAGTGTTTAGAATCCTTCTAAATTCCTGCCTTAATTCAACGGCTTGTCCTAGTTCTGCCCAGATCCACAATGCTGTCTTCTCTTCATTAGCATCCATAGATTTGGTGGACATATGCCACTCAAAGCTAGAAAAGGCTCGTAACTGCAAATCACCCATGTAGGAGAATATAGTCACCACCATTTACATACTTACGTGCTCACAAATGATATTATGCAAAAATCACTCACACAACAGGCTTTGTTCATCAAAATCAGAAGCATGAAAGACATCTAAAAATGTGTGAGTGGAAGAACCCAAATAGGGCCTGTTCTCCATGACGGCTTTTAACTGAAATAGGTAATAGCGTTCCCATAGGAAAATGGGGTAATATGGGGAAGGTCGCTTGGACCCCAACAAATTGAGGGCAAGCTCATGGAGTTTTTTCTTATCCATAGTTAGATCCTGAACCTGTTGTTGTAACAGCAACAGCTGTTCCTCCTCCTTCTTTACGGATTCCTTCCGCTTATAATCTTCCCAACCCTTCTTCAGCTCTTATTTCATCCATTTTTCCTGTAAAGCACTTATATCCTTTTGATGTTCTTTCAATGATATCACCCCCACCCGAAGGAAGATTGCTTCCTGTTTCCACTTCTGCAATTCGGAAATCAACAAAATTTTCTAGGAACTCCATCCCATGATGGGACCCGGTGTTCCTCTACATTCAACATCAACATCAATAATGGGTGTAAAAACCTTTTTTGGATGGGTCTGCTCCACCTCTACTGTTGTTTCTTGTGTAATAGCAGCTTCATAAGTGGGTTCTTGTGTATCAACCCCTTCATTTTCGCCTAGGGTAGCCTCTGTGTCCACTGCTGGTTCTTCTGTAACTGCAGTGGCCTCCACAGGTTCTTGTGTATCGCCCTATAGGTCAATCACTACAGGAGGCTCTGCTTTAACTGCTGGTTCTTGTGTAGCAGCAGTATCCTTAGCAGGTTCCTGTGTAACAGCCTCCCGAAGTTACGTTTTTGTTTCCATTGGGCTGGTGTTTTCCCCACAGACCTTATACCCTATTGTTGTTTGTCCTTGAGAACATGATGTACATATAGATACTAAGATTTCCTTCCCCTAAGATAATATTTGTTTCAACTATTCATTTTCCTCTCTTAGATTTTCAAGTTCTAAAATCAGATCATGAGTTTCGTCCTTACCTGACGAGGAGAGTTCTCTTTCTTCTTCTTTTAATCCTTCTACTTCTTTCTGATTTTCAACTATGGGCAATGGTTTTGTTGGAAAGTTAACTCTCACCCTTTGTTTTGGTCATCTATCCCCAATTGGCTTGTCAGTGTGTTCTTTTCCAATTTGACCCTGACAGGCCGAGTCTGGACTTCAACTTTTGCATGACTTCCTTCCGAAGTCGCGACCTATTTTCTCCAGCTTGTCCTAGGCCCTTTTCATTTAAATTCTTCCCAGCTCCTTCCCTACTGGATTAGGGAATCCAACACGATCAACTTAATAATTCCATGATTGGTCACACATGCTTCAGGATGTGCTGTTGTCTTCACTGTCACCACCATATGCTTAATGTTTCACAAATGGAAAAATGGGAGGTTGATCTTATGCTGGTGCCGAAGATGATTAAGTAGAGGGAAGTGGTAATTGAATATGATTGTGGATATCCCCTCGCAAGTAATGTACTTGATTAAACCCAGGGTGACATCTACCCATGGCTAGGGGAGTGATAATCTGTCAACTCCTCTTCCCTTCTTTTCCAACCTTTCCTCTCCTTCAAGAAAATATTCCTTCAAATAAGGGTCATTGATTTTCCTATTGAACCATCTCCATCCTTCCACTGGAAATGTGGTCACTGGGGAAATCACTTCTTCTGTCTTTTCAATTTGTAGGCCCCTGACTCGGGTCTGGTGGTTATTCAAATTCTGAGCGAATTCGATTGCAATAGCCTCGTCCAAGCCTTCCAATTTTTGAAAACATTCAATTCACCCGGCGTCCCTAAACACCTGATAATATTCCAGACAGTTCTGTAAAGCTTCCATGGAGTCTGAATCGTGTCTTACTGCTGCTCCTCCCATCTTGCTGTTATTCTAAATCACTTATTAAGCTCAACCAACTATAAAATCTCTACACTGCTCTTGACACCCTTCTCTACTGATCTCGGATGAAGAGTTTCAGACGAGGATGCAAGACTTCAACTAAGGAAGGTGATGGGATGTGGCAGGATTTTTGAATTACAAAATTGTATTTCACAAATTCCTACATAAATGTATAATTATGGAAGGTAACAGGATTTAAGTACAAATGCCTTTTCTGGCCAGATTTGGTCATAATTGGCTATTGTGCTATTTAATTCAATGCATGCGGGGTTAATAACGGTTTCATGACTATGGATTTCTTGCAATGATTATGATATTTATCCCCCCTTGCTTCAATGATGACGACCACCCACGATCGTCACGGGAATATCATCACTTGCCATTAATCACCAAACTATTGAATGATGTCATTACCCTTTTAAATGACGTACTTGAAATGATGTGGAGGAGGAATTTGAATTGATGGCGTAACCACTTTCAGTGATCATGGTGGTCATGCTCGAATGTTGTAATTATTGCTGCATGTGAGGAAATAGGAAACATTGTTCATGGCTGTCGGGTGTTACATGTGTAACAACCAAGACAACCTCTGTGTTATTCTTTTGAAAACATGATGATTAGGAAAAATAGATACAGAAAAGAAACAAATAAGTAACATCATCTTGTAAAATATATCATGAAGGAAGGATGATGTTTTGGAAAAGGGAAAAAAACTGGGTGTAACTGCCGCCACAAAAGTGGTTTTCAACTGTTACAAATTTTCTGACTACGCCCCGAAAAGAGGTTTTCACAATCATATTTTTGTTATTATTTTTATTCTTGTTATTTATGTTTTTTTTTTTTTTTTTAAACAGGTGTAAAAACTACCACAAGGGTGTTTTTCAGCTGCTGCACTTATTGGAATTTCAAATTTTAGGCTGCACAGGGGAACATTCCCCTGCCGCTTTAACATAAAGATCAGAGTCTGCGACAATGTTAACAAATGATTCCTTCGAAGTAGGTTGATGATATAACCTTAGACGGTGCCCATTAACCAGTAACAATGTCTTGGCACTGTCAATGGTGACCAATTGTACAGTCCCATTGTCAAAGACCGTGTCTACTTCATAAGGACCTAGCCATCTGGTGCATAGCTTGCCTTTGAAATCTTTGAATCTTGAATCATACAAAAGAGCCCAATCTCCTTTCTGAAATTTCTTCTTCTTAATGAACCTATCAGGCCATATAGCTCTTTGTTGCTGAATGATCTCTGTATACTGAATGGCATCCAACCATTTCTCTTCCAACTCATTGAGCTAGTTCAATCTTTGTCTTTGAATTGTGCTTAAATCCAAATTGACCTACAATGATGTTCTTAATGTCTTTATTTCGAAATCTATGGGGAATAAAAGGATTCTTACCATACACCAATTCATATGGTGAGAAGCCTGTATTATTCCTCCATGTTTTTCTGTAAGCCCAAAGCGTCTATGGAAGTTTCTCAACCCAATTTCTTCGGTGGCTGGCAACTGTCTTTGTTAAGATTCCCTCAATAACTTTATTGGTTCTCTCCACTTGACCATTTTCTTGTGGGTGATAAGGTGAAGATATCCTGTGATTAATTCCATACTTCTCAACCAGCTTCTGGATCAAAAGAGATGTGAACTAAGGCCCTTCATCTGTCACTATCACCTTGGGTATCCCGAAGCGAACAAAAATATTTTCAAACATGAAGTCTGAAACAACCTACTATGTAGCTCTAGTTAGTGCCTAATTTTCTTCGACCCAATTTGTGACATAGTCAATGCAGACCGATATGTATGGTCTTTGCTATGATGAAGGATTAATTGGCCCTACAAAATCCAAGGCCCATTTCTCAAATGGTTCTATCACTATCTGAGGCTGCAACGACATCTCATCTGATTTCAGAGGTTGGCCCATCCTTTGGCAGCTATCACATCCCTTCACAAACTTCTTGGCATCGTGGAATATATTTGGCCAGTAGTACCCTGTTGAGAGTACTTTATATCCAGTCCTTTTTTAGCAAAGTGCCCTCCACATGGTTCCTCATGACAAGCTTTCAAGATATCAAAAAACTCATCTTATCTAACACACCACCTAATTTGAAAGTCTTGCCCGGTGTGATAAAGATTGCCCTCTATCCAGGAGTAAGTAGCACTCTGTTGTATGATATTCCTCTTTTCTTTGGAAGATAAATGGTGTGGGAATTTTTCTGCAGCAAGATAATTGGCTATATCTACATACCATGGTGAGTGAGTAGATATGGAAAAAATATATTCATCTGAAAAATAATCCTCAGTAGGAGTGCAATCATCACCTATAGTTAATCTAGAAAGAAAATCAACAACCACGTTATATTTTCTAGGTTTATCTAAAATAGTGATATCAAATTCCTGTAACAACAATAACCATCGTGTAACTCTACCATTTGTAACAAGTTTATTCATTAAAAATTGAATTGCAGCATGGTCAATGTGTACAAATACTTGATACCCGGTGATGTAGTGTTGAAATTTGTTGATAGCATGCACAACTGCTAGGAATTCCTTCTTAGTCACTGTATAGTTGAGTTTAGTTGGAGTTAAATTCTTTTTGATGTAGTAAATGGCATAAGGTTTCTTTTCCTCTAGCTGCCCCAAAACAACACCCACAACTATGTCAGATGCATCAGTGGCGATATGGAATGGCAGTCTCTAGTTTGGTCCTCACAAAATAGGTGTTGTTGTTACATAGTTATTTAACTTTAAAAAGGCTTGCTCAAACTTTCATGTCCACACAAATTACGCATCTTTCATGAGAAAAGAAAATAGAGGAGATGCAATCTTTGAAAATTTTTCTATAAATATCTTGTAGTACCCTGCATGTCCCAAAAAACTACGTACCTATTTTTGAGTTATAGGAATTGGGATTCTCGAGATTACCTCAATTTTTTTAGGGTCTACCTTGATTCCATTTGCCGAAATGAAATGTCCCAACACAATTCCCTTGGTCATCATCATGTGGCATTTCTCCGTGCTCAAAGAAACATTAGTTTTTTCACAACATTCTAGCACCTTTTCCAAATTAACTAATGTTGTTTCAAAGGCATCCTCGTAGGGTGTGAATTCATCCGTGAAAATTTCAAGACATTCATTCAAGAGATCTGAAAATATACCCAATATTTCCCTTTGAAAAGTTGTTGGCATATTGCAGAGGCCAAAAGGAAGGACTCTGTATGCGAAAGTACCCCACGGGCAGGTAAAGGTTGTCTTGTCTTGGTCTTCCGGGGCAATATGTATTTAATTATAGCCACTAAACCCATCCAAGATCTTTTTTTTTTTCCCCAGAGAGAGTATCCAGGACCTGGTCAATGACTGGTAAAGGGAAATGGTCCTTTTGGGTGGCCTTGTTAAGTTCTCTATAGTCTACATAGACTCTCCACTTGTCGTTCTTTTTCAGAACAATGACAAGCAGAGACACCCACTGACTATCATAAATGGGGTAGATGAAATTAGCATTAAGGAGTTTATGCAATTCCTCTTTCGCTGTCTCCTTAAGTGTGGGATTCATTCGGCGCTGCGGTTGTCTAACTGGTTTGCAGTTCTCCTTAAGGTAAATGCAGTGAGTGCATAGGCCAGGGTGGATTCCTTTCATATCAGTATAGTCCCATGCAAATGCCTTTTTATATTTCTGTAACAATTGTATCAACAATTGGTTTTTTTCAGCAGTTAAGTAAGGATTAATGTTTAAATATTTCCCAGGTTCAATTTCAACATGACTGCTGGCAGTATGTGGAGTAGTTTTCAAATGTTCAATAATTGCATCATCTACCTCATGTTCTTCCCCTGGATCTCTAATAAAGGCAACATAGAGTGAATTGATAATAAAACCATTAATAATATCATCCTCCATTTCATACTTAAAGTATTCTTCATTTCCAAGTGTGAGGAGAGGTAGGGAAAAATCAGATTCAGGTTCAAATTCGTCCCACCAAGGGCTATTCAAATCCATATGCGGTTTTGCTGGGGGGTAAAGGTTCAATTTATTAGTGGCCTTCACATCTAAGATCACCATAGATCCGGACCTACATCTGATATATGCGTCTGCAGTGGCTAGCCATGGTCTTCCAAATGATATGAATGGAATGTATTAGTTTTGTTGTGCTAAGTATCCAAACAATAGTTAAATTGTGTGCATAAGGTTTACTGAAGTTTGCAGGTGAAACAAATGGTTTTATCTTAGTTAAAAAGATTTATGTGTGAGGATTAAAGCATGTAAATTTCTTATATAACACTGTAAAATAGTAAATAACAGAGAATTAAACATCACATGTAATAATACTCTGTAAATATGATGAAGCAGTTCACCCCTCCTGGGCTACATCTACTAGTTCAGCTCCCAATGGCATGTCCCTCATATCTTATCACTGAAAAATGGTAAGTACATGTGAGTAAAAGCCTCAAAAGGCTATGCTCTCTATAAAAATAGGTTCAGAATTCTTGAATCAGTCAGGAATGACTATTCATATGCCAAAAACAGAGAATGGATGCTAAAAACATTGAAAACACCCTAATGGCCCTAGTGGCTCCTTGACCTCTCCTGAAGATAAAACTACACAATATGACATCTAATGGCTCTGAAACGTATGCCAATGTGTTCAGAATGTCGAGAATACCCAAAATTGGCTATTCATTCATCAAAATTGGTCGAATATCCAAAGAGTTATGGCCAAAACAAGAAACTGCCCAATGTCCCTTAAAAAACTCCACTAAATGTGGAGGAACTCCAGTTAATGCAGTCAAACTAGCAATTGTTGCCGAAATTGGAGGTCCACCAACCGAAACCGTCGGACAGACTGACAGTGGAAATAAATGTTGGAACTTCAGCACGTGACCAGTTTTCGAATTAACCGCCGAGCTAACCGCCATCGTTTTGCATGTGGGTTAAATTAAATCTCACACCTGTCATGTGACAGGTCCAGAAATCCCGCCTACGGCTGTGTTAAGTGGCCGTCGATTTCAACATATATTTCCATGGTATATTTAACATGTGAACAAGTTTTAAAACCATCACATTTAACTTTGACCGCGCAGGTGAATGTTTAAGACTCTGCCCATGTGAACACGTCTTGGACCCGACCGCCGGGGTTAATATTTCGTTGGGTTTAAGACACGGTCCTAGCACTTGGGTGCATGAAGGGGGGTTGGCCTCCCTAAGCCCCCAATCTGAAACGTGACAAAATTTAACATAAAGGCGGAGACTATAACGATTAAGAAATATCATGTAGCCCAATTGGTAAGACTCGGGCGTGTGCAGAGGCAGGGCATAGGTTCAATCCCGATGAAGACCTTAAATTTTAACACTCCATCCCGAGGCCACATGGCAGCCTCTAGGCCTGCCACGTGGCAGTGTTTCATTGGGCTGAAATATAAAAAGTCAAACGTCCATCCAATCTCCACTTGCCACTTGTCGAACTTCAATTGGCCAAAACAGAATATTTCGGGGAATATTCCCTGGAAATTTTTTTTTTTTTTAATTGCAAAGTCAAACTTGGTCAAAGTCATTTTTTTGGAGTTTACTGGGCCTTTCAAACCTTCATAACTTCTGCATACGACCTCCATTTTGCAAACCATTCACAGCACTAGAATCGTAGTGACGAGACTTTTTCGATTGCTCTAGTTGCAAATAATTTTGAGCACTTTCATTTTTGAACAATGGATATGATCTCCTATTCACACCTCCCCACTAGGAAGCTTTTGGACCCCAAAATCTCTCTGGACTAATGAACATGAAGATGAGGATACTGTGTCCCCACTCTTCCAATCTTAATCCATTGAAATTTCCCTAATTTCATTAATTGGAGCTTTTCATGAAATGACAAATTTTTCCTTGATTCCGTTGACCAACCGTTACTGACTTTGACCTTGTCATGCTGCACATTTTCGAAACTTGCAGAAAAACAACCTAAATTTGCAGTAAACACACTGTTTCTACATTGGCATATAATCAAAGGAAACTGAAAATTACTTTCACCTTGCATCCTGTCCTTATGGCGAATTTTTGCTGAATTTTCTTTGAACTTGTGTCGATTCCTGACCAAGTTTCCTCACCATTATACCATGCCTTTCTGAAACCAGAAATGATCATTGCTGAATCTTGTGCCTTCTTTGCTAAGTTGCTTTTCCCTCTCTTGAACCTTTGCAACTTCTTGCACTGACACTTTGTTTTAAGCACCATTCAACACCAAAGTCGACTGCTGCAACTGTTTGTCATCTTCTTTCGAAGGAAACCTGCTTTCAGATTGAAGCAACTCATTACATATATCAGCATTTACATGGAAAGGATTATGTAAAACTTCCCCTTGTTTAATCATCATCAATGTCAAGTTTTTACTTGCATTGACGAGTCTCTTCATTTTCCCTGCATTAACTAAAGAAGAGTCTTGTTTTTTGCGATGAGCTCTCACAATGCACTCCTTGCCATCTTTGAATAAATGGTATTTTTTCTCATGGCGATGGAAGATATCTTTCATGTCATACAAGTAAGGACTACCCAACACCATACATGTTATATCAAGCGGAACAACATCTAATTCAACTGTGTCAATGAAATGTGCTGTTATTGGAAAGCGCAACATGCACTTCTTTGAAACCTGTAAATTTGCATCCTTACAAATCCAACCAAGTGGATATGGTTTCGGATGTGGAATGGTCTCAATATTAAGTTTCTTGACCAAGTCTTCAGAAATAAGGTTCGCTTGTGACCCACTGTCAAACAGTGTGTCAATCTTGGTATGTTTGGAAATGATCCTCACATGAAACAATTCAATTCTCTTTTCTTCACTTGCAGCTTCTATGTGACAGTTAGAAATACTAGAACTGGGTTTATTTTCATTCTCTTTTCCCTTCAAGTTCTTTAGTGACATAGCTATGATTTTTGTTTCATCTCCTGATTCTGACCCTAGGTCTTGTTCAACTATTGCAACTGTCTTTCCTTTCTCCTTGGCTTTAAAACTTTCTGGTTTCAACTTTGGATGAAGTTTCCAACAATGGTCCTCATCATGGCTAGTTTTAGAATAGTGTTTGCAGAAGAATTTTCCCTTCTCTTTCTAGTATTTTCATTTCTCTTTTTCTTCCATTTGCCTTTAAACTCACTTTCCTCATTCCCATCTAAGTTTTGTTTTCCCCTTGCCTCTAAATGTGTGGCTTGAACACAAACCTCATCTAGACTTGTAGGGTTAAACATGAGAATGGCATGTCTTATGTAAGTATGTAAACCTCCTATATACTTGAGTAAAGTGTCTTGGCTATGCAAATCTATTCCTAGTAAAAGAGCTCTTCTTCTAAATTCTTGGGTATACACTTGAACATTTTGTCCTTTCAATTGTTTAAAATTTTTCCAGTCCATTATGGATTTCTGCATGTGAGCTAATGGATAAAACTGTTGTTTTATTGCATAAATGAAATAATTCCATGATAAGATAATCTTACCATATTTCTTGATCTCCTCCTTTTTCTTTTCTTCCCACCAAACAAGCACTGCACCTTCCATTCTCAAGGAAGCTAGCTGAATTTTGGTTTCGTCATCATGAAAATTTTGAATTCTCAAATAGACCTCTAATTGCCTAATCCAATTGTCTATCTTTTCTGCATTAACTTCGCCATCAAAATTTGGCAATTCAAACTTAACATCAAGTTTTAGAAAAGGATTTTTACCACTATTCTTTGACTTGTGTGTCTGGTGTACTGAAATGAAGTAGAGGTTGATGAAGATGAGGGTGATGATGGCGACTTTCCACTGTCTCCATTTCCTCCATTACCCTTCTTGGATTTATCTTCGTCATTATGGCCTCCTGAATATCCTTTCCTTCCTTGTGAAGTTTAGATCCTTCTCCTTCTAGTCTTTCATTCCTTTCTTGATAAAGGACTCTCACCATTTTAGTTAAGTCAAGAAATCCTTTTTTGAACACTCTTTCTTCCTCCTTGGGATCAACTCCTTCATGGATTTCTCCTTCCCTTGAATTCATGCTTATGGCTTCTTCTGCTTCTCTTTGAGGTGAAATTGAAGGTGGAGATAATGGCACTCTTGCCCTGCTTGGTTGAGGATTTTTTTGTGCTTTCACCAATTAACCTTCTCCTCTCTTAAGTTTCAGCCTAGTAAGCATTAAAACTGTTGCAAACAATTAAACAAAATTTGCACAATAAAAATACAGAGAGTAAAACTCTAGCTCTGATACCAACTTTATCTGAATGGAATGTATTAGTTTTACTGTGCTAATTATCCAAACAGTAACTAAATTGTGTGCATAAGGTTTACTAAAGTTTGCAGGTGAAACAAATAGTTTTATCTTAGTTAAAAAAAATTCCTGTGTGAGGATTAAAGCATGCAAATTTCTTGTATAACACTCTACAACAGTAAATAACAGAAAATTAAACATCACATGTAGCAATACTCAGCAAATTTGATGAAGAAGTTCACCCCTCCTGGGCTACATCTGCTGGTCCAGCTCCCAATGGCATGTCTCTCATATCTTATTGCTAAAAAATGGTAAGTACATGTAAATAAAAGCCTCAAATGGTTGTTCTCTTTGTAAAAAAAGCTTCATAATGCTTGAATCAGTTAGGAATGACTATTCATTAGGGGAATTTTGAGGTCTAAAAAGAGCCTCCTAAGGAAAATGTACAATCAAAATTCACTTTACGAGAACCAATCACATTTTAAGGGATGACATCATCCCTAATGGTTGAGGTGGCATTTCTTGAGTTAAAGGCACTTACTTGTCACATTCTCAATGGTGGATAAAAACTCATGGTTAACCATGGTAGTGCTCTAAGTACTTTTAAAGTCAAGGTAAAGTACTCATAATAAATGCAATTTCACACTTTTTGAATAAAAATATATTATTTTCATTTCATATTTCTTGAAAGAAACAATGCATATCACTATACATTTATTATATTATATTATATTATATTATATTATTTTTATATAATATATTAATTACATGTTATTATACAATTTAGCATATAATATAATTAAGAATTTATAAATTTATATTTATATTTTATTTTAAGTTATTTAAGTACAAAGGACAAATGCATTAGTTTTTCAATGATAATGACTTTTTCTTGAAAATCTCATTCTTATTTATAGTCACATCAATACAACTTTTTTATTAATTTTATTTTGGTACAACTTTTGAATTGAATTTAACTATGGTTACATGGATTGTGGTGCAAAAAGTGAATTGAAAATTCATAAATATTATTTTATTGGTTTAGATATTATTTTATTATTTCCTTAGGAGGATCATTTTAGACCTCAACATTCCCTAATGCATATGCAGAAAACAGAGAATGGATACTCAAAACACTGAAAACACCCTAGTGGCCCTAGTGGCTCCTTGACCTCTCCTGAAGCAAAACCTACACAAGATGACCTCTGATAGCTCTGAAACATCTGCCAATGTGTTCAGAATGTCAAGAATACCCACAATTGACTATTCATTCATCAAAATTGGTTGAATATCCAAAGAGTTATGGCCAAAACAAGAAACTGCCCAATGTCCCTTAAAAAACTCCACTAAATGTGGAGGAACTCCAGTTAACGTAGTCAAAATAGCAACTGACTCCGAAATTGGAGGTCCGCCAGCCGAAACCACCGGACAGACTGACAGTGGCAATAAATGCTGGAACTTCCGCATGTGACTAGTTTGCGAATTAACCGCCGAGCTAACCGCCATCGTTTTGCATGTGGGTTAATTTAAATGTCATACCCGTCATGTGACAGGTCCAAAACTTCCGCCGGCGGTTGTGTTAAGTGGCCGCAGGTTTCAACATCTATTGCCACGGTATATTTAACATGTGAAAAGGTTTTAAAACCATCGCATTTAACTTTGACTGCGGAGGTGAATGTTTACAACTCCGCCCATGTGAACACGTCTTGGACCTGATCGCCGGGGTTAATATTTCGTTGGGTTTAAGTCACGGTCCTAGTGCTTGGGCGCATGAAGGGGGGCTGGCCCTTCAGGGCTAGCCTCCCCAAGCCCCCAATCCGAAATGTGACAAACTTTAACATAAAGGTGGAGACTATAACGGTTAAGAAATATCATGTAGCCCAATTGGTAAGACTCGGGCGTGTGCAGAGGCAGGTCTTGGGTTCAATCCTGACGAAGACCATAAATTTTAACACTCTGTCCCGGGGCCACATGGCAGTGTTTCATTGGCCCGAAACATAAAAAGTCAAACCTCCATCCAATCTCCGATTGCAACTTGTCGGACTTTGATTGGCCAAAACGGAATATTCTAGGGAATATTCCCTGGAATATTATTTTTCTTTTAATTTTTAAAATTGCAAAGTCAAAATTGGTCAAAGTCATTTTTTTGGAGTTTTCTGGGCCTTTCAAACCTTCCTAACTTCTGCATACGACCTCCGTTTTGCGAACCGTTCACGGCACCAAAATCGCAGCAACGAGACCTTTCCGGTCGCTCAGGTTGCAAACACTTTTTAGCACTTTCATTTTTGAGAATTTTTGAACAATGGATATGATCTCCTGACCACCCAAGATTAAAGGATGACCCCCCAGGTTGTATTTGGTTTGTAAAATGAGAAAATCAGCCGAATAATTCCAAGAAGCTATAGTGATCACCACATCTTCTACCATTCCCCCGGGCTTGAGACGAGACCTATATGCTAATTCAAGCACTGTAGCTGTAGGTCTAAGTCCATGAAGTCCTAGGGAGATAAAAATATCTTTGTTCATTACATTAATGGTTGCCCCCAAATCAATACAAGTGTTAGTTATGGGCTAGTCATCAATATGGATAGTCACTGTAGGATTCCCTGGGTCATTATATTTAGTCAACAAAGAATGATCAATCATAAGTTCAGACAATTTACCCATAACCTAGATAGTAGTAGGGTTTTTCGGTTTTCTTCCATGCTTTTTGACACATTAATCTCTCACTTTTTTGGCATAGATAGGTACTTCCTTAAGAGCTTGTAACAATGGAGTCCGCACATACAAATTCTGTAATTCCTTGAGGAACTAAGATTCAGTTTGTGAGGCTAGCCCAGTTTCAATATATCATTGAGGATATGGAGGATCCTGAACCTTAACATCTGAGTCAGCTGTCACAGATGCACCAGCCCTACTTGGGTTGGCTGATGTAGAAACAACAGACCTTCCTGAGTTGGCTGCTATAGGTGTAATAACAGGTGTTGTATCAGCTGTTACAGGTGTAACATATGTTTTAGAATCGACTATATACTTTCTAGGTGACTCACATTCTTCCTTGGTAATAATGGGAGTATGTTCAGGTCTGATTACTTTTTCCAACCGAAGCTAAACCTCTTTAAGCCCAATAGGAGTAATAATATAAGTTTGGAAGGTAACTGAGGCGTCTATGCTCTAGGCTACCTTATTATTCGAATTGGGGTTAGGTTGCACATGTAATTGGGGTCGGACAGGAGGTGCAAGAGTTTGAAGAGGAGGAAGTTGTAACTGTTGTTGCATTGGTAGTGCAGGGGGTGTTGGACCTTGGCCATTACCTCTCCAATTCTAGCTCACAAGGATGAGATTGCGATGGATGATATTGCATTGGTGGAGGGGAAGGCCACTGGATCCATGGTGAAGGAAATTGTGTTGAGGAAGGAGTAGGATACGACCATGGAAATTGCTGACTATTATAAACCTTATTCCAAGGATTAAAAGAGGAAAAATATGCAGGCATACCTGTACGTCGTGGCTGCCATGGTCTATTTTATCTGATGAAGTAGGAAGACTGGACATCCTCGCTTGATTCTTGAAGTACAACTTTTAGTCTAGGTAGTTCTGGGCATTGACTAGTAGAATGTGCCAACTCACAGATGTTGCATAAGCTGGCACTATTCAATCCACATTCTCTTTTTAAATGTTTATTTTTTCACCGAGGATAGAATATTGCTAAAGCTACTTCAACTTTTTCTTCTGCTTTCTTAACTTGTACCATACTGATCTGGGCAGAGAGAGTACTGAGGAGGTCAGTTTTAAAATCCTAAAATAGATTCCCGATTTCTGCTCTGGTTACTCCTCCACTTGTGGACTTATGTATCCGAACTGAAGGGTCCCAAACTGAACTTCTCCCCTTGACCGATCCTCTTGAACTCCGCAAATAGAGCTTCATTATTTCCTCAAGCGGTTCTTGCGATATATCTCCTTTTCCCAATAGATTCAAATGCTCCAGAAAGTCATCGCTTATATCTCTTAAGAATATAGGTTTCAGAATTTACGGGCTAAGTTACCAAACTTATACCTTTTTAAATTATAATGGAATCGTTCCCTATAGTCTTCCAAGCTCTCCTCCTCCTTCTGTGCAATTCTAAAGATTTCTTCCTTCAAATCCCTGGTTCGACAGTAATCCTGATACTTAAAGAGGAAGGCCTCCCTCATGTCATTCCAAGTTCAGATCGTGCCAACACCCAATCTCATGAACCATCTTAATGATGCCCCTTTCAGAGTAGTAGGAAATAATTTCAGCTTTTGGGCGTCTGAAGTGTAGTCATAACCTCTACACAGCACATCGAACTCGAATAAAAAGGTATCAGGATCCTCAACAACCGTCCCTTGAAAGGACGATAGAGATGATAAAGGAATATTTTTCATAGGAGCTTCATCCCGTGTCGTCACTATCGGGAATTCAAAAGTAACAAAACCATCTATCTTAACGTTCTCGTCCCCCATGGCTGACCCTTCCTAATGGGATGAAATGACCTCAGAATATGCAGGGGATTTACAAGTAAATAAATGATTAGATAGTTCCAGGACCAATTGTTTCACTGCACTACCCACATCCAAATGATGTTCAACTAAATGTTGTTCCTCATGCCCCTAATGCTCCCCACTGTTCTCCCATTGTCCTTTAATTTCCAGATTTTGATTAATGACTTTCCACTACTGTTTCAAATCTGGAATCTTGATATCAGGAGTGGATATGCTATTTGAAGGATGATGAGGTCCATACACGGAAGGTACCGATGCCTCAGGCTTCGATATAGTAGCAAATTTCTGTGGTCCCATCTCCCTATTGTCTTTGTATGAAGTAGATTGTTCATTTTCTACTTTTGAGATCAGATCTCCAAACAATGTCTTTCTTCCCAAATCTGCACTCTTATTTTCCTTTTTATGATTAGTTAGAGTGGGGGGTGTTTTGTATTTTTCTATTGTCCTACTGGCACACATGGACCCTATGTGTATAAATCCTTCCTACAAGTGCTTCAGTTTCTACAGCAGTGAGCCCGTCCAAGTATGTTAGAGCGATGCACAGGTTCTTACCTCTCGTCTTACTACCCAACAACTGTATAGCTAAAGACACTAAATAAAACACCCAAAAACTCACACTTCTAAGTGTCTCAGCGAGACAATGGTGAGCCCGCCTAGGTATGTTAGAGTGATGCGCAGGTTCTTACCTCTCATCTTACCGCCCAACAATTGTGTAGCTGAAGACACACTAAAGAAAAACACCCAAAACTTATACCTCTAAGTGCCCTAGTGTAGCAATGGTGAGTCTGCCCAGGTATGTTAGAGCGATGCGTAGGTTCTTACCTCTCATCTTACCGCCCAAAAATTGCAGACTAGGAACACTCTATCATCAATCAAACAATTTTGGTTGATTGGATCATCATTGCCATCCCTAGCAACGACGCCAAAATGTTGGAGTGTATTAATCACTGTTAAATGACTAATACGGTACACATAAATTATCAATCCAAGGATGTCTTTTATTTCAATGACAACTGCACTGTCTGTGCCGATACATCAAACCAGAAAAAAATCCAAGTAAAGAGAAATCGTTGTTGAATTAAATGTTGGAAGAAATCACTCATGCAGAAATAAATTCGATCTACAGGAATGTAATCATGCTTCAATTAACTGTACCTAGCGCACCACACAACTAGGTATCTATAATCACATCCGTGTAACATCATAATAATATTGAAATTGAAGCAGATCTACTCACAGCTAGAAAAACAACAACAACACTTCCACCAATACATAAAGCAAATAAGAAATATGTACAACTACCTTAACTTCTGAAATCCTTGCTAAAGAGGAGGGCCCTTCCTCCCTAGCAGGGCGCAAGAAGAGAAAGAAACTTAAACAAAAAATAAACCAGACAATGCATGTAAAACAACAACATGATAACTTTGTATTAATGTGACCAAAATTACAGAGCCAAAAGTAATAATGTTCTCTGCTAACCCCTTGACTTCCAGGGTCGAGATTTATATAATGATTACATGTTCAGAAAAACAAGGAACAAATCAGTCATGAGAATCTTACGATTCTCATGCTGATCAAAATAAGATACATATAGTTACAACCATTTCTTAATAAAAATTCTGACTGGAAGAATACAGATTACAATCAAAACTGCCCAAAAGTTGTCATCCTAAAATATAATATGTAATAACTTCTACAAGTATCCATGGAAAATGATAACTGTAGCGTAACAACAATTACAGACAGGTTGGCATCCAGAAGTTGACAATGTCCAGTGAGCAGTACATCTGTAACAACAATTTATATAACGGGTCTGTAACAACACCGTGATGTAACAACATTGTGGTGTAACAACTCACTGTAACAACACACCTTCACTGCTTCTATACACATCATGCTCTAGATATTTTGTGCTAAAAATAACATCTAGAAGGACAACAAACGACCAGAGAACTTCTTCCAACATTTATCCAGTTAATCATAAAAAAAGACACGATACATCATAATAATCGATGAAATGAAAAGATAATGAAAATAAGGCAAAACAACACTATTTAAGATAGAAAAACAGGAAAAGAGGCAAAGATAGTCCCAATGGTTGTAGCCACAAGGTAAAAATGGGGGAAATAAATGTAGGAAATAAGTGCAAAACTGAAACCCAACAAAACATATACCCCAACTTTAGGGGTATAAATACCATGAGGAAACCATGAGGAACACAGGCCCACACCAGCTCATACAATCGGTCACTCAGTCGGATATGAGAAGATAAAAAATAATATAGATATCAAGACCATTCCACCTGAAACATGATTGGAAAGTGGATTTCATTGGCATACATCCAACCCTTCCTCCAGATATTCGAATGAGAAGAAGCATCTATATGGTCTAGTCGAGTAATTCCTAAGTCACACAAGTGATCAATGAGAGGCTGAGAAAGTATATGGCCATTCCTGCAGCCATGCCACATATCATAACCAATACGAAGAATAAAACCATTTCCAATCCACTAAGCCAAACCTGATGCCACCATATCTAAAGAATTGAGAAATTCCTGCCATACCATAGAGATATTATGTCGTGGCTTGAGCAGAATCCACACCTAATAATCCAAAGTAAAAGGATCAATGTATTTCTATAAAATCACATGTTTCCATAGACTATGAGTGGATAAAAGCCACAAAAAACACTTAGCAGCGAGAGCTTTTGAGAATAGGAAAATGTTTTTGAGACCCCACCCCCCAAGGAGTTTAGGGACAACCAATATTCTCTATCTAACCCATGGAAGTTTTTTTTTTCCTTTGAACCTTCCCATAGGAATTTAAAGAAAAACCTCCAAAATTTCTCTAGAACGCCCTTAGGGATCCAAACCAAAGACATCCAATATACCATAATTGCTTCCAGAACAGATTTTACCAGCACCAATATGCCTACATGGGATAACCACCGATAGCACCAACAAGAGATCATTTTCTCTAGATTTTCCAATAACCACTTCGAGTCAGCTTAAAGATAACATTTCGTTTTTAGGTGGAGACCCAAATATTTAAAACCAGCTCCAAGGGAAAATAGAGCGAATATGACCGATTTATTGCATCTCCAAAAAATGTACAAAAATGGAGGAATTCCTTTCATTGACCACCATACTCGTCACAAAACCAAATAGACCTAGGACCTCAACCAATTTACCCAAATATTGACTCAAGACATTGCATAATATAAGTATGTCATCAACAAATAATAAGTGAGTGATCGACATCATCGGGGCAATAATCAGACCATAAAAATCCCTTCTTCTAATCACATCCTTTTTCATAAGACTTAGTCCTTCAACAACATGAAGAAACATAAGTGGTGAAAAAGGGAAACCTTAACGAAGACCACGTTGTGCTTGAAAAAAAGGCGAGGCAAAACCATTGATCAAATACTAAGGTTGATTAGTTTTCCATATACTTTTGTATCCTGGTGATGAACCACAATTGTGGGCTCAAAACATCAATCTCCAAATCAACATGAATGGTATGGATCCGGAAAATCAATTTCAACAAACCATTGATCAAGATAGCAAAGAAGACATATGTCAAACAACCCATGATCCAATTAATGAATTGAATATCAAATCCCACAAGAGTAAGAAGAAGGCAGATAAAATACCAGTTGAGAACAACTCCCTTCAAATTTATCAACTTTATACTGTGTAAACCCTCCCAAGCCAACCCAATGGCCTAATGGATTTGGTGACCAATAAGAAACCTGAATTGTTATTTAGAAATAAACTTAGAAAGTATAGGCTTGATCCTTCAGGCTATCACCGTAGGAAATAACCTTATATACACAGTTACACACAGAGATAGGAAAAAATCCTTAAAAAAAGAAGGATTGTCAACCTTTGGAATGAGGGAAATGAAAGTCGAGTTAAAATAAGGGAGGAATCAACCTTCATGGCGAGAATTGACCCGAAGCAAATCCAAACAAATGAAATAAAAAAAAAAATTCAGAAAAATTCCACAGCACAACCATTTGGGTTAAGATTCTTATCTTTTTGGAAACTAGCTAGGGCTACTTTTAGTTCCCATTCTGAAACATCCCCAAACAACTCCTAATTCTCATCATCATCCACAAAGCAGGGGAAGAATTGTGCCACCCGAATAATATCAACAATGTTAACCCCTGAGGTTCCTAAAATATATTTATGAAATGTGTGATACCTATGTCAGAAATCCCATTGAATTTTGAAACCTCACGACCTATCTCATCCGACATCCCGCAAATAGTATTTTGGATTTTTCTGCCTTTAGCATAAGCATGAAAAAATGTGGTGTTTTCATCACCATTGTCTAGCCAAATTTCCCTAATTTTGAGACGCCAAGTGTCTACCTTTTTCGCCAAGATATCCTTCCTCCTAGACACTAGTATATGATATTCCTCACGGGACTCCTAAGACTGATAACCATTGGCCCCCAAATCAGAGAAATTTGTGATATTATGTTTAAAGACCATTAATTTCTCCTCCTTCCGCCTATGAACAAGAATCACCCAATCCTTAACCATTGATTTAATGCGTTTCATATTTCATTAAAATTAACCGAAAACGAAACCACCAATCCTGCTATCATAAGGCTACCAATTTTGTTTAACCAAAATAATAAAATCCTCATATTTTAGCCAGTTAGAATTAAATTTAAGAGGGATATCAGGCTTGTGGGAATTTCCTTTGATCTCCAAACATATTGGGCAATGATCCGATAAGCCACCTTATCCAACCCATTATTGAATAAGTGGAAAGGACTAAAGCATAGATGCAACCACCAAAAACTGGTCTAGCCTCTTAGCCACATGATCCCCCCCACCCTTTGATTACTTCATGATCTGAAATTAAAATTGAAGGTTTCTTGTAAAATTTTGCAAGCTAGTTTATGTCTTATGGGCAATGGATTGAAATTACAAAAGCACATAAACTAAGTTAATTTTTTCAGATTTAAATAGTGAAAAATAAACATGTAGCATCACAAAACAACAATTTGATGATAGAGTTCATCCCTCCTGGGCTGCATCTCCGGGTCCAAATTCCAATGGTTTCCCTTTAAATTATATGTTCAAATGTCAAATTACATCAATATGAAATGCTCACATTGTAAAAATAACACTTCCATTGTGTCAAAAACACCCAAAAACCCATGTGTACACTCTTCTTAGGCTCAAAAAGGCTAAAAAATGGTCAAGTTAAGCCTCCTTCTTCATTTCCTTGCTAACTGTTATGCAAAATTGACCTTGTGTCAAAACTGGCAACGAAATCCCACTTTGGAAGATATGCAAGGCGACAATTTCACGCGGGTTCGACAATATATCCTACCGTGTTGGGTGCAATTTTTCGAACAATTAGTTGGCATGTGCACCCCTATACTCTGCCCTTCAGTCGGTCACATGACATCTAATGTGACTGCGGGTTGCAGACCATAGACCATGCGCCTGCGGATCCCCACTCCTGGTCGCATTATGGGTACAAATACCATGGGCTAGGCATGGGCAGGGTGCCATGCACCTGCCCCTCCCGATATATACATCGACGGTTATGTTGAAAAAAATAGAACTGGGGCTAGGGCCTTACTCCCTGCCCCTTCTGCCTTCGCCCACATACGTGGTATACATATGTAACTTGGGGCTGGGCCAATCGGGCAAGCTCACTGGCCTACCCCCACCCCCAAACGACGCAACCATAACTATTTAAATATAACCGTTCGACCTTATATAAATAAGATTTGTCATGGTATGGTGGTAAAGCAAATGATTAGCAATGTGGAGGTCACGTCGTCAAACCCTGCAAAGGCTCATTTATACCTTAAGCAAATTTTACACAAATTTCAAGGGACACGTGGCTCCTTCTCATAGGGTCACGTGGCACCTTCTTATAGGGTCATGTGGTGCCCTCTGATTGGCCCTAAACCAAATCATGTCAACCAATCAAATTGTGTCATTTGCCAACGTACAACCATGCCACGTGTCGTGTCCTGATTGGCCCATCTAACAATATTATTTCACAGTCACCCTGCTAACATCAACCCGACGTCAGCATACAAACTACCACGTGACATCTATACACTTCCAAGTCAACTCCGCAAGTTGATTTTTTTACTGTTTGCCAAGAACTTCAGAACACGATAACTTCCTCATATGGTGTCGGATTAAGGTGATTCAAGCATCGTTGGAATCAAAACGATGAGATCTATGATTTGGCGCTGGTTTCGAGAGTATTTAATCAATCTTTTTGAGCATATTTTTTATCCCCTGGATCATTCCTCCCCATTGGAAGATTTTGGACCACCAAAAGTATCTTTTTACTTAGAAAGTAAGTGAGAGTACAACTCCCTCACTTTCCCAATCTCAATCCACCTTGCTTTACTTGGATTGGTACCTTTGAGCCCCACTCAAAGAAACACCACATTGCCTCTGCATGAAGTCCTCATCCTCCTGTCAAGAATTGAGTCTTCCTACAACTCATTTAAATATCTAGGAGAAAATTTTTCTCTTTTCTCTAGCTATTCTTGTACCCTTTGATGCACAAGTTGAATTTTTTCAATGAAATGATTGGATTTTTCGACATCACTATATCCATCTCCTGCAATATCTTTACCAAATATGAAATCCAAAGGATACTTTGGAAAATAACCCAAACAAGCTTCAAATGGAGATAGTTGTGTAGATGAATGCTCACACAATTGTAGGCATGCTGGATATAATGCAAATGCTCATCTCAAAGTTTAGGATGCTTACCACGATATCCTTGAAGGAGACATACTACTATTTTGTTCACTACTTTTGTCTGGCCGTCAGTTTGTGGATGAAATGTTGTGCTCTTATTCAACTTTGTGTCCATGAATTCCCATAAAATTGACCAAAACTTCTCGAAAAATCGAAAATCTCAATTAGAAATAATAGAAGTGGGTAACCTGAAGTGAACCCATACATTTTAGAACAACATATTTGTGGTATGTTCGGTTGTAAATTGTTTCTTACATGGCATCAACACGCACATTTTGCTGAAATGATCCACAAAAACATATAGATGATCATGAAATTTGCTAGACATTGGTAGCCCCCCTACAAAATCCATATAAATACTTTCCCAAGGACGAGAAGGAATAGGAAGAAGAGTGTATAAACCTAATTTCCTATTACTTGGCTTGTTAGAAACACACATGGAACACCCTTTCACATATTTTGAAACATTTTCATTCATGCGAGGCCAATAACAACACCTTTGAATTTGAGCAACTGTTTCTCCTACACCAAAGTGACCAACAATAAGAGAAGTGTGGGCTTCCCTTATGACATTGACTCTTTCAACCTGTGGAACACATAACTTGCCAAGATGATACAACTACTTATTATAAACATGATAATCCAACTCTTCAACATGATTGCCTTGACTCAAAGTTGCATAAATATATTTAAAATATTGATCTTGAGTATACTGTTCAATATAACTTTCATGCATGATTGATTTATGCTTAAGAATAACATATGCATTGAAAATAGGTCTTGATAACATATTTTCAACTTTGTTGTATATACCTTTCTTATACTTGATTACCAAATGAAATTGCTGAAGGAATCCCATCCACCTGACATGTCTAGTTTGTTGCAGCTTTGTTTGTGATTGTAAATATGGAAAAGGTCGACGGTCAGTATGAATAATTGTTTCTTTACCCATCAAATAATACTTCCATTTCTCCACGCTTTGTACCAAAGCATACAACTCTTTATCATAAGTTGGATAGTTAATTACTGCATTGGTAAAGGTTTCAAAATGATAATATATTGGCTTTCCATGCTGTATCAAAATTGCTCCCATAGCATATTCACTTGCATCAGTTTGAATTTCAAATGGCTACTTAAGATATGGAAGTGTTAGAAATGGTGTTGTATTGATTTTCTCTTTCAAAGTGTCGAAGGATTTTTGTTGCTTGCCTCCCCACTGAAAGAATTGTTTCACACTTGTTAAAGCACGTAATGGTGCTGCAATGAGTGAGAAGTTAGCGATAATTTTTCTCCAATATTGGGATGCTCCTAAAAAGCTCCTAACTTATGTTACATTGTTGGGTTTAGGCCAATTCACAATAACATCAACTTTGAGGGATCAATCTTCAATTCGCCCCTTCCTACAATATGACCCAAATAAACCAAAGAGGTTTTCCCAAATTCACACTTACTCATGTTCAAATACAACTTTTCCTTTTTCAAGACATCTAAAAATTGTTTCACAAGCTTGATGTGCTCTTCACGAGTCTTACTGAAAATCAGAATATCATTTAAGTAGACTATGGCAAAATCATCAAGGAATGGTCGCAACACATCATTCACAACTCTCATTAATGTGGCAGGTGCATTGCAAAGCCCAAACAACATAACTAACCATTCAAAAAAACCTTGTGTTGTCTTGAAAGCAATTTTCAAAATATCATCTTCAACAATCCTTATCTGATGATAACCACTTCTCAAATCTAACTTAGTAAAGTTAAAAACTTCCTTCAATTGATCTAGCAAATCATCAATTCCAGAAAGAGGATAACGATTCTTTACTATGATCTTGTTAAAAACTTTAAAATCCACACACATGTGCCATGTACCATCTTTATTTTGAACCAAGAAAATAGGAGACCCACAAGGAGATGTGCTAGGCTTGATGACCCCTTTTTCAAGCAGATCTTGAATGTGCTTCTTGATCTCTACATTCTCCAAAACTGACATTCTATACATGCCAATATTTGGAAGTGGTGCATCCCGCTGCAAGTGAATCTCATGTTGGGTTCCTCTTTTAGGCGGTTGTCGGGTCTCCAAAATGTCATCCATTTCACTCTCTTTTCTTTCACTTTGCTTCATAATTTACCATATTTCGTAACTCCATAACCATACACTAAGACCATTTTCATAATTAAATATGGGTTTAAACATATTATTTTCCAATACATTTATTTTGGCATTTTAACTGAATTTATATTTAAATATTAGAAAAATAATATGCACTCACTTATATATAAAAGTTGGATGAGTTTTGTGACATGTGTAAGAATATTTGAATATTCCAAGACAATCCTATTTGGCCTCCAAGACTGAAATTCGAATTTACTCTTCAAATTTGAGGAAGTTTTAAGATCATTGGTCAAACACATTTCTTGGAGAAAGATCATGGAAGTTTTCACAAGTGTCTCCTATCAAATATAAAAGAGATTTGTGAAAATATATGAATAGATGCTAATTGCTAGATGTCAACACATGGTTGTAACCACATGAGATATTTGTGGATCTACATTTATGACTTAGTTATCTTACTTTTTTTATAAATAGGAGAGCCTAATATTCTCAAAAGGTGTGAAAAGTTTGGAAACCATGCTCATGCTTCAGTGTAGAGTTTTGATGTTAAGAATTGACACTATGCTTATGAATACCATTGTAGTTCACTTTGATATGGTTGTGTCTTCATTTGGTGTTTGATCAAGAGTTTTCTAAACTTTCCACCTCTCATGCACTTTGGGATGACCACCCAATGAGTGTGGGATGTATTCTAATGTTTTATTTTCTTTAAGTTCATTTTAAGTCTTTTGATTAGATGCATCGTTTACATGATTTCATACTCGTTCCATTTATGTTCTTTTGCAGGTTAAACATTATTTCTCTCATTTCATAAATTCATTGATTTTCAATTTGTTTGATAGATATTCATGAATGACTCTAATTTGACAATGCACACATTAGTAATTCAATTGACCTCTCACTCCTTTCAGAATAGGTTGCCTTTAAATTTCATAATTTAAGAATTCAATGCTTTCTTAGTATAAAATTCACTGCTTTATAGATTAAATTTACTTTCAAGTCATTAAAATAGGTTTACTTTCCTGTTGGTAAAATAAGTTTACTTTCATGTCACTATATATTTATTTTCATGTCAATAGAGTAAGTTTACTTTCATGTCAATAGTCATTTCAATTTCATAGATTAAAATATTTATTTCCAAGTTCTGAATTTGAGACTCTTGAAAAAGAAAGTGTGTGCATACTCATCTTAAACATTTTTAATGAATAGGTTTTATTTCAGTTTTAGCATTTTTTTCAATAGATTAGGATTTAATTTTGGAATTGAAAATTGATTCCTAGCATATATTGTGCACGTATAATTCGCAACTTCACGAACCCCGGGTTTGAGAATTCAATGACAAATAATTTTACTAACAATTAAATTACCCAACATTTTTTGCATCATTGGCGATGAAGTATACATAGGGGTTAACTTTCAATCTAGAATTCCATTTTAACTTCAATCTCATTTTTTAGTTGTATTCATTTTTATATGCATAGTTAAAATTCATGTTCAAAATCATTTAGATGCATAAATTTCAATTAATTTTTGTACTATAATAGTTTCGACACTAATCCATTTATGGACAGGAAATATAGAATGGCGATCAAGCATTTCTTGGAGATCAAGGACTACATTGAAGTTTGGTTCCAAACAGTGACTACGCCACAACAACATTCGTCCATTCTTCTACAGATCCTCGCGCCAAATCTAAATGTGCATTTAATGGTCTCTCATATCCTAATGTGCATTGATGTATATTTTTCAAATTTGGATGTGAGCATACTAGAGATCTTGATTTGTAATTGACTTCACTGAAAATACTCTTACACTTCAAAAAAAAACTTTTCTTTTTCAAAATAATATAGGATAAAATAGGGAAATACAACCAAGCTTGGTAAAGTTTATGAGTTTTTGAAATTTTTGTTTTGAAGTTTGATTTGATTTATTTTCTTGAATTTTTCATTTTTTGTGGTGCAGTAAGAACCACCTCAATCACTAACCATTGGCAGGAAGATCTATAATAAAAGAGACATTTGTGAACAAGGAGCACAAGTGGAGTTTCGAGAGAAAAATTTGAGGTTTGAGATCAATTTTTCTTTCTTCACTTCCAAATTTCAAATGAATAAAGAATGGAGAAAACTCTCGAGTATGCTCTCTTCTTGAGCTTTGTTGCGACTTGGAAGATTAGAAAGGAAATTTGGATAAGTTAGTTTTGAAATTTTACAATAAAAAAATGACTAAGAGATCTAAATTTACCATTGATTTAAAAAAAAATTGCTAAAAAAAAGTTTTAAAAAAATAAAAAAAATGGTTAAATTTTTTTTTAAAAATTGAAAAAATAATAAAATAAATATTTAAAGAAAAAAATAAAATAAAAATAATTAATAAAAAATAATAATAATAATAATAAATATTAAAAAACAATATAATAAAAAGTATTAACAAAATTATAATATTTTTTTTGGTTTAAAGTTTTTTTATTGTGGCCCAAATGGCCATACGTATATGTATGGCCACGCCATAAGCCATGGATATGCATATGTGTGAGGCCAAGAGGCCAAATGCATATGAGCAGGCCATGGCCTATTGTCGATCGCACATATGCGTAGGCCGAGGCCCCGATGCACAACCAAGGTTGAGGCCAAGGCACAGGGTTGACCCAATGACCAAGACTCCCACGTAGTGGCCAAGGGCCGAAAAAATATAAAATAATAAAAATTGTAAAATAAATAATTTTTATTTTTTTTGAAAAAACTAAAAATAAAAAATAAAAATTTCGTAGACATGAAATTGCTTGACAAGTGTCGAGGAGCAGTGAAACATTTGGAATTTTTCCCAAAATTTCCAAACTTATTTTGTTGGGCGTTTGTCAAATTGTTGCCTCATTGGTTAAATTTGTCAAAAATTTAATATTTTTAAATTTAAATAAAGTTTTTGTGGTTCATATTTTACAAATTTGAATTGTGGTTTGTTGGTAATTTTTTGAAATTGTAAAAGAGAGGTCATGAAATCAAATCCAATAGAGTCCAAAATTTGTTAATTATTCTACAATTTTAACAATCCTTAACTAGGAGACAATTTTGTTGCCATATGACGGCATTGGATTGGTCCACGTGGCAACGTATTATTGGTCAACATTACACAGTCATCACCCAATTATCTGCCATGTCACCTTGTCCAGTCAGCAGTCCAAATTACTATCACATCATCATCTGCCAGGTCATCACATCATCTGCCATATGGCACTCCTGGTGCTACCACGTGGTACCCATGCACGTCATTTTCACTATTTTGCTAAAAATTCAAATAACCATAACTTTCTCATACGACACCCATTTGACGCGATTTAAGCATTGTTCCAAAGATATCGACGAACACTACAAGATGGGATAATTTTCATTAATATTTGAGATAATAAAAAATGCCATTTTTTATGGATTTTGCAGCGATTGTACTTTGAAAAATCAGCAATTCATTAAAAACATGTTTATGATATGAATTTACTTTAACTTGGTTTTTGAATCACTGAAATTGGGCATCAAATAAATAAATTATCAACAAAATATTGACGGGTAGTCTAAGTGCACAAGCCTTCCAACAAGTAAAATGTGCATTTCAATTTTATTTATCTCCCTTGAATTTTTGTTATTAGCACGATTTATGAATTTTTTGCATATATATCATATAAATAGAAACTACTCACCTCTCTCATTCGAGAATCTTACGTTTAATTGCAGATTCATGCTAAAATTTTGCAGGTTCCAATATGATCAAATAAAATCAATTTATGAAAAGTGGTTCTCAAAGACCAATTTCTTTTTTAAAAAGAACATGAATAACTCAAACCCATTTCAAATCATATTCCATAATGTCGTTGCTACTAATTCATTTTCTTCTTTTTAAGCTTACAGACCATCCATGAATTTGTATCTTCCTACTACTAGATCATCACTGCAAAACCATTTTCTCTTTGCAAATTTATCACTTTTTTGCCTCACTTACATTTCATCTCTAACCCATGAATAACTTCATTCAACTCACTTACAATGCTGAGTAACCTCCTTGTCCTTTTCCTTTTTTTTTTCAAATAAACCCTGCTTCATAAATGCAAATATTTCATTTATGGTCCTCTAAATCATTATTTTATGGTTGTGTTAGATGATGAAGGATTCATTAAGGCCCTCCTTCTAGCAAGTCTTGACCCATCGACTTTAACACATTATCTTGGTTTGAGACTAAAGTTCGTTTTAGTACCTTGAGGCTTGCATGCCTTAATGGCAAAATTCTATCGCTAATGAACAACGAGAATACATCAATGTCCACCGTTTGTCGGATCTTCTAGGTGACTCAACTTCAACTCATTTATTCGTACTTAGTAAGATGTACTTGGGCATCTTGACTCCAAGAATTGAAAATACCTTTAGTTGGGGGGAGGATATTCATTACCATTTTTCATTTCCATATTCCATAACCTCATACATTCTTGATTATCATGATTCTCCCAACCAATTGATGATGTTTTCTTTAAAGATGGATATGTTTTGTAGAAGATTCAAACCATGAGAAAATATCGGTTGATATGTATATGAATAAGTCTTCATTTTCAATACATTATTAAGCATTCTTTGTTGCAACAAGAAGAAGAATACATGAAAAATGTTGTCACACAAGAACCAATGCTTGAAATATTTATGGTTGCCACACAAGAACCGACCATAAGAGCTTCCACTTAGATATCTTTCAGATAAATAGGACTTTTCAAAATATGCAAGTCTTGAAGAGTATCTCAAAATCACAAAATGGCTTAATCTTCTAACTCATAAAAAAATACAATCCATGATAATCAATGCAAAGTTACATGAGGACATGCAACATCTTCAATTGGGGGAAATGTTGGGTCTCTAAAATGTCATCCATTTCACTCTTTTTTCTTTCAATTTGCTTCAGAATTTACCATATGAAACTCTATAATCATACACTAAGACTATCTTCATAATTAAATATGGGTTTAGACACATTATTTTCCAATACATTTTTTTATTTTTTATTTTTATTTTAAGTGAATTTACGGTTAAATATTAGAAAAATAACATGTACTCACTTATATATAAAAGTAGATGAGTTTTGTGACAAGTGTAGGCAAATTTGAAGATTCCAAGACAGTCCTATTTTGCCTCCAAGACTCAAATTCAAATTTCCTTTTCAAATTTGAGAAAGATTTGAGATCATTGGTCAAACACATTTCATGGAGAATGATCATGGAATTTTTCACAAGTCTCTCCTATCAAAGCTAGGATAGATTTGTGAAAGGATGAAGGGATGCTAATTGCTAGATGTCAACAGATGGTTGTAACTACATGAGATATTTGTGGATCTACATTTATGACTTAGTTATCTTATTTTTTGTATAAATAAGAGAGTCCATTCCTCTCAAAAGTTGTGAAAATTTTGGAAACTATGCTCATGCTTCAATGTAGAGTTTTGATGTTAAGGATTGGCATTATGCTTATGCATACCATTGTAGTTCACTTTGATATGGTTGTGTCTTCATTTGGTATTTGATCAAGAGTTTTCTCAAATTTCCATCTCTCATGCACTTTGGGGTGACCACCTAATGAGTATGGGATGTATTTTAATGTTTTATTTACTTTATGTTCATTTTAAGTCTTTTAATTAGATGCATTGTTTACATGCTTTCATACTCATTCTATTTATGTTCTTTTGCAGGTTAAGTGTTATTGCTCTCATTTCATAAATTCATTGTTTTTCAATTTGTTTGATAGATATTCATGAATGATTCTAATTTGACAATGCACACATTTGTAACTTCAATTGTTCTCTCACTACTTTCAGGATAGGTTGCCTTTAATTTTCATAGTTTAATATTTCAATGAATTCTTAGTATAGGATTTGCTTCTTTCTAGGTTAAATTGACTTTCAAGTCATTAGAATAGATTTACTTTCATGTTACTTTAATAGATTTATTTTCATGTCAATAGAGTAAGTTTACTTTCATGTCAACAGTCATTTCAATTTAATAGACTAAAAGATTTCTTTCCAAGTTCTGAATTTGAGACTTTTGAAAAAGAAAGCATGTGCATATTCATCTTATAAATTTTTCAGGAATAGGTTTTATTTAAGTTTTACCATTTCTTTCAATAGATTAGGATTTCGTTTTGAAATTGAAAATTGATTCCTAGCATATATTATGCACGTATAGTTTGCAAGTTCATGAACCTCGTGTTTGACAATTTAATGACAAGTAAATTAACTAAAAATTAAATTACCCAACAAAGGCAATCCTTCAAGTTCCTGAAACATCTTGTCATAAGTGTTAACAACTTCAATCAATTCATGCTCGAGTTTAGAATCACATCTTGCGAAAACTTCAAATTCAACAATATCTTTAGCTTTAATCATCAACAACACAAAATTATTACTAGCATTTACAAGTATTTTCATCTGACCAATGCTAACAAGATACAAGTTCATATTCGTGCGATGTTCTCTAACAATATACTTAACTCCTCTTTAAAAAAATGATATTTGTTCTCATGACGATAGAATATGGTTTTGCGGTCATACAAGTGTGGACTCCCTAAAACAATCCCACAAATATCAAGTGGTAAAACATCAAGCTCTACCTCATCTATACAATTAAGAGTGATGATAGATTTGAGTTTATATTTTCTTGTCACTTGTAATTTGGCATCATCACATACCAAACCCAAAGGTAAGGTTTAGCATGAGGTGTAGTTTCTATATTTAGTTTCTTGATAATTTCTTTAGAGATAAGATTGACTTGGGATCCACTATCAAACAATGTATCAACCTTAGTATGTTTTGTAATGACCCTGATATGGAAAAACTCACTTATTTCTTTATCATTTTGAGATTCAATAGGATTACTAGAAGAACTATTACTTGCATTAGAAGCTATACCTTGCATTCCCATGTTTGTGATTTCGGTTTCATCACCTAAATCTGATCCTAGATCTCGTTGAGTGGTAGCAACATTCTTTTGTTTCCCCTTGTTATTGAACTTCTTTGGTCCCATTTCTGGATGTAATTTCCAACAATGGTCTTCATCATAGCCTTCTTTTGAGCAATGCTTACAGACAAGTTTATCTCCCTCTTTCTTGACAACAACATTCTTTTTTCCTTTGCCTTTAAAATCCCCCTTTCCTTTGTCTCCAAATTTGAATGGTTTCTTGCTAGTCTCTTAAGGAATATTCTTGCCTTTTGGTTCTAAATGAGTTTCTTGAACACATACTTCATCTAGATTGGTGGGATTAAACATAAGTATAGTATGTCTCAAATAAATGTGTAATCAACCTATGTATTTAGGGAGAGTATCTTGTGAAGAAAACTCAACACCAAAGATTAAAGCTTTTCTTCTGAATTCTTGTGTGTAAATTTAGACGCTCTGACTTTTAGCTTGTCTAAAATTTTCCAAATCCATAATTGATTTTTGCATGTAAGCTAATGGATAAAATTTTCTTCTTAATGCAACTATAAAATCATTCCAAGAAGATATTATTTTACCACTTTTATTCAAATCTTCCTGATTCTAACCTCCCACCAGATGAGGGCTGCACTTATTAAGCGAAGAGAAGCAAGCTGGATCTTAGTAACACCACCATCGATATTTTAAATCCTGAAATAGACTTCAATTTGACGAACCCAATTATCCAAATTTTCAACATTTACTTCGACATTGTACGTAGGCAATTCAAACTTGACATCAAGCTTAATTAAAGGATACTCAGTATGTCCTTTTGGAGATGGAAGAGGAGCAGGTATATGAGATGAAGGAGGTGAAGATGGAGGTGTAGATCTAGATGAAGGAGGAGGCGGAGGCTTTCTCCCATCACTTCCATTACCTTTTGAATGATTAGAATTTTCTCCTTGCAACCTTGTTGTCCTCTCATTGTATAACACTTTCACCATCTTAGACATATCATAGAAAGTCTTTCTAAAATTTATCTCATCCTTAAACATAAACTCCTATCCTTCTTCATGTTCCATGACTAGTGGAGTTTGTGGATTTGATCTCCTTGAACCAATTTGAAGGTTTGGTTATTTAAGCACTCCTTCTCCTCTTCTCAATTTAGACCTTGTAATCATTCAATAAAAAACTTGCAAAAACTACAAAACCTTCACAGCAACCATGCTCTGATACCAAACTGATCTGAAATTAAAATTGAAGGTTTTTTGTATTTTTTTTCAAACTAGTTTATGTCTTAGGGCAATGGATCAAAATCGCAAAAGCACATAAACTAAGTTAATTTTTGCAAATTTAAACAGTGAAAAATAGACAACATGCAACATCACAAAACAACAATTTGATAACGGAGTTCACCCCTCTTGGGCGACATCTCCAGGTCTAGCTTCCAATGTTGGCCCTTTAAATTATATGCTCAAATGTCAAATTAAATCAACATATAAAGCTCAAATTTCAAAAATAACACTGCCATTGTGTTCAGAACACCCAAAAACCCCTGTGTAGGCTCTTCTTGGGCTAAAAATGGCTAAAAAATGGCTAATTTAGGCCACCTTCATTTCTGTACTAATTGTTGTGCAAAATCGACCTTCTGTCAAAACTAACAACGAAATTCCGCTTTGGTAGATATGCAAGGCGACGATTTCACACGGGTTCATCCACAAATCCTATTGTGTCAGGTGCAATTTTTTGAACATTTAGTTTGCCTCTGCTCCCTTATACTCCTCCCTTCGGTGGTCAAGTGGCATCCAATGTGGCCGTGGGGCGTGGGCCAAGGGCCACGCGCCTACCAAACCCTGCTCCTGATTGCATTATGGGTATAAAGACCACGGGCTGGGGATGGGTAGGGTGCCAAACGCCCACCCCTCCCGAAATATACGCCAATGGTTACGTTGAAAAAAATGGAATCAAGGCTAGGGCCTTACTCCTTTCCCCTTCCGCCTTTGTCCAAGGACATGGTATACAAATGTGACTTGGGGATGGGTTGGTTAGGCAAGCCCGCCGACCCGCCCTCTCCCCCCCAAATGGCGCAACCATAACTCTTTAAATATAACCATTCGACCTTATATAAATAAGCACTGCCATGGTATAGTGGTAAAACAGAAAATGATCAATGTGGAGCTTGCACAATCGAACCCCATGGAGGCTCATTCAGACCTTAACCAAAATTTACACAAATTTCGAGGACCACGTGACGCCTTCTCATAGGCCATGGTGCCCTTTGATTGGCCCCAAACCAAATCTTGTCAAACAATCAAATTGCGCCATTTTCTAACATACGACCCTACTATGTGTCCTGTCTTGATTGGCCCATCTGACAACCGTATTGCACAGTCACCCTACTGACATCAACACCACATTAGTGTACAGACTACCACATGGCATCCGTACACTACCCAGTCAACCCTGCAAGTTGAATTTTTATTGTTTTCCAAAAACTTTAGATCAATATAACTTCTTCATATGGTGTCAGATTGAGGTGATTCAAGCGTCATTGGAATCAGAATGATGAGATTTACGATTTGATGCTGGTTTTGGGAGAATGTGAGCACTTTGAATTTTAAGCATTTTAATTTAATTTATAATTATATTAAAGTAAATTTAATTTAGATGAATGTTATATATATATTTAAATTATCAATAAAATTATTGTTATTATTTAAAAATATCAATTACTTTTTGCATAAACATAAGAGTCAATGCTAATATAGTGTTAACAAACTAATATGCTAGAGTTTCGCTCTTCCTTCGAAAGGAGTGGTACATTTTTTTTTTTCCTTTGAGGGCCATTTTCCTCCTCTGGTTTTCCAGTTTCCTCCTTTGAGCGATTACAGGTGTTTCAGAGCCACATCTCTCTTTTTTAAGATTATATGCTTCTAAGCATTACTGGGGTTTGAAACAGACAAACACAAACGATAACCTTTCAAAATGTGGTCCCTTAAAACTTCTGTTAAGCCTCGTGTTACCGACAAGTGTTAAGATAACCAGATATGGGGACAACGAGGCCCAATGCAGAAAAAATGCTTGTTTTGGTGGAAACTAAATATCCAGGGAACATAGAGTTAAGAAAAAATCCACATGGAGTATCAACATGGCGAGTTGGAATTGTAGAGGTTACCCATGGAGGAGAGGACAGAGATTAGGGCCCATAGAAAAAAGAAAAGACATTATTATCCTTACAAAAACTCATGGGCATGGTGATTGCAGGGTTCCAAAATTCGAAGGATACAATAAAATTTTAGTGTGGAACAAGAGACTAGTACAGGGAAAGGGCATGGAGGGATCACTGTTCTAATAAGAGAAATGTGGACTGGAATAATGAAAGTGGAAAAAGAGGATCCAAATAAGAAATTCATATGGCTAAATATAACAAACAAAAATGTAACATTCAAGTTGGCTTCATGTTACTTTGCCCCAAAAAACTCAAAGTTCTACACATTAGGGGAATTTTGAGGTCTAAAATGGGCCTCCTAAGGAAAATGTACAATCAAAATTCACTTTATGAGAACCAATCACATTTTAGGGGATGACATCATCTCTAATGGTTGAGGTGGCATTGCTTGAGTTAAGGTACTTACTTGTCACATTCTCAATGGTGGATAAAAAAACAGGGTTAACCATGGTAGTGCTCTAAGTACTTTTAAAAGCATAAAGTAAAGTACTCATAATAAATTTCATTTCACAATTTTTTGAATAAAATATTATTATTGTCATTTCTTATTTTTTGAAAGAAACATTGCATATCCCTACACAATCTTCATGTATTCACACACTTTTCAATAAATATTATATTTGTATATTTTCAAATATTTATTTATAAATCAAATCAATTCATTATGTAATATAAAATTCATACATAAAACAATATATTATATTATATTATTTTTATATAGTATATTAATTACATGTTATTATATAATTTAAATAATATAAATTTTAATTAATAGTATATTCTATAATTAAAAATTTATGAATTTATATTTATATTTTATTTTATGTTATTTAAGTAGAAAGGACAAATGCATTATTTGTGCAATGATAATGACTTTTTTCTTGAAAATCTCATTCTTATTTATAGTCACATCAATACAATTTTTTTATTAATTTTATTTTGGTACAACTTTTGAATTGAATTTAACCATGGTTACATGAATTTTGGTGCAAAAAGTGAATTGCAAATTCATAAATATTATTTTATTGGTTTAGCTATTATTTTATTATTCCCTTAGGAGGCCCATTTTAGACCTCAAAATTCCCCTAATGAGAAGACAAATTTAGAAAGAAGATCCTTATGCATCTTCAAAAAGAGATATTGTTGCTTTCAGGAGTTTAGGAAATATAGTTCTAATCGACTACTTTAACGCCATGACAACAAACAATTAGTGTACTCAGTTGGGAAGCAATGGGAATTTGGAAAACAATCCTCTTTGGTTAGAGGAGAATAAAGAGCACATGTGGAAAAGGATTTCTCAAGATGGGAATGGAAGAGTGTAACACGTTCGCTGATTTGTTAGGCTTATGTAGCCTCTATGACATGGTAATTTACAATGGCATGACTATGTAATATGCTCTCATAGCTCTAATTGAAATTTGTTAGAGTTCAATATTGAGGCTTGTCCTATTGAGATGAATTTTGATCATATGCATCTATGTATTAAGTTGGGAATACACAAAAGTGAGATACAGGAAGGGCATACCCAACAATGCCATAATAAAGTGAATGCAAATGGAAGAATCCTCATAAATAAAGAAAACCAAGAAATCTTTGTTGTTACTCTAGAACAACACCTCCAGTGTGAAAAAAATAACACATAAAACAAGGAAGACAATGCATAAATAGAATGTATTGGCAACAATATGTTGATCCCTCTAATCCACAAAGCCTTAAAGGTGTGCAAAATATCTCGGGCCTAAGAAGAGGGTCTCAAACAATTTTCCAACTAATCCTTGGTATGATGAAGAGTGCAAGGCTGCTAAAATATCCCCTAAGAAGAAGAAGGTAGACAGTGAAAGCTGGAAAGAGTATAAAAATCTGATAAAAACAAAAAAATAAATTTATGTGATTTCAAGGAGAAATGAATTAATCTCTTTGGGAAAGCACAAACCCAAAGGATTCTGACGGGAATTGCAACAAAAGAGAAAGAAAATAGATAATAATATCTCAAATACTCATTGGTTGGAATATGCAAAGCTCCTCTATGAGAGAAAACATGAGAAAAGTAGCCCCCTCATAATCAGCTCTACAATCGTGCTATTTTCAGTAGAGGATGTCAAGTGTGGTATAAAAAAATTAGCAAGTGGTAAAGCCCAAGATATTGATGGGTTACAGGCATAATTTTTAAAATGGGGTATTGAGATCTTGGCCCCAATCATCAAAAGGATCTTCAACAACATCACGCGAGACAATTTTCCAATTGAATGGACAAGTGTTGTTATCCCTCTTTACAAAAGTGGAGACATCAATAATCTGTCTAATTATCGCACTATTATGGTAAATCCTCTTCTTGGAAAATTGTTCGGGAGCATGATGGAGTGTAGAATCAACAGTTGGGCATAAAAAGTGGGTAAAAGAGAAAAATGACAGGCTGGTTTTAGGCCAAGGCACTCTACAATTGATCATTGGATCACTCATAGGCAGTTCATCAAAATATTATGGGACATTCAAGGTGGGGAATGCTGAAATATGTAATTAGGTTCGGTCTTCATAGTGACATATGTAATCATGATTTTATGTATTTAATGAAAATAGAAAAATAAATTTATTATTGTGAGTCTTGAGGCATGGGTTTCATGCTCAAAAGAATTTATTTTTATAGGTCAAAACACCCATTAAGTGCTTCTAGGTTTGTTATAAAGTCATTGAGTCATTGCCATGTATGAATGTCCCATTTAGGCATGTTACATATTGTAAGAAAATTGTTTGAGTCAAATTATAGTCAAAAGACCCTCCAAGACCAAGTCAATCATGCAAGCATCAAGTCGGCCTAATAGAGCAACAAGTCGGCCTATGGACATGTCAAGTCAGCCTAATAAGAGGCTCAAGGAAGCCTATATATAGGGCACTCGACCTCATTTGGAGAACCTACTCTCACTCACACAAGTTTGATCATAAAAGACGAAAAGGAAGTGTGAGAAGAGGAGGTCGAAGGAAGGAGAAGTCGAAGACTTGGGTTTTGTTTTGGGCTATTTCTCTCCACACGTGCGAAGGAATTAGGGCACATATTGTTGTAGTGAAGCCGAGTTGTAGAAGTAAAGTTAGGTCACCAAGAAGAGTTGTTCTGAAACCCGAATTCACTAGGAGAGAGAATATACCCAAGTGAAGAAGTTGCAGTTTTTGGGAAAATCGAAATTACAGTTTCGAGTTGTTGTTTTTGGGCAAATAAAAATTACAGTTTCAAGTTGCAGTTTATGGTTGCAGTCGAAGCTGCAGTTTCTGGGCAAGTCGAAGTTATAGTTGCAGTTGCAGTTTCTGGCTGCAGTCGAAGTTGTAGTTTATGGGCAAGTCAAAGTTATAGTTGCAGTTACAATTGTTGAGTAGGTCAAAGTTGTTGGAAGCAGAATCTTTTCAAAGAGAAAGCATTGAATTGGTCTTAGAGGGGTTCTTGGTCAAGGTTCTAGGACTTGGAATTCGTTAATTGAGAATTATATAAGAAGAAGAATTCTTGTGGGTTTTCCGAGTTAGGTTGGAGAGGTTTTGGCCCTCGTTGATTGCCTACATCTTGTGTCCTTTGTTTCATTGTTCTTTATGGTTTGGTAGTTGTTTGATGAAGAATAAAACATAATAATAATCAAATACAAGAATAATCTAATTAAGAAAAGTAAAAAATCCTGACAAACAATTATCATTATAAGATAAATCATCTAATATCTCTATTTCTCAACATGGTATCAGAGCTAAGGTGACAAGTCAAGGAAGGGCAGTTTGAAAAGGGACACTCAAGCTCTCAAAGATCAAGGGCTTCAAAGGATATCAAGGACTTCAAAGAATCAAGAAGATCCTCTCATCTCCAAGGCATTTTGAAGACAAAGGCTACATTATCATCCTGAAGGAAGTCAAAACCCTAGTTCGTGCAAAATGGCATCTACAGTTAAAACATTCATGGGATCTTCGCTCTTCATCAAAGGGAAACAAATGAATTTAAATCATCTTGAATTTTTCATATTCAAGGGTAAAAGAAGAAAGGGGTTGTAATTATCATCGAATATATCAAGGAAATCTCCCTCTCATTAAAGCAAAGGATTTCATTTTAAAGGATAATCCTCATCTCAAACATATTTGAAGAAGTTCATCCAAAAAGCATCAAGGCATCATCAATAAGTCATCATCAGTCAACATCATTAAAGGAATCAATTTGAGGAGTTCATCTTCAATTGAAAAGTAAGTGTTTATACTTCTATATCTAAATCTAGTAAAATGACTTTATTTTGCAAGGAGATCAACAAGTTGGTTGGTCATCGAACTTCCTTGCATGGAAAAGGAGGATAGACCTAGTCCTCAAGGAAAATGAAGTTATTAATCATGTCAAAGGAAAAGTCTCCAAACCATCTAAAGAACAAACACTATCTAAATATATGAAAAAGGATCTAAAGGCTCAAAGGATTCTCATAGAATCCATCAAGGATTCTCTCATCCCATATGTAGAAGAATTGGAGACATCAAAAGATATATATGATAAGCTAGCATGATTATTCTCTGAAAGCTCAACAAGACGAGTCATATCATTAAGATATGAACTATAAAAGTTGAAAGAATCAAAGGATGAAGGGATATCTACATGTCTTACTAAATCATCACAAATAAGGAATCAACTGCAAGATCTAGGAGAGATGATATCCGATAAATAAATGATTACCATTGTTCTAAATGCTCTAATTGATGAACTGTGGAAACCTTGTATCAAAGGCCTATGAAGAGGAGAAATCTATCCCATTCGATAATTTGTTGTCACTATGCAAGACTGAAGAAAACAGGTTGAAGGAAAAAAGTGATACAGGATTAGATAAGCATGTTAAAACATTTGTTGTCATGTCAAGAAGCAAAGGGATATTTTGCAAGTTTGGTCCTTAGAAAAAGAAGAAGATCAATATGTCACAGATCAAATGCTATGGATGTCAAGCATATGGGCACTTCAAGAGAGACAGTCCTAAGCTCAAGAAGGAAAACAACAAACGAAAAAGGGAAGAACCCCATATCATTGAAGAAGTGGAAGAAGCTGAAAAGAATAAATTCAAGATGGAGGAAGTAAAAGATCTTAACTATTGTTAAGATAGGTCTTCCTCACCTAGTTCTTTTCAAGCTTTTGTTGTAAAGTATAACAATCATAGTAGGAATCATGAAAAGCATGATATGATGCATCATGTTAGGAGAAGGCATCATAGAATCATACAATTGAAAGCAAGAACTCGTAACATCATCATAAAGAAGCATGAAAGATAGCTCAAATAAAAGTTTGTGGATGTCACCTATAAAAGGATGTAGCTCTTGGTAACCTCATTGGAAGCATAAGGAGTACTTATGGGGAAAAAAAAGACATCTAGTATAGAGCTCATCATACATCATTCAAAAGGATAATTTGCAGGATAAGGATAACCAAGATCCTCCAATGGAATCTTCATTGGAGGGTTCACCTACTGAAAAAGCAAGTGTCTTGTTAGGAATCCCAACTTGTATGGGATTCATGGGATGATGGTATGATGACAAAAAGTGAAGCAGGTCAAGGGATTGAAGTTCTTTCAATCAAGGAAGTTGCCAAAGGAAGACTAGATGATCAAAAGAAAGAAATGAGGTATGTATTCTTGTACTTGATAAAATAGAGACATGTCATATGGTTGCAAATATCATGAATAAGCATGATCAAACGAAAGGATCTCCTCCTATGAAAGGATGCATGAAGGCATGGTTCACACATTGACTAGATGAAATCAACATAATATATCCTCATATGAAATATGATGTGGTTGACAGATTTGAAAGAACTATGATTGGTAGTTCTTGGAAGAAGATGTGTGAATAAAGAAAGAAAGAGATCATGAAAAATGCAACTATGGATCTCCATGGGAAATATATGAAGATTCTGATGAAGTTTGAAAAAGAAAGATACCCTTGACATCGTATATCTTTTGGAGATGTGACAATATGTATGTAGGATGTTGATGCAAACAAGAAGATGTCATGATGAAAGACCGTCACAAAGGTAATCTTGATTTAATAATTCATTTTTTTAATTTTTGAACAATATCTAGATGGGCTATTGCAGGGTTGTCAAGGGAAGAGTTGTAGATGTTTTCTACAACTAATGATCATGTGGTATGATGTAAGGGCCTTAAGAAAACATGACATGAAGAAGGTAGCAATGCATGAAGGAAGGAAAGATATGGACTAATGGATCACTTTCTAATGAAAAGAAGGATGACATGACTGACATGATTCATGAATGAAAGTGATGGATGGTCGATGCCCTACGAAGAAGTCCCAAAAGGATGAAGACTCCTGAATAAAGAAAATAAAGTTCACGACATCAAAAGGAGGAGCTCTTCAAGCAGCTGGTTGTCCCATGAAATCCACCTAAAGAGATGTTGAAAGAAAGTCCCTAGTTAAGAGGAAGCTTGGTCAAGTCACTGATTAAGGGGGAGCATGGGTACATTCCTTCATTGGATGGGTATGTCATCCCTAGTTAAGAGGGAGAGATGGACACATCATTTTTATCTTCACTTGGGAAGATAGAATGGAGGATTGGGTAAGCATCTAACATTCGATACTCTTTGATGATGTGTTAGGGAATCCAAGATAAGAGTGGTCGTAGAGGACCAATGATTCTTTGAGGATTTGGAATTCAAGATAAGAATAGTCCTGGTAGAACATACTCTGAGAGAACCCAGGAGGGGTATGTTCCGTGAGAGACAACGATGAGGGTGTCTATAAATCATTGGTCTCGCCAACATTGTGCTCTGATTGTGTGGAAAGATAGAGTTGTTAGTCAAGGCCTTGCTATGTGACAATGTTGGATAATATGATGGTATATAGATGGGTTACCAATCCTCTTCTTCTTATGAGAATTCTTCAAATTGAGAATGTCCAAGTACCTTGTATGGATTTTGAATACCTCCCTAGTTAAGAGGGAGTGTCAAAATATGTAACTAGGTTTGGTCTTCATAATGACAAATGTAATCATGATTTTATGTATTTAATTAAAAGATAAAAATAAAGTTATTATTGTGAGTCTTGAGACATGGGTTTCATGCTTAAGAGAATTTATTTTTATAGGTCAAAGAACCCATTTAGTGCTTATAGGTTTGTTATAAAGTCATTGATTCATTGTCATGTATGAATGGACCATTTGGGCATGTTACATATTGTAAGAAAATTATTTGAGTCAAATTAGAGTCAAAAGACCCTCCAAGACCAAGTCAATCATGCACGCATCAAGTCAGCTTGATGGAGCAACAAGTCGGCGTAAGGACTGTTGATTTTTGGTAGCATCAGATGTGATCTAAGTTTGAAACTTTGTGGAGAGGCTTAGACACATGCATTAAAAATAACCCATAAATCGTTTTGGGAAATTCCACCTAAGACCAATTTTATAAGAAAAAATTAATTATTTTTAATGAGGACCCTAAGTCTAACTTAGGAAATTAAAATAATTAATCAGTATTAATGTAAACTATGGGTGAATATTCTAGACAAAGAAGATCAAGTCTAATATAATATTAGTCATTGATTGGAGATCTAATATCAGTCGTTGATTTGTCAACGAGAAGGCTATAAAGGAATACTTGAGGGTTATTTGTAAACTACACCGAGAGGATCTAGAGATTGAATTTTTCTGACGGAGCAATGCTCGGACGAAAATCAGATCTAAGTGATTCTTGATTGCAGTGAGGGGCAAAGTAACTCCAGTTGGATATTTTCCTGAGTTGAGAATACATCGCAGAGAAGACAGAGAGCAAATCAATAGAGGCAGTGTAGCAGCTACGCAGAGGCAACAGAGTCCCACGTTGAGGCAGCGCTGCAACATTTAGGAAATTCGTAATTCAGCTGAGGGTCAGCCAGATCCAGTGCCAGAAAGTCAGGGTGTGAGATCGGAAGGTGCTAGAAGGACAAATATAGCCAGCAGAAGACCAGCTACGTAGAAGCCACACAATCCCCACGCAGAGTGACGCAGAGACTGCACAACATAGCAGACGGCTTGCCATCCGGGGTTTGTTGGTCAGTCGGGTTTCCAGAAATCAGTGTGAGATTTCTCTCACTAACTCTTTGTCAGTCATATTCTTTGCAGGGATTTCCATAAAGGCATCCTAGATTTGTATTCATAAAATTACTGCATAATATATAAACCCTCAGATCTGCTGCACCTGTTTTTTCACATTGGTTTTTTTCCAGGGACGTTTGTCCAAAAACAATGGTGTCATGTGTGTGCATTACTTTTCTTGCTCAGTTTTTGTTTTCACAAATGTATTTTAATGAGTGAAGGCTACTTCAATAATTGCTTTGATATTTTAAGAAGTAATCTTATAATAACTTGTTAAATCAGATTTGCAAGTAGGAAAAGTAGTTCAGCTTGTTGCAGTAGGGATTCCAGATTTAGATATTGGAATTTTTACATGGCATTAGAGCGTGTATTATGAAACAGGAACAACAGATCCAATGTTGAGTCAGAGGTTGAAGAGCTATAGAAAGCAACCATTCGAATCCCCAGAGGGATTGCGCAGTCCAGGCCAGGAGGTATGAAATTTCCGGGAAGGTCTCTCTCTGAGTGAGTCGATAGAGAGGTAAGACTTCCAAATCAGACTTTTGCCAAGGCCGAAGGAGCAACGTAGAGCCTCAACGCAGAGTTGGTGGGACGCAATTTCTACAGGCAGATTTTGATTTTGTCGGGCGGAAATTCGTTAGAAGAAGCAGCACAGTGAGGGAATTTTCTCTCTCAGGAGGTTCCTAGCCGAGGAATTTCAATTCTTCCAAGATCTAAGCAACAGATCTACGAGCTCCACAAAGGGTGCATAAGCTTGTCTAGTGTTGCGCATAGGGGGGAGAAGAGGAGCAGTTCAACATATTTAATGGCCATGGCAACTCACGGGCTTAGAGATCAGGACCAGTTGGAGGGAGCCTCCAACTATGTGATATGGAAGGCAAGTATCACTTGTCTTCTAGATGAATACGATCTCAAGCGCTTCGTGCAGAACACGGTAGTTGTCCCTACAAATCTGGATCAGTTGAATTAGTACAAGGATGATATGGCGAAGGCAAAAAGGCTAATCCTTGATGGAGTCAAGGATCACATCGTGCCCCATATAGCTGGCAAAGATACTACCAGACAGATGTGGGAAGCCTTGGCCACACTATATGAGGGATCTTCCGAGCAGTGGAAGATGTACTTTGAGCAACAACTGAGGATGACGCAAATGCGGAAAGAGGAGCACATTGATTCGTTCCTGTCAAGACTTCAAGAGATTCATGACCAACTTGCAATGGTAGGGTCTACCCCTTCTCCTACAACGATGGTGAGACTAGCATTGAATGCAGCCACTAATGATTGGAAAGTATTTGTCCAGAGCATCCTGGGTAGAGAAACCTTGTTAGTCTGGGTGGAGATGTGGGCTGATCTTCAGCAAGAAGAGCTAAAGAGAGACTTGGTCAAGTGCAAAATTGTTGACAGCAGTGGCAGTGGATCAAAGGTGAAGCAAGAGAAGGAAGATGCAGCCCTTGCATCCAAAGGGCAACAAGAGTAGCAAAGACGTAAGAAAGGCATCTCGAAGATCAAGTGCTTCAAGTGTGGTGAACTTGGTCACTACGCTTCCTAGTGTCCTTTGAAGCATAAGGACAAGGAAGAGAAGCATGATCCAAAGGTTGCAACCATGAAGATCGATGACGATGAGTACGCCATGAGTGCTCACACATCTCCAAGTGGGAGATGGGGCGATGTTGAGATGTAAGTTTGCAAGAACTACAGTTGGGCAGGATCCTGGAGGAGTCCACCTCTTGGATCACAACCTTGCTACGGGTGCCCATAATCAACAGTGGCAGGCTAGAGGAGTTTTCAGTGGTGCAGAGGAGTGTAGAAACGACAGATGCAGTAGTTAGCAGCGGTAACATCTGAGCAGCGCAAAGCAGAGTTGCAACAACACAAAAGGACGCAGTGCTTCAGAGGGACAACATGGGTCTAGCAACAGTTAGATTTTCAGCATCGAGATGCATGTTGAACACTTGTTCAAAATCATGTAATTTTTCAATTGCTTCTCTCAGCAGCTGAGTTGCAGTGCAATGTTAGCAGTGGCAGTGCTAGAATTAGATGCAACATTCGAGCGGGAGTTGCAGTATGGATGCAGGTTTAATCGTGGCAAGGTCAGTTGCAGTACAGTGCAACAACAACGCAATTATTGATGGGCAACATGTCAGACATCATCAACACATAGGGAGATGCTTCAAAGTCAGAGCAGTGTGCAACAAGGCATATCTATTAGAGCACATTCCTTGCTAAGAGGGAGTGTTGATTTTTGGTAGAATCGGAAGTGCTCTAAGTCTCAAACTTTGTGGAGAGGCTGAGACACATGCATTACAAATAACCCATAAATCGTTTTGGGAAATTCCACCCAAAAATAGTTTTATAAGAAAATTTAATTATTTTTAATGAGGACCCTAAGTCTAACTTGGGAAATTAAAATAATTAATCAATATTAATGTAAACTGTGGGTGAATCTTCTAGATAAAGTAGATCAAGTCTAATATATTCTTAGCCATTGATTGGATATCTAATCTCGACCATTGATTTTTCAACGAGAAGGATATAAAGGAATACTTGAAGGTCATTTGTAAATTACACCAAGAGGATATAGAGATCGATTTTTTCTGACGGAGCAGTGCTCGAATGAAAATTAGATCTAAGTGATTCTTGATTGTAGTGAGGGGAAAAATAATTCTGGTTGGAGATTTTCCTAAGCCAGGAATACATCGAAGAGAAGACAAAGAGAAAATTAGCAGAGGCAACGTAGCAACTACGTAGAGGCAGTGCTGCAACCTTGAGGGAATCCATAATTCAACTGAGGGTCAGCCATATCCAGTGTCACAAAGTCGGGGTGTAAGATCGGAAGGGTCCAGAAGGGCAGAGATCCAACCAACAGAAGAACAACTGCGCAGAAGCCACATAGTCCCCACGCAGAGTGACGTAGAGACTGCACAACGTATTGGAGGGCTTTCCATCCAGGGTTGGTTGGTCAGTCGGGTTTCCAGAAATCAGTGTGAGATTTCTCTCACTAATTCTTTGTTAGTCATATTCTCTGCAAGGATTGCCAGAAAGGCATCCCAGATTTGTATTCAAAAAATTACTGCATAATATACAAACCCTCAAATCTGCTACACTGGTTTTCCCGCATTGGGTTTTTTCGGGGACGTTTGTTCAAAAACAACGGTGTCCAAAAAAAACATTGCAACCTTCAGAGAATCTGTAATTCAGCTGAGGGTCAGCCATATCCACTGTCAGAAAGTCGGGGTGTGAGACCGGAAGGGTACAGAAGGGCAGAGATCCAACCAACAGAAGACCAACTACGCAGAAGCCACGCAGTCCCCACATAGAATGACATAGAGACTGCACAACGTAGTGAAGGGCTTGCCATCCGGGTTTGTTGGTCAGTCGGGTTTCCAGAAATCAGTGTGATATTTCTCTCACTAACCCTTTGTCAGTCATATTCACGGCAAGGATTGCCATAAAGGCATCCTAGATTTGTATTCAAAAAATTACTACATAATATATAAACCCTCAGATCTGCTACGTCGGTTTTCCCGCATTGGGTTTTTCCGTGGATGTTTGTCCAAAAACAACAATGTCCTGTGTGTGCATTATTTTTCTTGCTCAATTTTTGTTTTCATAAACGTATTTTAATGGGTGAAGGTTGCTTCAGTAACTACTTCGATATTTTAAGAAGTAATCTTATAATAGCTTGTTAAATCAAATTTTCAAGTAGGAGAAGTAGTTCAACTTGTTGCAGAAGGAATTCCGGATTTAGATCTTGGAATTTTCACAAGGACATGTCAACTCAGCGTAATAAGAGGCTCAAGGAAGTCTATATATAGGGCACTCGATCTCATTTGGAGAAGACACTCGATCTCACACAAGTTCGATCATAAAAAATGAAAAGGAAGTGCAGAGAAGAGGAGGTCGAAGGAAGGAGAAGTGGAAATTTTGGGTTTTTTTTTGCTACTTCTCTCGAAACGTGCGAAGGAATTAGGGCACATATTGTTGCAGTGAAGCAGAGTTGCAGAAGTAAAGTTAGGCCACCAAGAAGTGTTGTTCTGAAAGTTGAATTCACTAGGAGAGAGAATATACCCAAGCATAGAAGAGAAGTTGTAGTTTTTGGGCAAATCGAAGTTACAACTTTTGGTTGCAATTGAAGTTGCAGTTTCTCGGCAAGTCGAATTATAGTTGCAACTGCAGTTGCTGAGTAGGTCGAAGTTGCTAGAAAGAGAAGGTATTCAAAGAGAAAACATTGACTTGGACTTGTAGGGGTTCTTGGTCAAGGGTCTAGGTCTTGGAATTCGTCAATTGAAGATTATATAAGAAGAATTCTTGTGGGTTTTCTCTTAGGTTGGAGAGGTTTTGGCCCTGGTTGATTGCCTACATTTTGTGTCCTTTGTCTCATTGTTCTTTAGGGTTTGGTAGTTGTTTGATGAAGAAGAACACATAATAATAATCAAGTACAGGAAGAACCTAATTAAGAAAAGTAAAAAGACCTCACAAGCAGTTATCATTATAAGAGAAATCATCTAATATCTTTGCCCTAGATTTCTCAATAGGGAAGCCTTTTGTTGCTTTGTTAATTTCAAAAAAGTTTTTGACATTGTTCCCAGGGATAAGCTATGGAGAAGAATGGAAGAGTTTGGAATCCCAAATGAATATAGAGTTGTTGTCCATAAACTTTATGAGAAATTTAGTGCTAAAATCAGAACTAAGGAGGGCTTCTCAGAATGCTTTGGTAGTGACATTGGGGTCAAGCAGGGGTGCCCCTTTCCCCCCACTCTATTTGGTTTATATATTGATAAGCTAGAAGAATGACTAAACACCACCGGTGGAGAGGGTATTCAACTAGCGGATTATGTGGTGAAGCTGCTTTTGTATGTTGACGATCTTATCCTAATTGGAAAATCTGCTCATGGTCTGAGAGAGCATTTCAAGGCCTTAGAGTTCTTCTATCAGGAGGTTGGGATGCAAGTTAACACTAACAAAACCAAAGTCATGATCTTCTCTTTGAAATAGAAAAAGCAGCAAGTTAGCTTTATATTTGAGGGAAAACCCTTGGAGATAGTGGAAGAGTACAAGTACCTAGGATTTTTTTTTTCTTCAGAACAGGCTCAGTTGGGAGACATGCATAACTAAAAGGATCCAAGGTGTTGGAGAGCTTCTTACCTTCTTCAAAACAGATGTAGAAAAACATAACTATGGGGTTGGAAAACCAAGAACACTCTTTTTGGAGTATTGGTTACCTCAGTTGTCCTCTATGGATGTGAAGTTTGGGGGAGCAACATGTCAAATCACAAGTGGAGACAACTAGAAAGAATTCAAAAGCACTTAATCATTAGTAACCTCAAAGTCAAGTCAATGGTCCCATATGAGATCCTAGTGGTTGAGGTTGGAATGTTCCCGATGGAGGCTTCAACAATCATTCGTTTTTAATTCAGGCTTCTCTGATCCCTAATATTAATGAAAATAAATCTTTAGGTGAAAATCACATATTAGAACAAATCGCCGACGCGTTTCGAACCAACCAGTGTGGTTCATCTTCAAGACAAGATGAACCACATAGGTTGGTCCGAAACGCGTCGACGATTTGTTCTAATATGTGATTTTCACCGAAAGATTTATTTTCAATCATTCGTTTGTTAAGTTATTTAAAAATGGTGGAAAACATGGATGCGCATTGTTGGCCCAAGATGATTGTTGAACACTAGATGCTTGAAAAATTTAGGACTACCACGTGGGAAAATCAAATTGGCATATAAACAAACAAAAAAAAAAAAATTCAACCCATCACAATCGCATGATGAAAATTCTTATTTGAGTGTTGCAATCAACGGAAAGGCAAATATTTTAATAGCGCAGTTGAGGACCGGATCTCAGCATCTTAGGTGCGAAACAAGTAGATGGATAACCCCCAAGGAAGAGTGGGAAGAAAGAATTTGTATCTTTTGTAGGACAAGGGCGATTGAAACCGAGTGACACTTCATATGGAATGTTCGGCTTATGAGGACATTCATAATCAATTTGAAACTGGTCTAAAGGTGAACAGTTTGAGCAAACTGTTTGAGGAAGCAAGGCTTCAATAAACTGCAAATTTTTTTATTAAGATTCATGGCAAAATGGTCATTTCAGAGGGAAACTTGAGATTTTGATACCTTGTTTGGTGTGGAGTTTAGGTCCCTTAGACCGCTAGGTCTCATGGACGTCATTAAATTATATCATATCATATCATACTCTTTTCCAATCTCAATCAAATTTTCTTCAGTGTCTTCCAACTTCTAAGATATTCTTCTTCTAAGATTGGGGTAAATAAGGCTTTTCAGATACATGGGAAACAAATCATCGAGAGAACAACTGGCACATTGAATGAGTAAAGACAAATATTTTCAAAGACTTGTCTGTGAAATTTTTGTTCTCTTCAAACCATTGAGGTTTATCTTTGTGCCTGCACATGGTGCTGGAGACAATCACCATGTTGGACTGAAAAGGGCTGCAAAATTTCAGAGATCACATTTGCAAATCGGTGTTTAATGGAAGGTAATAGAATTTTAAAAGAATAGGTAACAATGTTACAAGAGACTCTAGTGACAGGAAAACGAGAATGGCAAAGCATGAAGACAGCGTGGAAAACCATGACAGAATCAAGGGCAACAAACAAGGATGTGATAATTTCTAAAGCAACCCAGGTAGATACACAAGTATCTCAACAAATAGATCTTTCCAAAGAGAAGACAAAAAAGAACAATAAGGAAGACGGTCCAAAAGAAATCAAAGATAGAGTTGAAGACGCAAATGGTTACATAAGGATGGAGGAAGAAGAAGATGCAAGTGCTCGTAGAGAACATGAAAGAGAACACAAAGAAAGAAAAGACAGGGAAACAAACTTTATTATCAGGGGAATAAGAGATTATGGGAGGAATGAAAGTACTCTCAATTTGACAAGGGACTTTCTGAAAGAGAACCTACATTGGAAATGACAAATTTGCCAAACAAGGAGGGTGGGGAAGATATGTGAAGAGAGGCCTCGTCCCATAAAAGTCACCATGGAAAGCGTGCAAGACAAACACCATCTCTTGAGAAAAAATAAACTCTTGAAAGACTCACACTTCTTTCTACATGAAGATTTAACCAACAAACAACAAGAGGAGAGAATGGAAGAAGTGAAGAAAATTAGGGCAACAAGAAATGAAGGGAAAAGGACATGGTTGTACAATGGTAAAACAATTATTGCAGTGTTTGGGACTCCAGACAAAACAGGGCAGCAAGCTGGTATTAAAGAAAAAACAAAGAATTTAATGATAGGGACGAAAACAACAAGAGCAACATGGATGAAATGGGGCGAAGACTCGAATTTGAGTCTTATGTGTCAAACTGCGTAGCAGTCAAATCCTACCCAGGTCTACCTAAGTTTAGTTTGTTGGAATTGTAGAGGCTATCCTTGGACGAGGGGACTTGGGTTAGTGCCTATTGCGGAAAATAGAGACATAATTTGTCTCACGGAAACTCATGAACATGATGGTTGCAAAGCTCCTGTGTTTGATGGTTATTTGAAGTTAGCAGTTTGGAACAAGGTAGCAGAAAATGGCAAAGGGTATGGGGGATACTAGTTTTAGTGAAAGAAAAAGAAGGCCGTCACATCCAGTTGATGAAAGAAGATGCAAATAAACAATATTTATGGTTCAAAATATCAGAGAATGATAATCACATAAGAATTGTAGTATGTTATTTTTCCCCTCAAGTCTCAAAAACTTACAAAAATAAGGGGCGAGACAACAAGAATCCGTATGCAGCTTTAAAGGAATATATTTCTGCATACCCTCAACAGGGAGAAGTGATTTTAGTTGGAAATTTTAATGCTAGAACAACAAATTAGCAAGCTAGTATTCTTTGTTGCAAAGAGGATCACAATCCTTTTTGGCTCACTAGAGAGGAGAATCCCCAATGGTTGAGATGTTCAGAAGATGACAAAGTTAGCAATCATTTTGGAGAGGAGTTGCTTACACTGTGTGGTGCTTTCAACTTAATTATTTGCAATGGTCTAGACAGATGGAAAATGTCTGGGAACTTCACTTGCAACACATACAATGGGGCAAGTGTCGCTGATTATGTGATTTGTTCACAAAGCTTGATAGAAAAGATAGATGAAGTTAAGATTGGAGAGCATAATTCGGACTTAAAATCAGACCATAACCCAATTTATATAAAGTTATCATGGTGTAATATTCCCAATTAGCAACAGCTAATTGGTAATATTAATTTTTGGCCAGTTTACTTTTTATGAAGTTAAAACAGTTAATAAAGTGGGTGATGAGATACTTAGCTTACACTTAGGAAATAAGCATTCCCTAAAGTCACTTGAGTATATAATTATTTGGCAACGTGGGGCACAGGAGGACAAAGTGGCAGCGTGAGTGAAGTGGCAGCGTGGGCAGCATGGGCCCAACCTCAGCCTCAGGGGACTTCGAGTGCCTGCTCGGGTGAGGAGTTCTATCCATTGTTTTCAGGAGGGATCCATAGCATCTTCAACCAGGAATTACGCACTTGATTGGGCAGCGCAGTCTCTAGGAGAGATCACACAGTTCTTGGAGGAGGCAGTTCCGGGAGTGAGGATTCATCGAGGGATTCGACTCGAGATAGTGAGAAGGGATCAACCCTTCACTATCGCATCATTTTGGTACAAGAGGAGGCCACTATTTGCAGAGGATCATTCAGGGCCAACGTATTTCACTGGGATAGTGTTTTTCCTCAAGGGAGGTCAAATTCCAAGGTCATCCATTTCAGAATTCCTTTCTGGGATTTTTTGGGTATTTGGAGGAGAGCTCATTCCAAGAGTTTCATATTTTTCTGAGCAAGGAAACAGCCCCAAAGATCCTTCCCATTTCAGCAGTAGCAGCAGTCTCGTAGTAGCAGCAGCAAGATTTTGGAGATTACGCAGTCCTTGACAGAGCAACCATTCCTTAAGCATTTCTGAGAGTATTTCCAGCTTGCCTTGTGCAAGCCAAGGTGCCATCATTCTGATCACCTTTGTACTCATTGTATCTTTCAATTATATAATAAATGGCTCAGCGTTTCTCCATATTTTGCATTGTTTATGCGATGTCTCTCTATTTGTTGTAGATTCTCGTTTATGTCACTTTATATTACTGTTTATTTCTATTCAGAATATTACACATGGTTAGAAGAAAGACAGCATAGGAGAAAAACCCAATGCTCTCGACAATCACTACCAAGGGGCGAAATTCTTTTAACGCAAGAAAATTGTACTATCTTCAAGACAATGTTGGAGAGATTAATTCAGAAGGAAAAAATTGGTTTCCAAAGCTTCAACAGTCATTAGCTAACAAATATAATTCAAAGGGCACTTGAGAAGTGAAAAAGAGCAAAAAATAGGAAATCAGAATCAAATTGTTTTTCTGTAAATGCTTGGTTTGATGAGGAATGTAAAATGGCAAGGAAAACCTTGAAAAATACAGGCAAGGAGAAGATGAATGTAAAGTTATATAAGCAGATACTAAAAAGGAAAAAAGATGAGTTCATGCAAACACGACGAGAAGAATTAATATATCTAGGCAAGAATAACCCAACGCTTTTCTGGCAGAAACTTCAACCAAGGAAGAAGCAAATTGAAAACAACATTACAACCAATCAATGGTTTGAATATGCAAGACAACTCTATGAGTAAGAATCATAGGTTGAGCCTCCCCCAGGGCTCAACACAACTACAAAAATCTTCACGTTACAGGAGGTGGAGATTGGAATTAAGAAGCTGAAAACTGGAAAGACAAAAGACTTGGTTGAACTTCAAACAAAGTATCTAAAATGGAGAATGAACACTCTTGCACCACACATCATGGAAATATTCAACAACATCATTCAACAAGGATTCCCAAGAGACTGGACAACTAGTCTAGCAATACCCCTTTTTAAAATTGGAGACATTAATAATCCTTCCAATTATAGAACCATTATGACCAATCGTTTGTTTGCAAAGCTTTTTGGCAACATGGCAGAAAATAGAATCAATAAGTGGGCAAAAGTCAAAGAAAAGAGGGGAAAAGGACAAGTAGATTTTAGGCTGAAGCATTCTACAATGGATCATCACATTGCGTTGAGACACATTATTGAAAAGGTTGGGAGGATAAAGCAGAAGCATTCTGGTGTTTTGTTGACTTCAAAAAGGCATTTGACACATTCCCTAGAGATAAGTTGTGGAGTAGAATGGAAGAACTTGAAATTCCTTTGCATTATAGAGCTGTTGTCCATAGACTTTATGAAGAGGTGAAAGTCAAAATTAGAACCTCAGCGGGTATTTCAAAAATCTTTAGAAGTGACATTAGAGTCAAGCATGGTTGCCCTCTATCCCCTACACTTTTTGGTTTATATATTGATAAACTGGAAGGGTGGCTAAATTTGCAAGGTGGGGATGGTGTTCGGTTGGGGGAGTTTGTGATAAAACTTATTTTATATGTTGATGATCTTGTATTGATTTTTAAATCATCCCATGGATTGCAAATACACCTATATGCCCTTGAGCATTTTTGTAGAGCAGTGGCGATGCAAGTCAATATTAGCAATAATGATTTTCTCTAATAAAAGGAAGCAGAGTCAACATACGTTCTTCTTTGAAGGCAACACTCTTGAAGAAGTAAATGAGTACAAATACCTCGGGATTGATTTCAACAACAAACTTAATTGGGAGGAATGCAGAAAGAAGAGAATCTTAAGAGGGTGGAAAGCATTATATGCTCTTCAAAACAGAGATGTAGAGAGGTAGAGTTACGGGATTGGATAACAATTAAAGTGCTTTTTGGACTCCTAGTTTGTCCAGTGACGCTATATGGGTGTGAATTGTGGGCTAGCAACACCCCTGTCTCAAAATGGAAGCAAATTGAGAAAACCCATAAACGCTTGATCATAAGCAAGTTCAAAATAAAAAAGTTCGGTACCTTATGAGATGAGTGAAACATGAGCAACTCCCATCGAAGCAATTGCTATGATGTGGCTCATAAGATATCTAAAAAGAATTGAGAAAATGAGAGTAGGTGGATGGCCTAATATTATCTTCAAGGAAGGCATGAGTGAAAGAAAGAAAACATGGATAAGACAAAACTACACATGGATGCAAAAATGGAATATCTACCTCAATGTTTGTCCCACAAATAGCAAAGAGCTAAAAAATTCTGTTATGGAGAAGTTTCGTAAACAGATCTGGGGAAAATAGTTAAGTAGAAAGAAGAAGTACTACATTAAAGAATTCAACCCTACGTATGATCTCCAACAAAAAGAGTACATTGGAGCTAACATTCCGTGAAGGGAAAAGTTTCTTATTGCTCAATTAAGAACCAACTCGCATAAACTTCGGTGTGAAACAGGGCGGTGGAAAAGGCCTAAAGAAGCTTGGGAAGAACGGGTGTGTATATTTTGCACGTCTGGGGTAGTGGAATCGGAAAAACATTTCATTTTGGAATGTGATGTGTTCAAAGACATCAAAGAAAGTTATGAGAATATGTTAGCATCGATTTCTTGGCATTATCTTTTCAGTGATGTGTTCAAAGACATCAAAGAAAGTTATGAGAATATGTTAGCATCGATTTCTTGGCATTATCTTTTCAGTGATGGGATTGTTGGAAGGTTGGGCCAGCTCATCACCAATTTGATAAGAAAATGGCTGAAATGCAAAAGGCGAAAAACAGGGAACTCATAGTCCCATAGACTATTTTTAGTCTTGTGGACATTAAAATATCATTTCATTTCTAACCAAAGAGTAGAATTTCGTCTTTAATGCTGGGGTCTGTGTCTTTTTAAACACAGGTTTTGTAGAGCTTACTGGGTTGGCTTCTAGTCACTTGTTTGGAGGTCCTGAATAACAGAACCTTGGTTCTAGGTAGAACCAAACCGTGTTTGTAGTTTGCTCACACCAACTTGTTTGTCAAAACTATGAGTGGCAGTCAACAATCTAAACATACAACCAATTTAATTGAAAAAAATTTTGATGATTCCCAGAAATTCCCAAGTTGCTCCTACAGAAGTCCCCAGGATCTTGACAACCATATGTATGTGGTGACATCCTGTCAAATTTCTAGATGAACATCATTCCGGCACTTTTGTCAAAAATTGGAAAAAACATTATTTTAACGATTGAATTAATCGAAAAGAGAGAAAAACCAGCATATTTACCAATAAATTGCCGATTGTCTGGTATCGAAATTGTGGTCAATGTTTTTCACATTATAGTGCTCATTGTGGACAGCTATCCAAAAATATGTTGGATAGTTTTATTGGGATAATTTTAACGCAACTAATTGTTTTAACGAGATACAACACTACCATACAAAGCAATGAACTTTCTACTACAATTCTTATGTCACGAAACAAGACCATAATAGAAATTTTAGTCACAACTGAATACAATATCACTTTTACCTAGTCACAAAGAAATTAGGGAAGTTATTCTAAATATAATGCCACTTTGTAAAGTAAAATATCCTTCAGGGAATCAATTACAACAAGATTCTTCGAGCAAGTCTCAAGAAAGAAAGAAATTATACTAATCTTCACAAATAACCAAATTAGGACAATAGGATTCAAGTTACAGCATGCTACAATGACGGTGCAGGACCGCCTAAGTCATCTCCAGAAACCTAGGATTTCAGTTAGTAGAAGCGGCAAAACAAACAGAAATTGATAAACCCCTTTAGAAACAGAACAATTTAGAGAATGTAAAGTCTTTTTCGGAGATAACAAAAACATTTAACCATGTTAGGATTAATGGTTGAATGAAGCATATGAATTGCAAATAAATACAAGTGATGCACTACTGGCTTGACAAGCATACATATATAAATTAGGAAGTTGGAAGGCCAAATTAAGTTGATAATGAAAGGTCATTTCAGTCTTTAAAAGCAAACGTACTACTATGGTGATGACTGAGAATTGAAAATAATAAAATCTATTATTCTTATCATCTCTCCTTTTTTATGTGTGCATCATTAGAAATTTATTAAACCAACTACAGTGCAAACCTTTCAGACCGCAACCCATGGATAAGTCATATAGTGCAACTCTAGACATAGCAGAGAGTTCGAAAATTACTATAACATCACTAACGTTATCGTGTATTCTCTGACCACTTTTCAAGTATGACGGTACATTTCATGCATTCTGCGACCACTTTTCACGTATGGCAGTACTTTTTCATGTCTTCTGCAACCACTTATTGAACTACGACAAAATGCTACTTAGCCCAGTCTTATCTCTATTGAAGTGTGACAATGTGCTATATAACCCAGTCTGGCTCAGGTTAACGTTACTTGAATCATAGCAAGTTTCATGAACACCAGAAACTTATTTTCAATGTCTCTGTGACACAAAATATTTGATCGAGTGATGGTTTCACCAAAGCTTTATAGACTGTTGTATAGTAACTATTTGTGATACCCAGGGTTGCTCTCTCTTTTTCAAATTTTTTTTTATCTTGCATTTTGCATTATTAGTTCATCCAAAGAAGCTTAATCTGAATTTGGCATTTTCCGAAGATAATGCAGTGATCCATTATCATTTAATAAGACTCAAAGAATCTTTGTCACCTCGGGTCATGCCCGTGTGACATGGTAAACCGTAATACACTGAATGCTCTAGAAATAAATTATACAACCACGGCAAATTCCAATTTACCTTGTGACATCATTAAGAAACATGATCATGAATGTCAGTCCAGAATCGTTTTCAACCTTATTAAATTTCTCTAACAAGAACATTAATCCCGAATCCATTTCTGTATGATCCAGACTCTGATTACAGCTGAGCCAAATCGAATTCAAATTATGAACTTCACTGAAATTCTATGCAAAGTGGTAAAAGGCACTGCCATTTGTGCAAATTGCAGTCAACTTTTATGCTCCGGCAAGTTCAATTCAGAGTGATCTGATGCTTCAGTTGTCGAACTCAAAGTTTGTATTGTCTCCAAAGAAGTTACATCTATCGAGTTCAACTGAATATCATTTCCATCATGATTTCCAACCTCTGTTTGATCAACTGGAAGAACTGGACATTGAGAGTCCAAGTGGCTATCTTCTGCTATAGCTGCTGAATCATTTTCACTAGGATTTGCTGCATATGTTGCAGAAACAGTACCCTGTATGCTTTGGTCAAAAGATTGATTTTTCATTTGACCTGTCATCCCGTGCCTAGTTTCGGCAGTAACAGGATATACAGCGGCGTCGCTAAGATCTGTTTCAATTATAATCTCCTGTGGGCACGGTTCCAATGCTTCCATTTGACAGTTGAAATCAAAAGGTGAAAATGACGGTACCTGTTGATTTGTGATGTGCTCCAACGTCTCTGCATTCGGACGTGGTCTGACAAAAATAAATAAGAATCATTTTTAAAGCTCAAGCTGTTGAAAACCAATCACTTTTTCAAGCAAAAAGTCATTTGATGTATTAGGCCTGTTTCACATAGGATGTTAAATTTGTACGATATATTATGTTGCACACACTTGACAATACCTCTATCATATCTTTGGAGGGATCCCAGAATCCTCATCAAAGTTAATTGGATTTTTTTAGTCAAATAGCAGCTTCTTTGGTACTTTATTTTTAACAGACATACATATAAGTCAAGACCACCATAACGTTATAAAGTTGCACACCAAAGATTGTTCCAGGATACATCAATCAAAACCAAAACATGCTATTCCAAGTCTTATTTCCACTTCTAAATGGAAAACTCGATTGCCACGCTGTGGTTCAGAACATGACTGGTTCCATGCAAGGTATAATAATATACCCTTGCAAGTAGACTTACAGAAATGTACAAATTACAAATATACAAAGAGTGATGCCAAGGGTAACACCAGACTCCAAAGCGATGGCCCCCCTTTCATGAATATAAGTCCACACATGTTATCTTTAAGGAGTAACAAACATAAATAAGTAAATCTGTACAAGTTATTTGCTAAAGGTTTTTACAAAGACAAAAATCATAACCAGTTTTTGTGCAACTGAAGGATTTGAAATGTGAGGTCACTGGGAATGCAAGAGAAGAAGAAAAAATGAATCTAGGAATTATATACTTCAGGACAGATAGGACAGATAGGACAGATGGTTTTACTCGAAAGATTCACTGAAGGAAGTCTGATGATAATTTCATTATTGATTTTGTTATCTAGACATCACTGAAAATCAGTAAGTCCATGCAGTTTAGTGGTGAAATTATAGCAGCAATTAAAAAAGTGTATCTTAAGCTAATCATTGTTCATACTTCAAAAAACAGTCTCACACAATTTCCTATTGCCAAAAGAACACTATTGCATCTTTCTTGAAAAAACTAAATTTCAGAAAAATGCACTAGATGTAGGAGATGTATTAGCAAATTTAGAACATACAGTCCCTTATTATGAGCAAACAAGAACACAATTTTGGCATAGTTTGCCCACACGTCTTACAAGTTACTACTACTCTTCCTTCTTAAATACCGTGTCCTTGCTGCATTTTATGATAGCATCAAGCTAAAAATAAAAAGCAAGTGCAGAAGAACTTATCATAAGCCAAGTTCAGTGGGTAATTGAGGTTCAATTTCTATTCTTTATGCACGTCGCACAATTTTGTAGCGAGCTATAAAATGTTATGTTACATGTGCATGATCAATGCATAGAAGTAAATTGGCTGCTATCAATTGGAAAATGCCAGCTGCTAACCAAAGCAATTATGCCTCAATAGCACAATATTGAACTGGACTATTACCAAGAAGACAAAAACAACAAATAGGATAGAGAAACATTATTTACCAAACCGAGATGGAGTAATTGTATTTCTGTCATATGATAATTCATGAAGGTATCATTTTTAACTTTGGACAAATAAATCTTCAATTAAAAAACAAAACCAATAGTTCTTAATACATATGCACTTTGAGACGAACAAAGAAACCTAATCATTCAAAAGTTCCCAAACTAGATAAACATAGATGGGGATTCAAGGCTCAAGTTACTACCTTTGAAGTTCTGCTTGAAGCCTAGACATCTCCTTCAAAGCTTCCTCCTTAGCATTAAGTGCTTCCATTTGCTTTTCTACGGCCTCCTTGACTCTAGCTTGAGCATCAGCTTCAGAAAACTTGGCTCTTTCTTCTGCTCTCACAAGAGCTGCTTCCATGATGACAGCACGATCTCTGGCCTTTGCAAGTTCACCACGCCATAAATGTGCTTCTTGCAAGGCAGCATCTCTTTGCTTCATCAGATTATCTCGTTCTTTTGTTAAGACTGCTACATTTTCATCTGCTTTCTTCAACTACAAATAGAGAGAATAATATTAAAACACACAAAAGAAAAAGGCATGCTCTGCATATATTTGTAATACAAACCGGTCTTTCACCACTGACTACATGGACCAACTTCAACTTCAACTACAATTCCTTTTTACCATACTCCCAAGATGTGAGGTGGCTGTTATCTTCAGTTGCATTTTATTTCAGATGTCAAAAATGAAACCTACATCTTTTAGGATCAATCTCATGCAAGTTATTAACTTAATTTGACGCAAGTATACTTTAATCTGATTGAGAAAAAAATCTTGAAGTCGGCAATCTTTCTCCTAACATTTGTGAAACAGCTGTTATCTTCATATGTGCATTTGATTTCAGATTTCAATTATGAAACCTACACCTTTTAGGATCAATCTCATACAAGTTATTAACTTCATTTGACATAAGTATACTTAATTTGATTGAGAAAAATATGTTGAAAGTTTGATGTTTTATTCTGTAACAATCACTTATTCCAAAACTTCTTACTGCTGCAATATTAGTTAAACAATTGTAGATAGAACATAAACCAAATGCACAATAGAAGAGAGCCAAGAACAAAATGAAACACAAAGAATTTAGGTCCAATAACCAGGGCAAAACCAACAAAGGGAAAACCCAACCAGATTCTTCTTCTATTAGATATCAATTGTTCAGCAGAGATACACAGTACGATGAGAGATCAAGAGAATGAATAAATTCACCCAAATCTGAATAAGTTGGAGCATGAAGATCCCTGGTAGCAGCAATAGATGCAAACACTGAATCAACCTTCTCTTCAACTGAATCAACCTTGGCTCACCAAGTTCTGCTCTTACTCTCAAAGTCTCTCTCTCTCACAAACTTCTTCAAGTCTCTTCAACTCTCTCTCTCAAGATTGAATTCTTCTTTCACAATGCACAAGTAGTAAGAAGATGAGATGATATGAGATACATATATAGGAGCAAAGAATTATTGTCATAAAGGAGGAGCAATGCACATGCTTTGAGGAAGAGTAACATATGCCATTTAGGGGAGTGTAACTCATGCCATTAAGAAGAGAAACACGTGCCTTAGTAAATTATGCCATAAAGGAGAGGTACGTATGCCTTAGTTAAGGAGAGTGTAACATATGCATAAAAGAGACCGTAAGAGGAATTTTTTATGACACGCCTTTAATGAGTGTAAGAGGAATATGTCACGTCTTTAACAAGTGTGTAAGAGAGAGTGTAACATATCATTAAGAGAGAGACAAAGTTACGTAGAGTTATGTGAGACATCAAGGAGAGAGGTGTGAAGTGAAGTAATATTCATTTTTTTGGTGTCACCTATGACATGGTTAAGATGGACTTCCAGAGTTAAGAGCATACAGGTCACAGATACAGGTTGGTGTCATCAACGGGCCCAGGGGCTTTTTGGAGGAGTTCTGAGGAGTTTCTATGAGGACCGATGGCATTCACTTGATATATTCCATCCTCCGCACTGTTTGCCTTTCGTTCTGGTGCATTCCAACAACTTTCGGAACACTGAGTTATTTTTGGGCTTAACTCAATTAATTACGTTCAAGGTGGCATTCCGGGAGGAATACGTGATAGAACACCTTAGTGTAATAGCTCGTTGGAACTAGGACGAGAATACCTACATGATGGGGGTGGTTGGACATGAGTTTCAGTGACCTAAGGAGACATGGTAGCTGATTTACTCTTTTCAGCATTAAAAAGGAATATTTTAATTGGAAAATAAGAGGGAAAAGTGCTCCATGATTAAAATAATAATAAAATAAGGCTCTAGAAGGATCCATGAGATCTATATAAAGAAAAGGAGGAGGCCATTGAGGGATATCTTGGATTTCATATCTTTTCTTGTATGTGAGGTTGAGAACCCGGTTCTCTACTCCATCGGTAGCCCCAGGACGGAAACCCTCGGGTGTATTATCGAGTGTTGGACGGAAACCCAACTCTCTTTGAGGAGACTTCATTCAGGAGTTTCGCAAAGCTTCAGGGATATTGGAGTGAGGATCATTCAAATCTTCAATTGGTGTTTCATTGATTTTCAGTTGATTCAGTGGCAGATGTTGCCGGAGGGACAGTGCAACAGTTCAATTTTGGAGGCCAGCGCAGTGCAATAGATCCTTGAGGCCGGATTATATCTCAGCTACGTCAGCTATTTATCTTTCCCACATGTAAACCCCAGTTTATGTTATAATAAAGCTGAGATAATTTACTACATCATTGTGTTATGGAATTGCATGAACTTTATATGTTTTATTTTACATGGCAATCTTCTGTTAGATGGATGATAATTTTACAGCAAAATGTTGGGTTAAGTTATTTCCGGCAAATTTAGGCATAATATCCCATTCAGGAAATTACAGTGGTATCAGAGCCAAGTTCCTGCCAGCCTGAGGGTTCTAATTACAGATCAATCCGATTTCGTATAGGCCAAATTCTATTGTCAGAGCCAATTTTTATTGCAGAAATATATCTTTGCCGAAGAAGCCAGAGCATTGCTAAAGAAAACTATTATGGCCAAGTTCTATTGAGGGAAGGATATTCTATTGTGGTGTTCGAGATTGCCGATGGTTAATCCCATTAATTGAAGTGAATTGATAATTGGATTGGATCTGCATTTTGTTGTTTGACAGAGTAGGAATATATCGAGGATTAAATTATTAATCAATTGTTGTCGAGCCACCAAGATATGCCATGTCAGTGAGTGGAAATATGGCCAAGTCTGCATAAAGGAGATTGGAACCAAGTCAAATTAGTCAACATTTTTCAATTGGGACCCTCGACCCCCTGGTGACGCTGCGACAAAATTCATGGCAACTTGGACGAGTTTTGTTGTACGTATTCAGGACCCCCATTGGTGGGCATAAGCGGTTGATGCATGATCTCGCCTGAGAAGCCACGCGAAAGCCTGAGGAGGTGATTCGGGTCGACTCACCGATTGAAGGAGACTGCAGCGGGGACGTGGTTGTCATGTGTGTGTAGGGTGGTTGCATAACTAGAGGAGGCTGACACATAATGTGGAGACTGCATGCAACAACGAGAAGCATAACGAGCAGCGAATGCGCATGTGATCGTAAGGCAGATTGAATCTCTCAGTGAGCTGAATCAAGGTGTGTTGTGGAGAAACTTGTGCGTATAGGCCGAGACACAAACACAATGCGTTTTGGCTGACCGAGCTCAATTCTTTTTAAGGGAACCGGGATTCTTACACAGTTCGGCAGAGATCGACTTGCCCTGAAGGTTGAAATACACGTCGAATTTGTTGTGCATGGATAAGCAGTGCCGTCAGAATAATATATATATATGATCGACGACGTACTTTTGGGAAGACGATGAATTCCAGTGAATGTGTAGAAGGGCGAGAGCCTTTCCCTCTTACAGGGTGCAGTGGTAGTCTAATGTTGTGCGTGTTGTTGTGATTGATACATATGCCCATTTGCGTCATGAAACAGAACGCACCCTGAAAATTGAAGTGATCTGCATAAGTTCCATCACTATGTAAGGGACGAGTTTCCCTTCAGTAGAAGGCCGAGTTTCATCACGCAACTGGACTGCGTAGTGGGTACAAAACAACGTTCTGCTGCTGAAAGAAATAGGTTTCCCCTTGTTCGAGTGCCAGGAGTTCCATATTTCAGTTCTGAGCATAATTTCCTTCCATTGAAAGAGACTGTTACAGAGGAAATCGAGGAAGAGTTATTTGTGCATGTGGGTGGAGTGGCTGAGCAAAGTATTTCTGAGATGGTCGATCGATTGCTGAAGTGTCCAGGTGCTAGAAGAGACAAAAATCAGAGGTTGTATTAGTCCACACAGAGGAGTAATAAAGGATGGCTGTGCATGTTCATTTTCCAAGCAGACTCTCAATTTCCCTTCCACAGCATGGCTACCTGTACCTTTAAAGCAGTTGTCAAAAGGGGTTGATAATACCAGAACAAAGCTTGAAAGGCTTCCAGGTTCCATATTTCTTTTCTTCTCCTTGTGATACAAATCTTTCATTTTATAAATTGCAGAGCTTGAGTTGGGTTCAAACTCTGGTATTCCAACTATGCCACTATTCTTGTAAATTTATCATTGGCAAATGAACTTACAATTGCAGCAATTTGCATGTGAAATGTTTGATAAAAATCCTGACCAGAGAAAATACCTCTAATTCCGAAAACATTGGCCTCATTAAGCCTAAACCATGGAGGAACTACTAAGAAAATTGAGAAGCTTAACCACAGAAATTGGTTCCTTGAACCACCATGCATCAGAAGACCAGAAAACAAAATTGAACATCAGACCCTTTTCAAGAGGAATATATGCCATCCTTCAAAAAGAACAGCCAAAAGATTTGCAGGAAGAATTGGGGATTGGTCACAAAATTCTTGCACTTGGAACAGATTTGAAACACATGAAGATGACATGGAGAGTTATTTCCAAACTTGATGAGCTTGATGAACTCCTTTCCAAGATAAGCCAGTTATAAGGGAAGAAACTGATTTGGGCTCTAAAACCTGCTATGCTTGCTTTTATACAACCCAAGTTCTTAGAAGAACCATGTGAAGGGTTCAGACTTCCGGCTACATCATGCCTCAGTAACATTATGAGGTTGACTTCACCTATAGCTCCTTTGAATGATGATGTTATGAGGGAAGTTTTCAAGTTAGTAGTGGGGACTTTTCAGGACTTGGACAATAGTGCAAGCTCTACCTTTGGGAAGAAGCTTGAGGTTTTAGGAGGTATGGCCACATTCAGAACGTATGACATCATGTTTTATCTTGAGTTTGATGGCTTGATTCTGCAGATGTTCCAATGCTTCTTCAGCATTAGGAGACATCATCTTGACACAGTCATAGCACACATGCAGTCCATCCTGTCACCATGTATGAGAGATCGCAATGCCATTTGTCGAGAGTTGCAGACTAGGTTGCTGAGCATTTGGAGGAGAGAGTAGTTGGTCTCACCTGCTGCTTATGAGCTAGCCCAAGGGCTGGCTAAATAGAACGTTGGGCTATTCAGGAGACATTTGACCAGGGAGGAGTTGCTCCAGTTTGGAGGATCAGGCAGCAAGAACGAGTTGAGGAGGAAGGGACTTTGCTTTATCTGCAAAGAACCTTGGGGACCTAACCACTCATGCTTGAGAGATGCAGATGAGGTGGTAGAGGTAGAGCAGGACGACATTCCTTCTGTATGCCAGGATGAGGACTCTTCTTCAGATGAGTCCATGGGGTCATATGAGGATGCTTTTGGAGAGAATGAGCAGTCATATGGAGTTGATGACAGTAGGTCGGATTTGTATTCCAGTGTGCAGAGTGAGCAGTCAAGGGACTCTATGGAGGATATTCAAGGTGATGAGTCACTTGTGATGATTCAGCTGGAGCAACATATGGTGGAGCATGAGTCAGCTAAGGAGGAGGCTATGCATATCATGCATGACAGTTCTTTGAGGGAGAGCCAAATGGAGGCTCACATTGAGTCGGTGGTGGATATGCAGCGAACCTTGGGGTCAGCCATTGAGGAGGGATAGATTGGCGGGAGATCATGAGTTGGTATCCTATTGATGGTACGATCTTCTTAGTCAGGGGCATAGCTGATCAGGGACCCATAGACATGACAGATACTACAGTTTCCAATTGGCAGTGGGACACATGTCGACAGCTCTTCAGTATTCCATCCCGACTTCGGGAAAGCAGGGTTAGCATTGGATTGAGTCAGGCGTTGGATTGGAGAGAGGTGATGAGTTGGTATGCAGTTGGTGGGGCAACTTATGCAATCAAAACTACATCACAGCAGGAGCCATGGAGCATTAATGCTTGTTGGCGATCTTCGCTTCATGGGGTGTCAACTACAACTAGAGACAGTGCGTAGTCCAAGCCATGGGACTTGGGCGATGATTGGCCATGGTGGCGTTGGGATCCAGGAGGATCAATTGATGTTAGGTGCAGTGAGAGATCAGTTTGGGATCCCGACATTGAGGTGTCTGTTCCGGGCGACTTGACACATGAGCATAGCAGCACCCAAGGGTTTGTATGGGATCCGGGCATCGGGTCTCAGTTGCATCGGGCCAACAGGGTGGTTCACATATTTGGATTGCTTGAAGGCAAGCAATCTTGGGGCGGAAGGTCTGTAATATTCCTTTTTTTGGTGTCACCTGTGACAGGGTTGGGATGGACTTCCAGAGTTAGGAGCAGACAGGTCACAGATACAGGTTGGTGTCATCAGCAGGCCCAGGGGCTTTTTGGAGGAGTTCTGAGGAGTTTCTATGAGGACTAGTGGCATTCGCTTGATATATTCCATCTTCCGCACTGTTGGCATTTCGTTCCAGTGCATTCAGACAACTTTCGGAAAACTGAGTTATTTTTGGGCTTAACTCAATTAATTACGCTCAAGGTGGCATTTTGGGAGGAATACATAATAGAACACCTTAGTGTAATAGCTCGTTGGAACCAAGATGAGAATACCTACATGATGGGGTGGTTAGTCATGAGTTTTAGTGACATGAGGAGACATGGTAGTCGATTTACTCTTTCTGACATTAAAAAGGAATATTTTAGTTGGAAAATAAGAGGGAAAGTGCTCCATGATTAAAATAATAATAAAATAAGGCTCTAGAAGGATACATGAGATCTATAAAAGAAAAGGAGAAGGCCATTGAGGGATATCTTGGATTTCATATCTTTTCTTGTATGTGAGGTTGAGAACCTGGTTCTCTACGCCATCAGAAGCCCTAGGACGGAAACCCTCGAGTGTATTGTAGAGTGTTGGACGAAAACCCAACTCTCTTTGAGAAGACTTCATTCAGGTGTTTCACAGAGCTTCAGGGATATTGGAGTGAGGATCATTCAAATCTTCAATGCTTCATTGATTTTCAGTTGATTCAGTCGCAGATGTTGCTGGAGGGAGAGTGCAGCGGTTCAGTTTTGGAGGCCAACATAGTGCAACAGATCCTTGAGGTCAGATTATATCTCAGCTATGTCAACTATTTATCTTTCCCGCATGTAAACCCTAGTTTATGTTATAATAAAGCTGAGATTATTTACCGCATCATTGTGTTATGGAATTGCATGAACTTTATATGTTTTATTTTACATGGCAATCTTCTGTTAGATGGATGATAATTTTACGACGAAATGTTGGGTTAAGTTATTTCTGGCAAATTTAGGCATAATATCCCAATCAGGATTTACAAGTGATTGGGGTGATGAAGGTAAGGTGACTTGTAATTCTTTTTAATAATAATATCATGATATCATAAAGGATAATAATAATAATATTGATAATATTGATGATTAAGTCAAGATTGAACTATTAAGATTGATTAATGATAAGTTAAGTGATTTTCCATCAACTATACTTGATTACCAATTGATGCAAGGTGATTTACTATTTTTGGAAAGTCAAACTTGAGATGCTAGACATAAATTTCTATTTTTAGAAAGTCACTCCAAAATTATCAAAAATGAGATTTTATTTCAGGAAATTCATCACTTAGCTGGAAATTTTCAACCCTCTCAGTTAGGGAGGAATTTCTTTCTGCAACAAAGATCATTGCTTTCTTTGCTCATCTCTGTTCATCTCTGCTCTGGAACAATGATGTCTCAATCTAATGAAGAAGAATCATAATAGGGGAGATTCATCTATCACCCTATGTCCACTGATCTTCCCACCTTGACACAGACTTGGGGGCATTACCACTTGTCAACACATGACAAGGATCACACACAACTAAGCTTTACCATAAGAGTCAAGTGGTAGAACACCTGCATCCACATACTTTGGGGGATTACCACTTGTCAACACATGACAGGGATCGCGCACAACAAGTCTCGTCTCTGCTTGGGGGGGTTGCCACTTGTCAGCACCTGACAAGGATCGCGCACAACCAAGCTTTACCACACCGATTGTCCAGATGGGTGGCAATCCCAACAAGCCCAACTTGTGGGTAGGATGCATACAAGGGTATACCTTTGGCAAGTCCTAGACTTGATGGTAGGGGGTATTACCACTTGTCAACAGATGACAAAGATCGCGCACAACCTATAGTCAAGAGTTCCCTCAACCCCAGGAGCTCTCCTGGCTCCATTCCCATTATGTGAGCTCAGACAAAAGGGAAGAACATCGCTCAGTGTTTTTGATCATCCATGACAGCCCCCTCCAGGAAGGGTCACATCCGTCAGTCGAAGTTGCTCTCAAAATACCAAGAACTTCCCTTTCAACAAAAGCTTGGTAAGTATGTCAACTATCTGATCATCAGTTGCAATATGATGGAGTCTCATTGCTCCTCTCTACATCATATCCTGGATATAATGATATTTAATCTCAATGTGCTTGGACTTGTCATGGAACACAATATTTTCTGCAAGTTGAATCCCACTCTTATTGTCACAGTATATTACTGTCGTATCTAGTACATGCTCAAACAACTCTCCAAAGAGCTTCCTCAGCCACATTGCCTCACAGTGAGCCTCGACTTCAACTGTGCTAAGGGCTACAAACTTCTGTTTTCTACTCATCCAAGATATCTTGGTAGATCCCAAGCTAAAGCAACATCCTGACGTGCTCTTTCTGTCAGCAGAGTTAGTAGCCCAACTAGCATTAGAGTACCCATGTAGTCTCATATCTCTGACAGTATATCTCAATCTAAGATTGATGGTCCCATGCAGGTATCTCAGCACATGCTTTGCATCAATCCAATGTGCATGTGATCGCTTAATCATATATTGACTTAGAGTATTGACCGCAAAACATATGTTCGGTCTAGTGTTCACTAAGAACATCAGTGCCCCAATCAGTTATCGATACTTAGAAGGATTTTCCAAATCAGGTCCTGTAGCTTCACCACATAACTTCTTGAAATTCATTTCTAGTGGTGTATTCATGGACTTACATTTTGTCATACCAAATCTTTCTAGTAGCTTGACAACATATTTTCCTTGAGAAAGGAAAATCTCACAAGGTCTTTGCCATACCTCTAGGCCCAGAAAGTAGTGCAACAAATGAAGATCTTTCATTTCAAACTCAGAAGTTAACTCCCTCTTACACTGGAGGATGAGAGGTTCACCACTTGTTAAGAATAAGTCGTCAACATATAATGCCAAAATCAAAGGCATACCTTGGACTGTTTTGAAGTAGAGATTTCGACCAACATTGCTTCTAGTAAAAACAGGCTTCATCATGAAGCTATCAATGCGGGCATACCAAGCTCTTGGGGCTTGATTCAACCCACAAAGAGCTTTCTTCAGTCTACACACAAGAGTTTTCCTGTCATGTACTTCAAAGCTTTGTGGTTGCACCACAAATACTTCTTCATTGAGGAATTCGTGCAGAAAAGCAGTTTTCACATCCATTTGGTGAAGAGTCCATCCCTGGCTAGCAACTGTGAAAATCTCAATCCTGAAATACTACTATTGTGATAGATCTATTTCTCCTACTTATTCTTACAATAAGTTATTTACAGAATTATTCTAGTAAATTTTGAAATAAACACTACTGCAGTAATCACTCATGTATATACAGAGAACATAACAGTAGAAAATACAAGCAGAATCAATCACATAGATAGTTATTTTTGGACAATTGTCCCAGGAAAAACCCAATGTGGGAAAACCGGTGCAGCAGATGAGGGTTTATATTATTCTTCAGCAGTGAAATCTTTACAAGGAAAGTTTGTCAGAAACAATTGAGAAAACTTCTTGAGATACACCTAAGAGAATTCTTCTACAGTTCTCGGAAGAATTTCTGACACATGAGGGATTCACCAGCCCTCCCTGTGTCTCTCCTGCGTGCCCCTCTACGTAGAGCCAGCGTATGTCTGCGTCAGCACTGCGTGAGGCCTTTGCGCTACTCCTGCGTACTGCTTCTATGGTCTTCTGCTGCCTTCTTCCCTCGAACCCTGACACTGCTAAAACCCTCTACTTCTTTTGCCCTGCAAATTTCCCTCTGAAATCGAATTCTATTCCTTCAGAATCGACTTCCCTCGAGTTACTGAACGCTTGCCCGGCTTGCTTTCCAAATGACCCTCAAGCCTTCTTTTATAATCTTCTCATTGATGAATCAACGACCCATATTAGAAGTCTAATCAATGGCTAACATTAAAACTTGACTTGATCTTCATTCTCTAGAAGATTTACATTCTGTTTTATTATTACCCATTAATTATTTAATTTCCCTAAGTTTAGACTTTGGGTCTCCATTAAAATAATTAATTATTTTAATAAAACATGAACCGAGTAGAATTTCCACAAACGGTTTTCGGGTTCTATGGAACACTGGTGTCTAAGCCTCCTCACCAAATTTGAGACTTAGATCACTTTTCAAAGCTACAAAAAATCAACACTCCCTCTTAGTGAGGAAAGTGTTCTAGCAATATGCCTGCTACATATTGCTCAAACCCTGAAGCATTCTCTGCGCTGCTAATGCCTAGCTGTTACTGCCCCTCATCTATTGCACTGCTGCCTTTTGTACTGCTGCCCATGACACAGCCACTGCCTCATCTATACTGCAGCTCCCTCTCAATTCTGCATCAGTCCATTTCTGCTATTGAAATGGATTCTTGATCATCCCCATCTTCTCTCTGATGTAGACAAACTTTGTCTTTCCCAAAGCCTTAGTAAAGATGTCTGACACATGTTCTCCTGTCGGAGTGTACTGTAATTGTATAGTCCCCGCTGAACACAGTCTCTAATGAAATGACACTTGATGTCAATGTGCTTCGACCAATCATGGAACACGGTATTTTCAACGAGCTTGATGCAACTCTAATTATCGCATAGAATGTTGGTCGCTTCCATCTTTTCCTTGAGTAGATTCACAAGCAGCTTCCTAAGCTATATGGCCTCGCACGAAGCAGTGCTTACAGCCATATATTTCGCCTCAGTTGAGCTCAAAGCCACTAACTTCTATTTCCTGCTGCACCAGGAGGTCATTCCTGATCCAACATTGAAACAGTACCCACTGGTACTTTTCCGATCTACTTGGCTCCCAACCCAATCTGCGTCAGTGAACCCACCCAATCTGATGTCATTGCCTCAGGTGTATCTCAATCCAAGCTCGATTGTTCCCTGCAAATATCTAAGAACATGCTTGGCTGCTGCCCAATGTGCCCTCCTTGGTTCCACCATGAACTGACTGAAGGTGTTGACAACATAACAGATGTTCGGCCTACTGTTGACTAGATACATCAAAGATCCTATGAGCTGCCTATACAAGGTAGGACTAGCCTCATCATCTTCGGACGTATCAATTTTCTTTCAGTTGGTAATCATTGGAGTAGCCATGGGTCTACAGTCCTCCATCTAAAACCTCTTCAAAATTTCTGTAGTATATCTTCCTTGACCAAGGAAGATCTCACCCTTCTGCTGCCAAACTTCCAACCCCAGAAAATAATGCATCAACCCTAGATCCTTCATGTCGAATTTTGCAGCTAAATTCTCCTTGCAATCCTTGATGAGCATAGATGACCCTGCTAGAAATAGATCATCTACATACAACACCAGTATCAAAGGCTCATCCCCTACTCTCAGATAGTAGAGATTGGGATCTACATCACCCTTGACAAATCCCATCTTCTGCAAGTAGCTGTCAATTCAATCATACCAAGCTCTAGGGGCTTGCTTCAGTTCATACAAGGCCTTCTTGAGCCTGCACACATGAATATGTACTTCTTCTTCTATCACCCCATTCAAGAATGCAGTCTTAACATCCATCTGGAAAATCTCCCATCCCATCTGCACAATAAGGGATATCTCGGATCTAAAAGAAGTATATCAGGCTACTAGGGCGAAGGTCTCCTCATAGTCTATCCCTTCCTTCTGAGCGTACCCCTTAGCCACAAACCCAGCTTTAAATTTCTCATTGCTGCCATCTGCAGCATATTTGATCTTGTAGATCCATCTCGAACCCACAACTGATTTGTCCTGAGGCCTAGGAACCACTTCCCAGACATCATTTGTCATGATGGAGTTGTATTCTTCCACCATCGCATCTACCCACACCTGATGCTAAGCTGCCTCCTGAAAACGAGAGGGTTCCCCAACTTGGCTACCAAGGCTTGGTACCTGTCGAGTTGTCTGCGCTGCCTCTTCTCATTTCTGGGGGCTCCGACAAACTCCTCTGCGTCCCTCAGAATTTGTTGTAATTCCCTACTCGTCCTACCACTGGAAGTGGGTGGATCTACCTCGGGAGACGTATCCCTTGGATCCTCATGCCTAGGAGAAGCACTTGTGTTATCTTCCGCAAGTCGTTGTGGTTGGACTAGCGTATCCTCCTCAGACTGCGTTGCATAAGGCATCTCCCGAGATTTCCTGAAGGCCCTTTCCTCCATGAACTTCACATCTTGTCGTACTACAATCTTCCTGCTCTTAGGAATATAGATGCGGTAAGCCTTTGCATTCTTGCTATATCCCACCAGATATCCCTTTTCCACAGTCTTATACAGTTTCTTCCTCTTCTCTTCGGGTACATGGCAGTATGTCACACTGCCAAAGATCCTAAAGTGGCTCACCTCTGGCTTCCTACCAGTGAAGACACTTTCTGGAGTGATCTTACCCAATGCATTGTGAGGAATCCTGTTTTGTACATAGACAACTGTATTACAAGCTTTAGCCCACATGAATTTGGGCATGTCTTGATCATACATCATTGCCCTTGCAGCCTCGACAATAGTTCCATTCTTTCTCTCTGCAATTCCATTCTACTCCGGATTATACGAAGCAATCCACTCTCTTCTGATGCCTTCCCTTGCGCAGAACTCTGTGAAGTCTTCATCGATGTATTCTCCACCATTGTCTGATCACAGTGTCTTTATCTGCTTTCCTGTCCGATTCTCCACCAGAGCTTTAAACTCCTTGAATCGATCAAAGACTTTGTCCTTAGTCTTCAGAAAGTAGATCCAAGTCTTCCTAGAATGGTCATCAATAAAGGTGTAGAAATATTCGGCACCACTAAGAGCCCTATCGTTGCTTCTATGGTACGTTGCCTTGGCATACTTCCCCAATACGCACCCTCTACAGACATCATCTCACTTGGTGCTTAGTTCTGGAACTCCTGTGACAATCTTCTTGAGAATCCTTAAAGCCCCATGGTGTAAGTGCCCCATTCTCCTGTGCCATAGTTCATTCAAATCCTTCTCCTTAGTGTTGCCTATCAATGCCATTGGGGATTCAAGTTGTAACTTGTAGAGTTTATTGCTTCTGACACCGATTTGTGCCTTCTTCTTCCAACTCGAGTATTGGACGTATACTCTTTTGCCAATGAAGTAAATGTCATAACTTTTGTTTTGAAGCTGCGACACAGAGAGTAAGTTCATCCCCAAACCAGGCACATGCAGCACATTGGTGGCCCGAAGCTTATTACCAGCTTCTATTTGAAACACTATGGTACCTCTTCCAACAAGGGTACCCATGGTGATTTTAAAATTCATCTGCTCTTCTTGGTAGCTTGAGAAACATTCTCGTACTCCCGTCATGTGAGCATAAGCTCCACTGTCAATATACCAGATCTCTGGAGAAGCAGAGCTTGACACACAAGCAAATTCTTCTTCCAGCCTGGATGCTAGAACAAAAATGTCGTGATCCATCTGCTCTTTCATGCTTTCCCTCTTCTCTGGAGAATTGCATGAACCCTTCTGAGTTGTTGTTGCAGCACCGTCTGATCTTCGTTGCATTGCAGAATCTCCACTCCTATTACTCAATCCTAGCTCTCAACCATGTGAAAATTTCAATCTTGAAATACTACTGCAGTGATAGATTTATTGTTAAATTTAGATAACAATGGTGTTCTATGCTTGACGCACTTTTACTTCAATCTTTCTTAGGCCCAATACAAATAAACATAAAAGTAAAATGTTGATAGAACACAATAATAGATCAATAGAAGACAAACCAAATATAGATCAAATTTACAATTCCTTTTGTCCAGCAAAGATATGAGATATTGTTGCGTTATGGCGATCAGCAAGATGCTTCAACTAGCAAAGTCTTCCTCGGTCAGGCAGCACTTCATGTGTCAAACCTACAACCCTCAAAGACAGCTCATCACAAGTCAACGCAAGTCAAACTAGGGACAACACCAAAAAGTCAATGCAGATAGCAGTAGAAAACTCAACGCATCAAACTAGGGCTTCAGTCAAACAACCCAGAATTCCTCAATTTTAGTACCCGGCTGTATGGCCTCCTAAAATCGGATTTTCTGCAGAAGATTGAGGTCAAACGACCAAGGGTTGACCACGGTCAACGCTAGTCAATGCTGCAGCAGAAAGCCCTAAACAGATCAGTGCAAAAAACAATAGCTTCACTCCACACATGTGAGGGGAAAAAGGCCTCCAAAGGCTATCGAACCAATCAGATCACAATGAGAGAAAGTGTGATGAGTTGATGATGAAATGACCTCCAAGTCTCTCCAATTCATATCCATCAATGAGGGTGTGTGACACATCTATTAGGCATGTGAGCCTACATTACAAATCTGGCTGACCTTGCACATGTGGAAAAATAAATGTTCTGCTCATCTAATCAAGATGATCTTTAGATCAATCTTGCACCTCTCTGAAGAGGAATCCAACAAAAATATGACCCAATATCATATGAGCAGTGCAACATGGAGTTTGGGCCTAGTTGCCCAAAATTAACACTCCCTCTCAACTAGGGAGAACTCAATCTGTCCACAAGTGCCAAACCAAACATCATGTGACATCCCGTCGTAACTTGCTTTGCTTGCTCTTTATTTCAGAACAAAACGGTGAGTCACAAAGACATCACACACAGCTGACCCGAAGTCAGCGTAGAGGTAAAAAACTCTCTCAGACTCAAAAGAGTCCCATACTAACCCAAAGTTAGTTTACTGACCCGAAGTCAGTTTAAACTTTAGAGAATAAAACCTCATCCTACTTGATCCAAGATCAACGTGTTGGACACATGCCATCCTAGACATAGAGAGTACGACAATCTCTGATGCGTCCATCAGTCTTGCTATGGTCTCTATCCTCATTTCCCACCTCATTGGCCAAATGAGAGGTACTTCCCATGAGTCCGAAACTCCATGGGTAGGATGTGTGCGGGGTACAGACCAGAGAGAGGCAAGCCAACTCAATATCATAACGGTGGGGTAGAAGCACAACAAGGTTCGACAAGCCTAGTCCTGTATGTGCTTATAGCTCCAAGAAGTTATCCCCAAGCCCCCTGGAGCTCCCAGAGCTCATAGTCCAACTCAAGCAGGACACTCAGAATAGGGTCTTTCCATGATTCCAAGCTTCTCACAGAAGGTTAGGAACTTGACCTTCCCTAGGGGCTTTGTGAGAATGTCCACGACCTGCTCATCAGTTCCTATATGATCGAGTTGTATGGCGCCTCACTATATCATATCCCGGGTAAAGTGGTACCTGATATCAATATGCTTGGATCGATCGTGGAACACGAGATTCTCAGAAAGAGGAATCCCACTCTGGTTATACAAAGGATAACGGTGGTAACTAGCACATGCCCGAACAGCTCACTGAAGAGCTTTCGCAACCAAACAGCTTCACAACAGGCCATTCTCGCTGCAATGTATTCAGCCTCAGTGATGCTCAAAGCCACTACCTTCTACTTCCTGCTCATCCAAGATATCGAAGCAGACCCCAAGGTGAAGCAACATCCAAATGTGCTCTTGCGATCCACCACAATACCATGTTGATTTATGGTAGCATCGGATGTGCTCTAGCCTTGTAATTTTTTATATAGGCTAAGACTCATGTATTCCATAAAACCCATAAATGGTTTTGGAAAATTCCACTTAGAGATGATTTAATTAAATTAATTAATCGTTTTTAATGTTTTCCCAAAGTCTAAACTTAGGGAAACTGATTAATTAAAGGGTAATAATTAAATCAAGTGTGGATCTTCTAGATAAAGTCATGGATCACCTCCAAGTTAACCTTATCCCTTGATTATGTTTTAATCTTGGCCGTTGAAGAGTTAATGAAAGATTATAAGAAGGAGGGTGAGGGGCCTATGGAAAACACACTTGACACTTGAACCATTGGGCATTTTCAAGTTGTGAGAGAGAAACATAGCTTTTGATCAAGAACAAATCACTAGGGCTGGGTTTGCTAAGTGATTTGATTCAATGATCAGATCCCGAGAGGAGCAGAAGCAGAGATTGATCAGGAGGACCAAGAGTGCATTTTCAGAGAGAGGCAGAGGTGACACAGATAGAGACAACGCAATTTTCTGAAGAGGTGATGCAAAACCTGCAGGAAATCACGCAGAAACAGCGCAATGTCTCTTGGAGTTAGTCCGGAGATAGCTAGAGGCTGGAATTTTTGAGCAAGGAGGGCCAAAATTCAGCCTTAGATCAGCTAGATCAGTTGCAGAACAAAGTGACGCAGTTCCTTCAGTTTGCCCACGTAGGCTTACGCAGTCCAGCGTAGGAAATCATGCAGAGGCAGTAAGGGCATCACTTACATTGTCAGATCAGCCAGAGATTAGCTGAGTGAGGTATATCTCACAATTTTCACCAGAATGCCTAAGATTTCTCTGAAGGGTTTGCCGGATGTTGGCACCCTAATTGTATTCAAGATTCTGCTGCATAATAAAGAAACCCTCAGATCTGCAGCACCGGTTTTCCCAAGTTGGGTTATTCCGGGGACAATTGTCCAAAAATAACGGTGTCTTTGTGTGATTGCTCGTGTTATTTTTATATGCAAGTCTGCAACATATTTTATTTTGTTATTTAACACGAGAAATGTTAAATAATTGTGTTTGATAATGCAATAGAAGAAATTTAATAAGTAGTTGTAGTAGGATTCTCCACTACAGAATTTTCACATACAAGCCCAATCGGCATCAGTATATCCATGGAGTCTCAAACTCTCGACAGTGTATCTCAGCCCATGGTTGATTGTGCCCGAAGATATCTCAATAGATTCTTGGCACCAATCCAGTGAATGTGATGAGGATCAACCATATGTTGACTCAAAGTGTTCACTGCAAAAAATATGTCTGGACGGGAGTTCACTAAGAACATCAGGGCCCCCACGAGTTGTCGATACTAGGTAGGATTTGCTAGCACGGGCCCAACAACGTTTCCACTCAACTTCTTAAAGTTGAGTTCCATCGGTGTCGACACAGACTTATAGCCCACCATACTAAATCTCTCCACCAACTTCACGCCCTATTTTCCTTGAGAAAGGAAAATCTCACCTGGCCTCTGCCAGACCTCCAAGCCTAGGAAGTAGTGCATCAGTCCTAGGTCTTTCATCTCAAACTCAAAAGCTAGCTCCCTCTTACACTGATGAATGAGAGGGTCAACACTTGTCAGGAAGAGATCGTCCACATAGAGAACCATAATGAGAGGCCTTTCTCTCTCAACCTTAAAGTAAAGGTTCGAATCAGCATTACTTCGAGTGAACCCCAGTTTCATCAAGTAGCTATCTATCCTCTCGTACCAAGCCCTGGGGGCTTGCTTCAACCATAGTTTTAAAAACCGGAACCGTAACCGGACCGGTGGACCTAATGAACCGGGTTTCTAACCGGAACCAGTCTAACCGGGAGCAGTCAGATATCAATGAACCGGTTTTTAAAAAAATACATTAAATAATTATTTTTTAAGAAAAAAAACTATTTTTAAGATTTGCAACCATGATTCCAAGCCAATAGAGACAAAATATGCAAAGTTTTCTCATTTATATACCATGGAAAGGTGAATATATCAAAATGGCACCAAGTGCAATACATATCATCGAACAATACATAAGCAATGAGGCTCCAAATGGCCCATAATGTCCAAAAACAATGCTGCAAGCTATGAGCATAGTATAGACTACAGTGACAGTCTACTACAAATCTACATTTATGATATATCATACTACTAAATTCTAATCATAATCAAAGTTCAAACTCAGTTGGTTGAACTTAAGTCTCCCGACTCTCGACTGCCAAACTTTGCAACTGCAGTCTCTATTGGTTCAGTGACTCGAGTCTCAAACTTCTGAAGGTATTCTGCCCTAATATGCCCTATCACTTCATTTGGTGCTCCACATGGCTTTACATGGCCTCCTATCCCAGCCAAGTGTTGCTTGAACCTGTTAATACCCCCTCCTGCAATAGATTTTTGGCAATATCTGCAAATCATTTTTCCATCAATCATATCACAATGAGCCCATGCAGTATCGTGGCCTTTTGGAGGCATGATGGCTACTACAATATACTTAGCTCAAGCGGCAAGCCTCCAAGATAGCTCCAACTCCAACTCCAAGCCTCCAAGATCGCTGCTCCGGCAAACACTCAACACTCTCCAAGCTCTCAATCAAACTCACAAATAGCAAATGAGTTGGTGTGGGACAAAGGAGAGGTTGCTCCTCCTTATAAAAGATTGGGGAGGGTGTTTTTGGAGGGAAACAACCCTCCCATTGGCTCCAAATCAGCCCTAAAACTCAACTGCCGCCGAAAATGTGGGTCTGCGGAGGAGGTAGCACCTAACTGGCCGGTTAGGAACGGAATCGGTCGGTTTATGCATAAACCGGCCAGTTCCGTTACTAACCGGCCGGTTAGGTCCGGTTTTTCTGAAAAATGGGCGAAATGCCCTAGGTAGCTGGGTTGCCTGGCCGGTTTCGACCAGTGGGCTATCTAACCAGCCGGTTTGGCCGGTTACCGGTTCAAACCGGCCAGGTTTTAAAACTATGGCTTCAACCCATAGAGGGCTTTTTTCAACCTGCATACATGGGTGTCTCTATCTCAGACTTCAAACCCCAGAGGTTGCTCCACATACACCTCTTCCTTTATAGATCCATGCAGAAAAGCTGTCTTCACATCCATCTGATGTAGACTCCATCCTTGCATAGCAGCAAGGGCAATAATAGATCAAATGGTGGTATAGCGGGCCATAGGTGCAAATATATCATCATAATCTATGCTTTAATTTTGAATGAAGCCTCGAGCAACGAATCTTGCCTTGTACTTTTCAGCACTTCCATCAAAAGATCCATGCTTGATCTTATAGAACCATTTTGAGGTGACAATAGATTTGTCCTCCGGTCTTGGGACCACTTCCCAGACATCATTCCTCATAATGGACTCATACTCTTCGTGCATAGCATCCTTCCAAACTTGATGCTTTATGGCTTCTTCAAATGTTCCAGGATTAGATTGTACTATCGTACTCATGGTTGCTAGATACCCTTGGTATCTCTTCGGCTTCTTGCTTTCACGAAATGTCCCCCTTGGGGCAATATGTCTCTCGCCATCTTCTAGAGTATCCCTAAGCCATGAGGATCTTCTCTTATTTGGAGGTGGATCAACGGGATCCATAGGTCCTTCAACATCAGGCATCAGGTCATCCTTCGCCTCTTCCAGCTTCCCTACTTCTTCATCTTCTTTGTCTTCCTTGGAGCTAGGAAGATTTCTCACTTTCTTGAGGATAACATCTTCATCGAAGATGACAACGTGGCATATCTCCACTTCTCTTTGACCAGGCACATAGATTCTATATGCCTTTGAAGTTTCACTGTAGCCCACAAACATTCCCTTCTTTCCAGAAGCATCCAACTTGCTTCTCTTTTCTTTCGGCACATGAAAGTAAATAGGACAACCAAAAACTCTAAAATGAGAAACATCAAGTTTCTTACCAGATAAGACTTATTCGGGAGTTTTGGAGTCCAAAGCAGAATGCAGGCATCTATTTTGAACATACACAGCAGTCTTCACAGCTTCTCCCCATAGAAACTTCAGAAGACTTTGGTCACATAGCATGGCGCGAGCAGCTTCCACAATGATCCTATTCTTTCTTTCAGCAACACCATTTTGCTCAGGAGTTGTGGTCTCCCTCTTAATGCCAGCTTCTCTACAAAATTCATTAAACTCATTCGATTCATACTCGGTCCCATTGTCGGTCCTCAAAACTTTAATTTTCTTCTCAGTTTTATTTTCCACCAAGGCCTTGAAGGTACGGAACCATTTGAATGCTTTGTCCTTCTTCAAAAAATAGGAACATTTGTAAAAGTCATGTAATAGGAACATCCTCCCAAGGATGTCACGGGCAGCATACCAAATAAGTCTGAATGTATCAACTGCAAGATATCAGTTGTCTTTGTGACACTAAAGGGGGATGGTCCCCTTGTATGCTTCCCTTCGGCACAACCCTAACATATACCTTCATGATCATCTCTAAATTTGGGCACCCCTGTCACCACCTTCTTTGCTTCGAGAAGGGCTTTGTAATGAAGGTGCACAAACCTCCGGTGCCATAACTCTGTTTGAAGAGTTGTATCACATGTCATAGCCCCCAATGGACTTCCTCCAACCTGGTAGAGTGTATCAACTCTAAAACCAATAGAAAGAGTTTCCTTGAAGTTCTTCTTTCAGATAAGTACCTTTCCATCAACGAATGCCACCTTGAACCCTTTGTCTTCCATTGCCGAAATGGACCCAAGGTTCTTCTTCAAATCAGGTACATACAACACATCTTGTAATCATAGGACTTGACCTTGAGATAGATGGAGGGTCACAGTCCCTGTCCCTTTCACGGGATAAGTGGCATTATCTCCAAGGATAATTTCCAGATTAGTATCCTTCTCAACTAAATCAGAAAGGGCTTCTTTATAACCAGTAAGGTGCCTTGAAGCACTACTATCAATCAACCAGACATCCAGGGTGTCGGATGGAGATGCGGCAGAGAGGGCAGATACAAGGATAAATTCATTTCTCTTATTATCAACAACATTAGACTCATCATACCTGGAATTTCTTGACCTCTTGAAAGATTGCCCATTTCCACTACGATCAGAGGGAGCCTTCCTTTTTCCTTGGAACCTGTTATTCCTGCCATTCCTTCTCGAGATGTTGTTGTCATCATCCCTGGGAGAATCCCTTCTATTAGGGCACTCTCTTGCATAGTGACCAGTATTGTTACAAGTGTAACATGTTCCCTTCCTTCCTTTGGGCCCTGCTCTACCATGGTTTTGATTTCTCGGGCCACCATGGTTCTTCTTCTTTGCATGAGTTGCAAAGGTGTTGAGATTTTGTGTATTTGGGGTAGCATCAGTTGTGCTCTAGGTCCTAAATTTTGAGGAAGGACTAGAGTACACATGATCTACAAGACCCAGAAATGGATTTGGGAAATTTCATCTGGTTTAGAAGATATTAAATTAATTAATTATTTTAATGTATTTCCTAAGTTAAAACTTAGGAAAATAAAATAATTGAAGTAAATTTAATTAAACATGTGATGAAATTGTCTTAAGTCACACGGATAAAGCTTTCTTTTAATCTTAGCCATTGATTAAATATTTAATCTTGGTCGTTGATTTGTCAATGAGAAAAATATAAAGGAAAGGCTTGGGGTCATTTGTAAAGACACAGAGGCAAAGCACTGAAGCTAAGCTGAGATTCTAGGGCGAGGTTGCTAAGAATACTCAGAAGTGTTTCAGTTGCAGAGAGGGGAATTTAGACCAAGGGGATGATCTGATCCCAGGGTCTAGGATACACAAAGACGCAGAGAAGAGATCAGTGCAAGGACAACACAGAGGAAGGCAGCAGCAGCAAGGACAGCACAATTTTCAAGAAACCCTTCAGGGGCAGCGTAGTGACTGCATCACCCATTCTGGGGTAACGCAGTCCCTTCCGAAGTAGCATTGAGGGCTTGGAGGCCATCCAAGGTTGACGCAGAGGCTTTCAAGGGCTTCAGAGGCTGATGCAGAGCCTTTCAGGGGCAGCGTTGGGGTTTCTAGGCCTAGATCTGGCTGAGCTCTGTAAATCCTGTTTGAGGGTGTGGATCAGTGAGTATTTTTGGTCCTAGATTAGCCAGGAGTTGTAGATCTAGAGTTTTCTCTTTAGGGTTTTCCAGATCTGAAACCCAGAGTTGTGTATTTAGAAATATTCTTAATAATAGAACCCTCCAGCAACCAGAGACTGATTTTCCCACATTGGGTTTTTCCGGGGACAATTTGTCCAGAAATAACTGTCACTTTGTCAATGTGTGCATGTGCTTATTCTAGATTTGAATTGGTAGAGATCTGTTATGTGTTTTGCTTCGATGTTAACTTGAATTTATTCAGTTGATAACTTATATAAGTAGGAGGAGCTTAACCAAATTAACAGTAATAATTTATGCATAAGATATAAGATTCAAAAATTTCTACAGAAGGCAGTAGGGTCACTTCTATTACCATTAGAGGCATACTCCATCATTCTTGTTTCCTCTTGAATGCACCTCGTCAATATTTCATCAAAATCAGGAATCACATTATTATTGAGAATAGTGGTATTGAATACATGCCAATCACGGGGGAGACCTCCAAGTGCAATAAGAACCATCTCTCGATCAGATATTGCTTCCCCAATAGCTAGGAGGTTATTTCTGATTTCAGTGAGCCTCATAAAATAGGATTGAATAGATTCATCCTTACCCTTCTTGATATTCTTCAATTGATTCTTGAAGAAGAGGATTTGATTAGCAGTGCTAGCCCTGAACATGCTCACCAGCTTATCATACATCTCCTTAGATGTCTTCAGCTCAGAAATGTAAGCAATCAAGTGCTTATGAATAGAATCCTGGATAATCATCTTTGCTTTGATTTCTCCTTTTCTATACTTCGTCTTCGTGGCAGCAACTGCATTTGATGGAGGCTGTTGAATATTCCCCTGTACATAGTCCATGACATCTTGATATTCTAGCGCCAAATCCAAGGACATCTTCCATACATGATAATCAAACTTATCAGTGAATTTATCATCAACTTTGAAACCCTTGTAGGTTGAGGAGGCCTGTAATATTCCTATTTAGGAACAGCTCATGAATCATGCACTTAAAAATGCATTTTCAGAAAAATATGCTTTAAAACAGGAAAATAACTCTTGGATCCTTTAGATCAGACAATAAACAAACTAAATCCGAGATTTGAGCTGAAACAAATAAGACTAGGTGGGTTAAACAGATCTCCCACACCTAGTTATCTTCAAGAGAAGGCCCAATGCGGGGCTGCAGCAAAGTAAAACGCTCTATTGAAAGTGCAGAGAGCTATCAGTGCATAAAATGTGCTGATAGACACTCAGCAACTGATTTCAAGTACAGTAGCAACTTAGATCTGAATTTAGGATCCAAAAAGGAGGGAAAAGCAGTGATTTTGACTCTAAAATAGATGTATTCATAAATCTGCGTAAAATTAAGGGAAATGGCGGGAGGTTATTTTAAATTAGGTCTTGAGGGACCTATGCTTCGAATTTCAGCTCAAACAAAGCATTCTAGCTATGTTAAACAATTCCTCCATCCCCAGATATGCTTAAAAATGCTGATTTCCCATGACTTTGAGTATGCAGAAAATGGCTGAAGCATGCAGTGCGTAATTTCTGAAGACATTAGACAAAATATGTCTGAAACATCAGATCTGAAGTTTATTATAACTGAGCATGAAGAAAAATGGAGATTCAGCTCCTTTTATACATCAAATAGATCAAACAGCAAGGGGATTTCATGAAAGAACACATACAAGTATCAGATCTACAGAATATGGATCTGAAAAATGCAGAATCACTGAAACTCTGAATAGATGAGCTGAAATATACAGAATTACAGAAGAGGCTGAGGTACAAACTTTCCGGAAGAAAGGATGGCCCTTCCTCAAGGAAATGAGTACCAAGATGATGGCCAAGATAAGGCATGAATCAAAAAATGATGAGCTATCGGGTGGTCACCATACTCATTTAAAAGCAACCAAAGCAACAAGAAGTCTCGTTGCCTTCTTTCCTCCTCATGTGTATCATGAAACCAAACCATACTAATGGACATATGATATGTCACATCAGCCCAATACAAAGTATCATCATCAATGCACATCATGAGATCAAGATGCCAAATTTTACACAATGCAAAACACATAGACATAGGAGATGTCATGTGGTGGCCATACTCTCTCAAGTGAATGGTACATGCCTTCTCTTGCTGCAACATAACATTGAAATTCAAGGCATGATTCAGAAAATGATGAGCTATTGGGTAGTAACCATACTCACCCAAGAGCAGCCATAGCAATAAGGGCTTTTGCAGCCTTCTTGCCTTATCAATATGTGGATCATGGAGCAACAACAACACAATGATGGACATGTGAAATGTCTCATCAACATAGTACAAGCAAGCTCCCTCATACCACATCATGTGGGAGTCATCCCTCCTCCCAAGCCAAAGTTCATGCATGAAAGATACCTCCCACAGAAATTCATGTGGATAAATGAGACATATTTCAAACATGGGTAAATACATGGACATGAGATTTAACATGTGATGTCCAAACTCTCCTTTTAACAACCACATCAACCATGCTTCCTTTTCATATACTCTATTAATGATGCATAAAACATGAGTTGAGAGAATGAGAAACTTTGGGTAGTGATCATGCTTACCCCAAAGAAACTAGCTTTGCCATGCCTCCTTATTCATTTCATGACCATTCTTCAAGGCATAGATCAGAGAAATAGGTGCCTTTGGAGAGTGATAAGATTCTCCCAAGGGCAACCAGCGTAACCAAGCTTGCTGGCCCATATATGTCTGCAAGTGATCATGTGATCTCTTACTCATCCTCCTCATCCACTCACTCCAATATGGAAGATGAGTGATGTGCTGCATAATCATGGCATCCTCCCTTTGTAGAATACCATCTCCTTTGAACCAATGAAGAACCTTGCATCTCATGAAATATTGAAATGCATCTCTGTTGAGATTTCTTAGTGAGACCTCTCTCCCATCTATGGCCTTCCAAAACCAGTGAGGCTCTGAATCTACGGTAAGTAGAAGTCTCTCTTTGAGTTGTAGCATGCTCATTGAGAGAGTGTCATCTAGAGGGGAGAAAATGTTTCTCATCTCAGGATGTCTACTCTTCATCTTCTTCTTCTCCATTGCCCCAAGGTTGAAGATGCCTCTAGAGTGCTCCAAGAGAGATGAAGCCTCTTTTGTCACAGTCACCAAGTGACAGCGCTGTAGATCTACTTAGTGGTGCATGTACTGTCTCAAAGCAAGTTTCATTACTGATCTCACAATCAGCCATTGAACATAGGATAGTACTAATCCCCTTTCTTGAGACCCTACATCTCAACCCAAGAGGTTGCATGCAACTCAACAATGATGCATAGGGATAGTTTCCAATCTCCTCCTTGATTAGATCAAGGGTCCTTTGCGTTGTGACATATCTTTGCTTCAAATCAGCATTTTGATTTAATCCTTGGCTATGCATTAATCTTGAAACAATATGTGCTGAAATTTCATGCATACCTTGGATCAACTGATATGTGGGAACCTCTTGACAGAACACAAGAGTTCCTCCATCCGGATCAATGATGCCTCCAACTTCTAGCAAGAATGATGGTCTTCTTCCTTCAAGCATACCAGCACTGGTATCTTCCTCTTCACTTTGAAACCCTTTAGGAGTTTCTTTGCATCTCTCTCCTTCATTGCTATACCTCTCACCTTCCTCAAAGAAAGTGAGCATAGTAGATCTATGAGGAGATCTAGGATTCTCCGGTCTTTTGCTTTGCTGATAGGAAGTGTTAGGGCTTCCTTCTTCTTCTTGAAACCTTATGCAGGTCTCACTGCAGCTTGCTTCTTCTCGAAACCCTCTAGGAGTCTCGGTGCATCTTCTTTCTCTCTTCTGATTTACCTTTTTGGAGAGGCTCTTCTTATATCTTAACACTGATGAGAGTAAACTCATCCTCTCCTTCATTCTGATCTCTGTTTCTTCTCCTCTTCTTTGATACCGCTGTAAAGTTCCCTTTTCAGGAATACCAAAATTCTATTCCAGAGATTGATTGCAGGGGCATTCATTGGATATGTCACCTTTGAAAACAGGATGAGATCCAGAGGCTACCTGGCCATCTGCAGACTCTGTCTATAGAGCTTGAAATATTCCTCCTTCAAGGAGTCAGCACTTTGGCTTGAAGCCACAGGCTGAGCCAAAGATCTTGCTCTGATACCATTGTAATATTCCTATTTAGGAACAACTCATGAATCATGCACTTAAAAACGCATTTTCAGAAAAATATGCTTTAGAATAGGAAAATAACTCTTGGATCCTTTAGATCAGACAATAAAAAAACTAAATCCAAGATTTGAGCTGAAACAAATAAATCTAGGTGGGTTAAATAGATCTCCCACACCTAGTTATCTTCAAGAGAAGGCCCAATGAGGGGCTGCAGCAAAGTAAAACGCTCTACTGAAAGTGCAGAGAGCTATCAGTGCATAAAATGTGCTGATAGACACTCAGCAACTGATTTCAAGTACAGCAACAACTCAGATCTGAATTTAGGATCCAAAAAGGGGGGAAAAGCAGTGATTTTGACCCTAAAATAGATGTATTCAGAAATCTGCATAAAATTAAGGGAAATGGCGGGAGGTTATTTTAGATTAGGTCGTGAGGGACCTATGCTCCAAATTTCAGCTCAAACAAAGCATTCTAGCTATGTCAAACAGTTCCTCCATCCCCGGATATGCTTAAAAATGCTGATTTCCCATGACTTTGAGTATGCAGAAAATGGCTGAAGCATGCAGAGCGTAATTTCTGAAGACATTAGACAAAATATGTCTAAAACATCAGATCTGAAGTTTATTATAACTGAGCATGAAGAAAAATGAAGATTCAGCTCCTTTTATACATCAAATAGATCACCCGGCAAGGGGTTTTCATGAAAGAACACATACAAGTATCAAATCTACAGAATATGGATCTGAAAAATGCAGAATCACTGAAACTCTGAATAGATGAGCTGAAATATACAGAATTACAAAAGAGGCTGAGGTATAAACTTTCCGGAAGAAGGGATGGCCCTTCTTCAAGGAAATGAGCACCAAACTAGGGTAGAAACCCTGTTGCAGCAATGCACTAGAAAATAACGCAGTTTCTGGAGTATACTGCGTAGTTGATGTTGGAAGGTCCTTTGGCCTGATGCCAAGATCTAAAACTAAAGCTCAATGCTTCCTCACTAATCTTCCAGAGAAAGGAATGCTCCCTTTTCTGCAAAACTAGATTTGGAAGTGGTGTTGAAAACCCCTCACTGCAACACCCAGCAACACAGTATTATTCTGCTGCAGAAATAACGTTGTCTTGATGGAGGATGCTTGGCCTCAAGCCTAGATGTGAGGCATTTCAGAACATACTCCTTCAAGAGCTCCTCAATGAAGGAGGAGGAATTCCTAAACAGGAAATTCCTCTCTCTAGCTACACAGCCAGAGATTTTGAGTTGCCCAAGCAATCTCAAAATCAAATTATCTTCAACAACCTTTTCTTGTGGCCTTCCTCTTCATTTTATAACATTAGGGCTTAGAAAACCCTAAACCACCTCTAATGAGTTAACCCTTTTCACATGAAGGGTCTCCATCTAAAACTGCGCTGATCCATAAGGAGGTTCAATGCATCTAGACACTCTTGTGATTTGGTCCTGTTGACCTAGTCAACCTTCTTCATTCCTTTTCACACCTAAGTGTATATTGAAATGGCTCAGATTTGTCCATGTTCACATTGGGCATTGATTTAATTTGCTGATTAGGAGTTTTAGAGTTTCTCCTGTATACTTTTATTCATGAGTTAAGCAAACTGAAATTAAAATGCAATATTCCCATTAGCTGCAAAAATTGGGAATATTACAAGGCCATTTGTCCGTGATAGGATTTCTTCCTTCAGAGATAGCTTCTAACACCAGCTTGGACTCTTGGACTTTGTCTTCACCTCTGCTCTGATTCCATGTTAAATTTAGATAACAATGGTGTTCTATGCTTGATGCACTTTTACTTCAATCTTTCTTAGGCCCAATAAAAATAAACATGAAAGTAAAATGTCGATAGAACACAATAATAGATCAATAGAAGACAAGCCAAATATATATCAAATTTACAATTCCTTTTGTCCAACAAAGATATGAGATATTGTTGCGTTACGGCGGTCAACAGGATGCTTCAACCAGCATAGTCTTCCTCAGTCAGCCAACACTTCATGTGTCACACCTACAACTCTCACAGACAGGTCATCACAAATCAACGCAGGTCAAACTAAGGACAGTGCAAAAAAGTCAACGCATGCATCAGCAGAAAATTCAACGCAACAAACTAGGGCTTCAGTCAAACAACCCGGAATTCCTCGATTTAAGTTTATTAGGTGTACGGCCTCCTAAAACCGGATTTTCTATAGAAGATTGAGGTCAAACGACCAAGGGTTGACCACGATCAACGCTGCAGCAGAAATCCCTAAACAGATCAGCACAGAAAACAACAGCTTCGCTCCACACGTGTGAGGGGATAAAGGCCTCCAAAGGCTATCAAACCAATCAGATCACAATGAGAGAATGTGTGATGAGTTGATGATGAAATGACCTCCAAGTCTCTCCAATTTATATCCATAAATGAGGGTGTGTGACACATCTATTAGGCATGTGAGCCTACATTACAAATCTGGCCGACCTTGCACATGTGGAAAAATAAATTCAAAATAAATGTTCTACTCATCCGATCAAGATGATCTTTAGATCAATCTTGCACCTCTCCGAAAGAGGAATCCAACAAAAATATGACCATTTTCATATGAGCAGTGCAACATGGAGTTTGGACCTAGTTGCCCAAAATTAACATTTATTTCTCCTACTTATTCTTACAATAAGTTATTTATATAATTATTCCAGTAAATTTTGAAATAAACACTACTGCAGTAGCCACTCATGTATATGCAGAGAACAGAATAGTAGAAAATACAAGCATAAGAATAATCACAAAGAAACAATTATTTTTGGACAATTGTCCCTAGAAAAACCCAATGTGGGAAAACCGGTGCAACAAATGAGAGTTTATATTATTCTTCAGCTGCGAAATCTTTACAAGGAAAGTTTGACAGAAACAACTGAGAAAACTTCTCGAGATACACCTAAGAGAATTTTCTACAGTTCTTGGAAGAATTTCTGACACCCAAGGGATTCACGAGCCCTCCCCACATCACTTTGCGTCTCTCCTGCATGCCCCTCTGCGCAAAGCCAGCATATGCTTGCGTCAGCACTGCATGAGGCCTCTGCGCTGCTCCTGCATGCTGTTTCTATGGTCTTCTGCTGCCTTCTTCCCTCGAACCCTAACACTGCTAAAACCATTTGCTTCCTTCGCCCTTCAAATCTCCCTCTGAAATCGAATTTTATTCCTTCATAATCGACTTCCCTCGAGTTACTGAACCTTGCCTGACTTGCTTTCCAAATGACCCTCAAACCTTATTTTATAATTTTAGCATTGATGAATCAAAGACCCAGATTAGAAGTCTAATCAATGGCTAAGATTAAAACTTGACTTGATCTTCGTTCTCTAGAAGATTCACACTGTTTTATTGATACCCATTAATTATTCAATTTCCCTAAGTTTAGAATTAGGGTTTCCATTAAAATAATTAATTAATTTAATAAAACATGAACTAAGTGGAATTTCCACAAACGGCTTCTGGGTTCTATGGAATACTGATGTCTAAGGCTCCTTACCAAATTTGAGACTTAAATCACTTTCTGATGCTACAAAAATTCAGCAGCAACTAGAGCTACAATAAATCAAATGGTAGTATATCGAGCAACAGGTGCAAAAATCTCATCATTGTCTACTCCATCTTTTTGAGAGAAACCTCTAGCCACAAATCTAGCTTTATATTTTTCAATACTTCCATCTGCACCTGTTTAATTTTGTATAACCACTTAGAAGTCACAACAGACTTATCTTTGGGTCTTGGAACTACTTTGTTGAGATTTTGGGTAGCATCAGATGTGCTCTATCTTGGGTTTGAATGTGTGTTTTTACCATTATTGTTGCATTGGGTTGAGGGCTTTTTTTGGTCAAAAATTCAAAATGTTGTTTGTAAATTTTAATTTCATTTGTTTAACTTGCAATTCTTCTTGTGCCCTAATTTCAAACTTCAACTTTACATTAAAACTCAAGATTCAACAAAGATACAAACATGCTAAGGAATTGCACCCTCTGTGGGAATTTGGTGAACCTGATGGAGGGTTTAACAGATTAAATTTGAGTTGCAAGTTATGTGGGCATCATTTGACAGGGGGTATACAGATTGAAGTTCCACCTTGCACAAATTCCTGGACATGAGATAGGGCCTTGCACAAATACAAATCCAGAAATCATCCGTGGAGCCCTCAAATCATTGGAAGAAATAGAGACAACCAACGTTATCAAGGCCGCTCTGAAGATTCAAATGGCGGGATTGGGAGGTGACGGTGAGAGTGGTAATAGTTATTCTTCAGCATCAACATATACACTCAACCCCATAGCTGCCTCATTATTTTTTGTTCATAGAACCACACCTGGTGCACAACTCTTAAAAAAAGTGAGAAGAAAGAAGCTGACACGTTATTGGGCAGCTGTCTTCTTTGGAGTGATATTCCTTTCAGCATTGCCAGAAACAATCCATTTTTCCAGTCTACGGTTGATGTTATTGCTATTGTTGGCTCGAGGTACAAAGCCCCTTCATACGATGACTTTAGAAGGAGCATTCTTCAGAATGAAAAGGTTGAATGCACTATGAGATTGGACGAGTTTAGGAGTTCATGGGCACACACAGGATGCACTGTGATGTCAAATGGTTGGACCGATCAAAAGGGCAAAACCCTTATTAATTTCTTGGTTAATTGTCTCAAGGTGACAATGTTTATGAAATTTGTTGATGCGCTTGCACATATCAAAGATACATGGTTATTATGTGATTTGTTGGACGTGTTCAGTCAGGAGGTGGGTCCATAACATGTTGTCCAAGTCATATGCAAATTATGTTGTTATTGGAAAGATGCTTATGGGGAGACATCCTAACTTATTTTGGACACCTTGTGTTGCACACTGCATTGATTTGATGTTGGAAGACACAAGAAAAATTCCTTTTGTAAATAATATAGTTGAATCATAAAAAAACATTACAAAATTTATATATAATCATGCATTTGTGCTTCATTTGATGAGAACATTCACCAACAACAAGGAGTTGGTACGCCCTACCATTACACGGTTCGTCAATAGCTTCATATCTCTTCAATCCCCCCTGAATTCTATGTGGGATGTGAAGAGAATGTTTCTTCCAAAGGAGTGGTGTGCTTTGTCATATAGCTGCAAACCAGAGGGAGAGGGCGTATGCAAGCTAGTTTCATACCAAGAAAGCTTACGGGCGGGAGTGCAAGAAGTGTGTAACATTACTAAACCTTTGGTAAAGGTTTTTCGATTAGTTGATGGAGACAAGCTCGCAATTGGCTACTTGTATGAGGCCATGGATGGAGCCAAAGAATCCATTCGCAACTACTCTAATGATAAGAGGGATGAGGGGTTTGAGAAACAACAACTCATATGGACAATGATTGATGAGCGATGGAAAATAGCACTCCATCATCCCATTCATGCTACAAGAATCTACCTGAACCCCACATTTTCTTACTCATGTGGTTTCTCAGTTGATGCTGAGGTCATGGATGGATTCTTCACTTTTGTTTAGAAGATGGTGACATCTCCAGAAGAACTTGCAGAAAATTCCAAAGAAATGGAGATATACAGGATGGCAGGTGGAACATTTAGCTTTGACATGGCTATCCATGATACGAAAACCAAAATGCCAGGTAAGTTTTAGTTTATTAATATTTCAATTTTCAAAATTCGTTGTCTCTTCATACTTTGCTTAAACTTTCAAATTTCAATTTTTTTCTTATGTTTATCTTATTTGTTGTAGATGCATGGTGGAGAAGCTATGGTGGCAGAGTACCCAATCTCCAAAGGCTTGTCATTCAAGTGCTCATCCAAACATGTAGCTCCTCTGGATGCAAGCGCAATTGGAGTGTATTTGAAAATATACACACTAAGAAGGACAATGAGTTAAAAATATTCCAACTAAATGTGCAAAATCTCCAAAGAAATGGAGATATACAGAATGGCAGGTGGCACATTTGGCTTTGACATGGATATCCATCATAGGAAAACAAAAATGTTTGGTAAGCTTTAATTTGTTAATATCTCAATCTTCGAATTTCATTGTCTCTTCATACTTTGCCTAAACTTTCAAATTTCAATTTTTTTCTTATGTTTATCTTATTTGTTGTAGATACATGGTGGAAGAGTACCCAATCTCCAAAGGCTTGCCATTCAAGTGCTCATCCAAACATGTAGCTCTTATGGATGCGAGCGCAACTGGTGTGTATTTCAAAAAATACACACCAAGAAGGGCAATGGGTTAAAAATATTCCAACTGAATGTGCAAAAATCTCCAAAGAAATGGAGATATACAAAACGGCAGGTGGCACATTTAGCTTTGACATGGCTATCTATGATAGGAAAACCAAAATGCTGGGTAAGCTTTAATTTGTTAATGTTTCAATCTTCAAATTTCATTTTCTCTTCATACTTTGCTTAAACATTCAAATTTCAATTTTTTTTCTTATGTTTATCTTATTTGTTGTAGATGCATGGTGGAGAAGCTATGCTTGCAGAGTACCCAATCTCCAAAGGCTTGCCATTCGAGTGCTTGGGCAAACATGTAGCTCCCCCAAATGCGACCGCAACTAAAGTGTATTTGAAAAAAACACATCAAGAAGCGCAACAGGTTAAAAATATTCCAATAAATTTTTTGAATTCATTAAATAATAATTTTTTATAATTATTAATTTATTATTTCTAGTTTATTAATTTATGACCCTCGTATAGGTTGGAGTCCCAGCGAGTTAATGACATGGTCTACGTCTACTACAATGTTCGATTGTGGGTGAGGCAACTTGAGAAGACACTTGATGTGGAGGCCATCTCATTGGATGAGATTGTCACCATTGTTGCATGTAGGGTTGATGTTGAGAGGCCTATCATGGAGTCGGCTCCTGATTGGTTAGAGGGGGAGGTAGCAACTGCAGAGGAGGAGAAGGTGACACCACCTACCATGGTCACTAGTAGAAGACGTGTTCTACCTCTTATAGCTCCTAGTTCTTCAACTTCTAGAGTACAACAGAGTCCATTGCCAGTGCCAGCCCCAACGCCTTTTTCATCTAGAGGGAAAGTTGTTGCATTTTCTCGCAAGAGGGGCAGAGGAAATCAATAGTATTAGTTATTTGGTTCATTTCATTGTATACGATATTATGATTCATGATATGAGATACATTATTATATTTTTTGTTGATATTTTAAGGCCGAGTCGAGACTTAGGACTTAGTATTCAGGACATGATTCAATGTTATGTGTGATGTAACACTAGACATGATATTACACATCTTATATATTAGTTCTCTTTTCATATTTATGTGTCAATTCATTTATTTTATGTTGTGGATGCTTTAGATATCAAAAAAAATGAAAAAAAAAAAAAAAAAAAATTTGTATTTGCCGATTATTACCGAATTTTTCCCATTTCGGACCCTCACTGATTTAATCCCGATCGTGATGTTCGCAACATTGAGGAAAATAAAGGGTGGTAATAATCAGATAATAGTGATATAGAATTTGGGGGGTCTTTCTTTTTTTCAATCTCCCCTCCTGAAATTTTGTGTTGGATCCACAGATCGGTTCAGAAAGGAACTGCCATTCTGGTCCAGTTCAGCAAATGGTTTGAGGTCACCAATATGTGGACCATTCAAGCCCACAATGGGTTTCGTTCTGAACCAGCAGTTCTGATAACTTTGAGCCTAACTCAGCCTAATCTAGGAATACGAAGTATGCTTTCTCTTGGTGAAAGGCTTTAACACCTATTTTAAATCAGTTGTCATTGGCATAATTAGGGAGCATATAGGTTTCAATTAGTTCACAGAATTGGGAAGTCTATTCCCCATCTAGGATTCAAACTTGGAATCATCCAATTCCTGGCTCCAGGGATGGTGGGGAAAAAGTACATGGCCCCATTTTTAATATACGCAGAAACACTGGAAAAAGTGTTAAAAGTGTGCTGAAATGCTAGAAAAACTGTTGGTGTGCTGAAAGCAGAAAAACACCTCAATTTCTAACTTCTCTGGTTGAGCTCTGATGGATCTAAACCCATCATCAAACACCCTGAAATGGAAGTCCCACTTTAAGTATTAAATTTTAAAGTTAATGAGAATTCCAAAAAGGGCGACAACTTCTTTTTAATAATTTTCCTGTGTTTGTTATTGTGGGGTTCTTGGTGAATCATTTAAGTTTGTTTGTGGGTCTGAAATAGCCCTTTCCAAATGAAAACACATTTGAAATGCAAGTCCATCTTTCAGTAGCATTCAGAATGTGTTTCCATGTTTTAGGAAATGGAAATAGAGAGAAGCCCATGTTAAAAAGTTGTACCTGGGAAAGTTTTCCTTTCTAAAGGTTGTAGTGCCTAGGATTTTGTGGGCCCCCCTAACATTAGTTTCATGTAAAGTGAAATTAAAAGTTGACTTAGTGACTTTAACGTAAAATAATTTGGGAGGTTTAATACAATGCTGGGATAATCACTATCAGGATTAAATTCGCGAGGATCCAAAATTCGAAAAAAATTCGTAAAAATCGGCAAAAAATCAGCAAACTAAAAGAATACAAAAAAATCATTTTCTTTAAATTTTTTAGTATCTAAAGCATCCACAACATAAAATAAATGCATTGACACATAAATATCAAAAGAGAACTAATATATAAAATGTGTAATATGTCTAGTGCTACATTACACATAACAGTTAATCATGCCCTGAATCCTAAGTCCTGACTGAACCTCCAAATATCAACAAAAAATATAATAATGTATCTCATATTATGATTCATATACAATGAAAAGAACCAAGTAACTATTGATTTCCTTGCCCCTCTTGCAAAAAAATGTAACAACTTTCCCTCTAGATGAAAAAGGCCCTGGGGTTGGCATTGGACTCTGATGTCCTCTAGAAGCTGGAGAACTGGGAGCTATAGGAGGTAGACCATATGCTCTACTGGTGACCATTGTAGGTGGTGTCACCTCATCCTCCTCCTGTTGCTCTTCCTCCTCCTCCTCCTCTGCAGTCGCTGTTGATTTTTGGGTAGCATTGGATGTCCTCTAGCTCCGAAATTTTGTGGAGGGGCTAGAACATATGAGATCTCCAAGACCCAAAAATCGTTTGGAGAAATTCTACCCGGAGTGAAAGCTATTCAAATAATTAATTATTTTTAATGGAGCCCAAGTTAAACCTTAGGGAATTAAAATAATTAAAGTGAATTAATTTAAACATGTGGGTGAGAAGCTTCTAAGTGACGAGGATCAAGTCTAATTTAATCTTAGCTGTTGATTAAGGATTAGATCACAGTCGTTGATTCATCAGCATAAAAAGTATAAAGGAAGTCTTGAGGGTCAGTGGGAGAACACACATAGTGAATCAAGAGATCGAATTCTTTTGACGAAGCAGTGCTCAGATGAAGATAAGATCTAAGTGATTCAGTTGCAGCGAGGAGCAGAAGCAATTATTGGTCGAAGGACCAAGAGTACATAGCAGAGCAAGGGCAGCAGAGACAACAGAGGAAGCAGTGCAGCCACTAGGAGAGGTGATGCAGTCCACAAAAAGGGTGACGCAGGGCTCACGTAGGGGCAGTGTAGAGCATCCGAGGGACAGTATAGATATAGCTGAAGATTGGGGATTCTGAGCCAGGAGGGCTAAGACTCGATATTATGAGAGGCAGATCAGCGCAGAGAAGGGGTGGTGCAGTCCTCAACCAAACCCACAGAGGCCTACACATCTACTACGCGGAGGCAGCTTGAGTTTCACTAGTTTCTGATCCAGATCAGCAGGGACTTGCAGTGTGAGGTAAAATCAATATTTTATTTGTCTGCCGAGGATTTTCTCTGTTGGGTGAGCCGGATTTTGTCACCCTAGTTGTACTCAGAATACTGTTGCTTAATAATACAAACCCTCATATCTGTAGCACTGATTTTCTCGCATTGGGTTTTTCTGGGGTAAATTGTCCAAAAATAAGTGTCCTTTGTATGGATGTCTCATTTATTTTTCAGTTCTTTAACTGTATATTGGTGTAGGCTGCAGTGTATTTACATTAATATTTTTCCTGAACTATTCAAAAAAATAACTTGTTAAATATAAACAAGTAGATAATGTAAATTAGTTTTTCTGCAGTAGGATTTCTGGTTTAGATTCAGAAATTTTCACATGGAATCAAAGCGATTACAGATCAAGAAGGACTGAAGTCATCAGCAAAAGGACATAAGAAAGTCTACAGTGGGAAAGTAGCTGTCCCGACTGACTGCGCAGTCCTAGGCCGGAGAGGCAGAGGAAGGGTGACGCAGTCACTTGGGATCAGGCAGAGCCTGCATTAGCCTGATAGGGTGACATTGTAGCTGCAAAAGGCAGTACAGTGCTTGTTGGGTCAGCGCAGAGGCTATTGAATCTCAAATTTCTGGATTGTCGTGAATGGAGGTGCAGTACAGTTTCTTGATGGAGTTGCTGGTGGGGCACTGATTCTGTTGGTGCAGAGCAATGTCTAGCGGGGTTGAAGCAAAGTAGAGGGAAGTAGTTCCTCAGAAGATTTCTTGCCAAAGAATTCTAGATCTAGTGTTGAGCAGCAACAAAGGAAGATCAAACAGGAGTGGTTCGACATCTGTTGGCAGAAGAATTTCCATGAAGGAAATTCAGAGGGAGCTTGTTCCTTATAGGGTTTATAGCGCCAAGAAATCCATATCCGAGTTTTGTTGGGGCAGCAAAGGAAGAGGGAGAAAGGGAATTGTTCGACACTTAGTTGAGCAGAGATGGTTGTAAATGGACTGAGAGATCAAGACAAGTTGGTTGGAGCATCCAAATTTTTCATCTAGAAGGCCAGGATCCTAGCAGTTTTGGATGAACATCGCATCAAGGATCATGCCTTGAACACTATTGTTGTTCCGGTTGATGTTGATCCTCTCAAGAAGTACGAGGAGGCTCAGGGAAAAGAAAAACGCATGATCATGGACGGAGTCAAGGATCATGTGATCCCACATATTGCTGAGAAGAACACATCAAGAGAAATGTGGGAGGCCTTCACCACTATATACCAGGGATCTTTCGTTCAGCGGAAGATGTTTCTTGAGAACCAGCTGAGATTATTTCAGATGCAGAAAGGAGAAGAGATCGACCCCTTCCTCATTAGATTGCAAGGGATCTGAGATCAGCTATCTTCTGTAGGGGCTACACCAGATGTTAGGCTTATGGTCAGGACTTCCCTGAATGCAGTCACTGAACACTGGGAGACCTTTGTCCAAGGCATTTTGGGCAGGGAAACTCTTCCAACCTGGGAAGAGATGTGGGAAACTCTTCGATAAGAAGAGCTCAAATGGTGGACCAAGGCAGGAAGTAGCAGCAAAGGGATCAAAGTCAAGGAGGAAGAGGAAGATGCGGCTCTCTCATCTAAGGGACAACAAGGGCAGCAGAGAAGGAAAAAGAAGGACCTCTCGAAGGTCAGATGCTTCAGATGTGGGGAACTAGAACATTTCACCACGCAGTGCCCTCTAAAGAAGAAGGGCAAGGAAGAATCTGATTCGAAGGCTGCTCCAGCTCAGGCTGATGAGGGTGATGATGATGAATGTGCCATGAGTGCTCATGCACCTAAGAAGTGAGGCAATATGGAGTTGTAGATCAACTACATGAAAAAAGTGGGGCAGGATCATGGCTACTTGGGAGCGGCAGCGAAAACGGGGAGCGAGAGCGCAAGCAGGAGCGCCATTTTCAAAAGCTCCCAATCCGGGAGCGTTTCGGGGAGCATTTTATATATATATATATATATATTGATGCATACATGTCAACAAAAGCATGTAGAATGATGAACTAGACATAAAAAAACATAAAAACATAGATTGAACCATATAACATCAATCATCTAGAAATTATAATCTTCATCAACCATGCCCACAAGTTAGAAACATACAACATATTGACTCTTGAGTCTCATGATTCATTAATCTTAAAGTTTCAAGCTTTCAAATTTCAATATATAACATTTATCATCATTGATATATATCATTTATCATCATTGATTCATTGATTTCAAAATTCAATAGATAACATTTATCATCATTGATTCATTGATCACCATAGTTGTACTTGTAAGCTAAGTGTAACCAATAACAATTACAACAAATAATATTTAACATGAAATGAAATGTTATAAAATGAAACGAAATGAAACAACTTTCAACTTTCATGAAGCATCATATTCATAATTCATAATGACTTATAAACTTATAAATGCCAACTTCAAAGTTTCACCTTTCAAATTCAAACTTCAAACTTAAATTGTCATATATTGTTTACAAAAATTATCATAGTAAATATGAAAGAGTCAAGTTTCAATTGTTCAACAGTTATAAAAAGTTAAAAACTACTAAAAAATAGAAAAGACTAGTAAACTGTAAATCTATTTTATCTATTGGTTAGCCCCTTGCCACGCCCACAAGAAATGTCTAATTTGTGAGAACCACGAGGCAATGGTGGTCTTCTAGTAGTCTCCTGAGTACCACGGCCATAATTAGAAGGCGGAGGGCCACGTAAGGATGTAGGTGCAAGCTGAATCTGCAAAGGAACAATAGCAAGAAATCGAACATTGGCACTGGCACCCGCACTGCTACTGGATGGTAGCACTGGCCCTGGGTGTGGCGGTGGCATGGTTGTTGTTGCTTCATCATCATCCCTCAATAGTTTTGCCTCCAATTCTTCCATATGTACAGTCTCGTCCTCCAAATTATCATCCTCTGCGTTGTTGTCCCAAACTTTATATGATTGATCCTCATAAGCCCGATCACAATAATGACTCAACAACCTCAAGTTGTAGTGCACATAAACCAAGATTTCTGCTCGGTTTTCATTCAGCTTGTTTCTTCTGACATTATGGATGAAGCTGTAGGAGCTCCAACACCTCTCTGCATAAGAAGTACTTACAACTTGTGAGAGAACTTTGTTTTCCAACTTTGGCAAAAGTCCCATGCCGCCATATGCTTCCCACCATGTGAGAGCATTAAATCTGTCTCTATCTTCCATTACATGGAAAGAACCAAAGTTAACAGTGCAACTGAAGCATCTGCCTAATTCAAGGCGCAATCTAGCACACTCCTCCCTGTCGAGAACCAACTTGTCTAATGCTTTCATGTATCCCTCTTGTACCTCTGGATCTGTGTGAGGTTTGATCCTAACCCAACCTCCAAGTGCAAGTTGGCCCAACCAAGATGGAGAGTAGTATTTTGGCATAAGGATATACGCCAAGGCATGTAGTGGAACATTAAGTTTATTCCATCATGCAAACACACAGTCGTGAATCATTGAATACAAGTTGGGATCATTTTCCTTAATAACATCTTTTATTTGCCCCAACATGCTATCCATCTGCTCATACACTTCCCCAATCACTAGTTTATCTATATCTGAAAAGCGAATTATGTGATAAATGGGCTTGGTGAAATTCAAAATATCCCTCACACGTGCCCAAAACAAAGGATCAAGAGCGATCTCCTCCACCTATTCAAAACCTTGCCTGTCAACTATTGTTGCTGCCCTGTCCTTTAATACCTGCCAGTGTGGACTTGACACCATGGTTGCCAATGACTCTCTTACCTTCAAAAGGCGCCTGAAGGTGAGGTAATAGCTAGCAAATCTAGTCTTTGCTATCTTCAACAACTCCAATCTTGAGTGAGCACGGAAAAGCCCATGGGTATTGCTATGATTTGTAATAAATTTTATCATTTTTTTACCTCTCTTGTAGAAATCACCAAGCCATTTGTATTCAGTTGTTTGTTTTTAATTATATCATGCATCAAAAGGTTCATTGCGTGAACCAAACACCCAAACCAAAATATGTTGGGGTATTTTTCCTCAATAATTGCTCCCACTGCCTTACAATTAGTAGCATTATCAGTAATGACTTGGACGACATTGTATGGCCCAATACGTTCAATTGTTTCAAGTAATGGTTCTATAGTGTTAATGTCGGTCTTGAACTTGTCTAAATAATCATATGCTGAAAGGAATATTGCACCACTAACAGACATAGCAAGAACACTTATCAATGGCTTTCCTTTTACATTTGTCCATCCATCAGATACAATGGAGACCCCATGGTCATTCCAAGAACTTCTCATTCTACTCAAAGAATGAGTTATTTTCGCTTTTTCATGATCAAGTCCCACGGTTTTGGCCTTGTCATACCCAGGGCTCTTGTATCCTTTGGGGGCATCATTAATGGCAAAATCCATTTCATGCCAATAAGGTGAGCGAAGAACATTGGATGGTACCCCACATGCATAGAAAAACCGGAAAATTTTTGAATCCACATCACTCCTAGACCCTTCATCAAAGAAATCGGATATGGTTCTACGCCTTAAAGAGATGTTTGGTCCAGGTGTGCCTCCATATCCACTGCCATGGGTGGAAGTTGATGGACTTCTTTCTCCATGATGTGATGGACTTGATGGTGCATAAGATTCAATGAAACCCCTAGATCTTTTAGATTTCTGTTAGGCAACCTCCTCTTCCTTTCTGTATTTCTCTCTATCTGTTGCTAGCACATTTACACAAATTTTGATTCCTATATTTTTATCTCCATCCCATCGCATTTTCCCACAAAGGTGCCTTCTGGCACAGGTGTATGAACCTGTGTATTCTTTATTGCAATGGGGGCAAAGAAATTTAGTGGTTCCACCCCCTTTCCCTACTTCCTGCCTCTGAACATATTTCCACAATGGTGTTTGACTTTGGTCATGTTTAGTTGGTGTCTTTGTGGCCTCATGTTCTCCACTCTCCCCTTCCTCCTCAGCATCCTCCTCTTCAAGATTTTCATCAAATCCACTATAACCCACTTCTTCATCCTCCTCTTATGGAATGGGTCTCTTTCTTCTACTCTCCAACACCATTATTACAAATAAAGGAACCAACATGAAGAAAACCCCAAGCCATATAGCCATGATGTTTCAAGTTTCAAGTTTCAAGTTTTTAGCCTGCAAAAAAAAGGAGGAATGACAAATGAGAATAGGAAAAAATGCAACATAGAAAAAAACAATTCAATTTTTCACTTTTAACCACATTAAAATGCAACATAGAGAAAAAAAGTCAAGTTTTCATTTTTGAACAACTTAAAAATGCAACATAGAAAAAAAAAACTAGATTAGAGAGTCCTGACTCCTACCTCTTTGTCCTTCACTCCTCCTTCCTCTCTCCAAGCTCCTTGCTCTCTCCTCTTTCTCTCTTGTAGCTTGCTCTCTCCTCTCCTCTTGCTCTCCTTGGCACTTGCTCTCTCCTTGTTCTCTTCCATGCTCTCTTGACAAACAATAAGACAAATGAGGAGAGGGAGGGCTTTTTATTACACACCCCTCCCCCCTCGCTCCCTTTCCCTCCCAAAAAAAATCGCCATCGATTTTTTTTCGCGCTCGGGGAGCGTTTTTTTGCTGGGGAGCTCCCGAATCATTTTTTTAATGGCGGGAGTGCTCGGGGAGTGTTCGCTCCCGAGCGCTCCTTGAAACGCTCCCTAGAAACCAGGGAGCATTTTTTCAAGTTCGAGAGCGCGCTCCCAAAACGCTCCCAAACGTAGCGCGTTTTGGGAGTGGGGTCGAGGGGAGGGACGCTTCCCAGCGACCTTGGGCAAGATCCTTGAGGGGCCCAAACTCTTGGATCACATATGGCTGTCAGAGCCCTTAATGATAGTAGCAGAATGAAGGGTGTCAGTTGATGCAAGGGATGATGGAGCAACAGTGGCAGAACTAGAGTGCCAAAGTCTGAAGCAGCGCAGAGCAGAGGCGGCAGCAGCAGCGCAGTGCACAGTGGTGCAGAGCAGTGCTTACGCAGTGCAGAGCAACAGCAACGCAGTGGCATCAGAGGGTCAACGTAGATTAGCAACAGAGGTAATTCCAACATCGATGAGTATTAAGACTGACCGGTATGTCAGATTTTTCAGTTGCTTAACTCTCAGCAACTGAGATGCAGTGCAACAGTTAGCAGTGGCAATGCTATGGGTAGCATGATGCGGTGTTTTGAGAGGGAGCTGCAATACAAATGTAGCAGTGACAGTGGCAGAGTCACGGGAAGCAATATAGATAGCAGCAACGCAGTGGATGAGGGGCAACAGGCCGAGCATCAACAGCGCAGAGGACCAATGTCGTGGATCAGGGTGATGCTTCTGGTGAAGAAGTATTTCTAGAGCACATTCCTCACTAAGAGGGAGTGTTGAATTTTGGGTAGCATCGTATGTGCTCTAGCTCTGAAATTTTGTGGAGGCGCTAGAACACATGAGATCTCCAAGACCCAGAAATCGTTTGGATAAATTCCACCCAGAGTGAAAGTTATTCAAATAATTAATTATTTTTAATGGAGCCTAAGTTAAAACTTAGGGAATTAAAATAATTAAAGTGAACATGTGGGTGAGAAGCTTAAAATAATTTAAACATGTGGGTGAGAAGCTTCTAAATCACGAGGATCAAGTCTAATTTAATCTTAGCCGTTGATTAAGGATTAGATCACGGCCATTGATTCATCAACATGAAAAAAATAAAGGAAGGCCTGAGGGTCAGTTGGAGAACACACACAGTGAATCAAGAGATCGAATTCTTCTGACAGAGCAATGCTCGGACGAAAATAAGATCTAAGTGATTCAGTTGCAGCAAGGGGCAGAAGCAGTTATTGGTCGGAGGACCAAGAGTACATAGCAGAGCAAGGGCAGCAGAGGAAGCAGCACAACCACCAGAAAAGGTGACGCAAGCCCACACAAGGCTGACGTAGGGGCAGGGCAGAGCATCCAAGAGATGATCCAGATTTAGCTGAAGATCAAGGTATCTGAGATGAGAGGGCTGAAACTCGATTTTCTGAGGCAGATCATCGCAGAGAAGGGGTGACATAGTCCTCAGCCAGACCCACGCAGGCTTACGCATCTACTGCGTAGAGGCAGTGCAGAGGCAGTTGGGGTTTCACCAGTTTCTGATCTGGATCAGCCGAGACTTGCAGTGCGAGATAAAACTCATTATTGTATCTGTCTACCGAGGATTTTCTCTGTTGAGTGAGCCGGATTTTGGCACCCTAGTTGTACTCAGAATATTGTTGCTTAATAATACAAACTCTCAGATCCGTTGCACCAATTTTCCCACATTGGGTTTTCCCGGGGACAATTGTCCAAAAATAAGTGTCTTTTGTATGGTTGTCTCATTTATTTTTCAGTTCTTGATCTGTATATTGGTGTAGGCTGCAGTGTATTTACATTAATATTTTTACTGAAGTATTCAAAAAAATAACTTGTTAAATATAAACACAAGTAGATAATGTAAATTATTTTTTCTGCAGTAGGATTTTTGGCTTAGATTCAGAAATTTTCACAGTTGCTACTCCCTCCACTACCTCCTCTAACCAATCAAGAGTCGATTCAATGATAGGCCTCTTGGCCTCAACCCTTCATGCAGAAGTGGTGTCAATCCCATCCAATGAGATGGCCTCCACGTCAGGTGTCCTCTCAATTTGCCTCGCCTCAGAGATTGTAGTAGACGTAGACCTTGTTGTTAAAGCACTAGGACTCCAACCTGTACAAGGGTCATCAATTATAAATTAATAATTATAAAAATAATAAATTATATTTTCTATAATTTACTGAATTCAAAAGATTGATAGGAAAAATTTTAACTTGTTGCGCTTCTTGGTGTGTATTTTTTCAAATACACTCTAGTTGCCCTCACATCCGGAGGAGCTACATATTGAGTTGAGCACTCCAATGGCAAGCTTTTGGAGATTGGGTACTCTGCCACCATAGCTTCTCCACCATGCATCTACAACAAATAAGAGAAACATAAGAAAAAAATGAAATTTGAAAGTTGAAACAAAGTATGAAAAGACAATGAAAATTGAAAATTGAAACAAACTAAAGCTTACCTGGCTCACGGATAGCCATGTCAAAGGTGAATGTGCCACCTGCCATCCTGTATATCTCCATTTCTTTAGAAATTTCAACACGTTCTATTGAAGATAATACCATCTTCTAAACACAAGTGAAGAATCCATCCATGACTTCAGTATCAAATAAGAAACCACAAGAGAAAGAAAATGCAGGGTTCAAGTAGATCCCTGCAGCATGAATGGGATGATGGAGTGTATTGTTCCATCGCTCTTCAATCAATGCCCATATCAATTGTTGTTTCTCAAGCCTCTCAATCCCCTTATCATCATAATAGTTGTGAAAGAATTTTTTGGCCCTATCCATGGCCTCATACAAGTAGCCCATTGTGGGTTTGTCTCCATCAACTAATCGAAGAACCTTTACCAAAGGTTCAGTAACGCTACACACCTCCTACACTCCCGCCCAGAAGCTTTCCTGGTATAAAACTAACCTGCATATGGCTTCTCTCTTTGGTTTGCGGCTAGATGACAAAGCACGCCAATCCTTTGAAAGAAACATTCTTTTCACATCTCACACATTGTAATATCCCCAAAGGGAAATAACCAGTAATACACAGAAATATGCCAGACAGATATATAAAACAAAATGCTGGAACCAGATCATGGAACAAGTACACATAGAATGCCAGAACACTAAGCCATTTTATTAATCTGAGAATACATATATAGGAGTACAAGATAATCAGAATGAGTGCACCTATTCTTGCCCTAGGCAAGTGGAGACCCTCTCAGAACAAATAATGGCTGCAAATAGGGACAGCGTCCTAGCTGGCTGAAGAAACTGCTATGAAGAACTGCTGCTGCAATGCACTGGAACTATGAGCTGAAGACTGAAAAGGTAGCTGATGTAAATCCTCCAGACAACCCCAGAAAATATGAAGCTGATGCTCCACCACTGAAGATCTACCAATCAAACCCTCACCAGTGAAAACGCTGTCTCTGCTAGTGACAGCGCAGAAGACAGATGAAACGCTGGCAAGAAGGGGTGTATCCAACCACAAACCCTCCAGGTGAGATAACCAACTCCTCAGGGCTGGAAACACTAAAAAACGCTGCCAAAACCCCACACAAAGACCCTACTCATCAGATCTGCGTCCTATCTCTCTGGATCTGCGCAGTCTCCAGAAGGGGTATCTCCTCTGACAAATCTCCACCAGAACTACTGCAAATTACCACTGAAACTGAAGGATGATGCTCAGAAAATAACCTTACCAGGGCAGGCACTCGAAGTCCCCCGAGGCTAAGGGTGAGATCTCCGACCGGAGACACTCAGTTTGCACTAAACAGTGCTGCAGACCGACTAAACAACCGGCGTGCTGAAGTAGACAGAAGTCTAGCTCTCAATATCAATATCAAATCATCCATGCCAAATGAAGTGGAAACCCCTCCTTTTATAGTGCTAAACTCCCTCCAAAACCTTAACTGCGTCCTTCACCCTCCTTGGCCTGCGTAGTTACCCTTGGGTCAGCGTGAGGCCTCCCCTCATACACGTGTGGACCCCCAAGGCCACCCCTTTAAGTTACAACGTCAATCAACTAGGAAAGCACTTTATTTTATAAAGTGAGATGACCCCTCTTATTTCTCACTTTATTTATTTTTTTTAGCTAAAGCGGCAAAATTAAACAAAAATGAAATATTCCAATTAGCAATGCCAATTAGGAATATTACAGTCTCCCCCGGCAAAACGTTGCTTGTCCTCAAGCAACTGAAGTGATGGATGCTGTAAAATCTGCTCGCTCTCCCAAGTGGCATCCTCATCCGGCAAAAATTGCTTGTCCTCAAGCAACGCTTGAACAAGCCTACTCTCTAGCTGATGCTCCCCACCAATACTGCAAAATGTGCCTGGGTCCCACTGAAACCTCTCTGTCTCCTGCATCACCCTGATACGTAGGGATATCTCAATGCCAGGATCCCAAACTGGCCTCTCATGGTACCAACCAATCAATAGTCCTCCCGGATCCCATCGCCACTGTGGCCAATAATCGCACAAGTCCCACGGCTCGGACTGTGCACCGCCTCTGGCTATGACTAATGCTCTAAGCAGTGAAGACCACCAGCAAGCATCAATGCTCTCGGGCTCCTGCTGTGATGTACCTGTGACTGCATATGCTGCCTCTCCAACTGCATACCAACTCATCACCTCTCTCCAATCCAAGTCCTGCCTCAATCCCATGCTGATCCTGCTCTCCTAAAATCGGGATGGAGTGCTGAAGAAATGATGTCCTGTGCTGCCCTGCCAGCCGGAATCTATAACCTCTGTTATGTCCAAGGGTCCCTGCCCGACTGTGCTCCCTACGAATAATACCGTACCATCTAGAGGGTACCAACTCATGATCTCCCGCCAGTCCATCCTAGAAGAAGAATCTGATGTAGCAACAACAACGGTATATGGAACAGGCCTGGGATGTTGCCGCCAGCCTGTAATCAACTCCCACTGCTCTACCCTGTCTGTCAATGGAAGCTGCCTGTAGAAGGAAGCCCCTCTCTCTATAATGGGCAAAAGTGGGCAAGGTATGCTGCAAGCTCCATCGATGTACTCCTGGAGAGTGCTACCCACTAAAAACGCTGCAGCTCTGCTGACTGCGAGTACATCTATCTGTGCCTCATCCCAGTGTCGACCCAGAGATGGATGCTCCAACATATCCAACAACTCCTGCTGTCTACAAGCCCCCTGCATAACAATCCCATCAACCTCCAACACCTCCAGAGGATATGGATCTGTAACAGCTGTCACCGTACTCGATGTCAATGCAGCTGACTGCTCACCCTGGACACTAGTATATAGCTCCGGTCTACTGTCACCATCCATGCATGACTTCCCTCGTTCCCCAGAAGCGACCTCAACTGATCCTATGGACTCATGTGAAAAGGAGTCCTCACCCTGGCATACAGAAGGAATGCCCTCCTGTTCTACCTCCGCCATCTCATCGGCATCGAACATGCCATCCACCCTCTCGACAAAGTGTCGATACAATGTCTAGAGCCCAGACACATACTGGGATACTACCTCTGCTGTACCCCGTATCCTCTACTCATGCATGATCTCGACATGCCCTGAGGGAAAAATGATGCATGTCTCCCTCATGACCTGCTCCCCAAGCGTAGGCCCAATGATGACTGATGTACCACCTCTGAAAGGGATCATCTCATCCCCCAACCTGTGGCTGTCAACTAGCACACCAACCCAGTGCCACTGCTGAGAAGTCTCTCGCCTAGTGTACTGAGTGTCATCCAAATATCTTGGGTGAACCTCGCGTACCCTGCTGCTCACGCCCAAAGTGCCAACGGTCAAAAACATAATCAACTGTACCTGTGAGTGATGTCGAAGCGAGTCAGGTGTGTGAGTCCCCACAGATACTGCCAAGTATCGCTCCTCTGTCTCTCCATCGATCCTGGGTGAACTACTCCCAAAGGTAAGCCTGATGTCCCTACGCATGAGTCTCTCTGGAAGGAATGCTCTAAGTCCCTGCTGTGTAGCACCGTATGCCCTCGCATACCACTGATCATCCATACACTCCTCGACATGCCACTGCACACTGAGGCATACCCCTGAATATTGCTGGATACCCCATGCTACTACTGTACCACCCTGTACCGTCTCGTGCCCTGACTGTGTCCAGAAATCTGTCACTCCCCGCGTGCTCTCAATGTGATGTAGGATACTCCTACTCCACAATGCAGTCCCACACACTATGGTACACCACCATGCTACTCCATGTCCACCGGCAATCCACCGCTCAATGCTAGAGGCTCCCACACACCCCTGGATGTGATGTCCTAGAGCTGTGCCTCTACAGGTCCGACTACCACCAATCGGTAACATCGTCTCCACCGTCATATCACTATACCTGCCGATGAAAGGATCATCACTCCAAATCCTCCTCAAGGGGTCCGAGAAGTGAATCTCCCTGTGTGTCAGTAGTGTTACCACCACTGCTCGGCTCTGCTGCGTCCTCTGTGCCCCACACAAAGGTGAAGAATCCTTGGCCCCATACAAGGTGCCATCTGGTGGCCTGCCGATGCCACCTCCCCCGACAAGCTCCTGCCAAGGTGTGCTGACCACCCCGTGATCCCGTGTATGAATGTCATGCCAAGACAACCTAGGGAGTCTGCCCATAAACTGGTTGGCCACTGGAGCTGACCGAAACCGCACATGCTCTACTACTAGGCCAACTGCACTCTCCAAGACATGGTCAGCCGACCTGCCTGGGAAACGATAGGTGATCCCACCTAAATCCCAATGCCAATCTGGGGTTCCTGTAATCCCCATGCATAGAAACTCCTGCTGAGCTACACTCAGATCCGTCAGCATCTCCATAGCTCGCTCCACCGAGTACCAACTCAATCTCTCTCCATCCAACCTCAACATATGGATGCTGTACCCTGTGCAACTCTGATCGTCTCATACCGCTATCCAAGTCAACATATGAGATCTGACTAGGTGGCTCTGCCTCTCTCTCTCCAACGGGAAGAGATGACCCAACAACACTGCTAGTCCCATCCATGCATACCTGAAGGGGAATGATCTGACACTCCAACGTGCCCTCTGGTTGTACCATTAGGGAATCCAGCTGTTCCCCAATGCGGACCAACTTGGCCGCCGACTTGGCACAAGTTACTCTCATACCCTCCAGCTCCTGGTCCTGCAACAAAATGGTCTCCCGTACTGACGTGGCCTTCTCCCTCAAAACTCGAAGGTCTGTCCAAAGCCGATGATACTGCTGTCTGCGACCATCATCCAATACCTCTGTATCTCCTAGTGCCTCATCGATAGTGGATATATCTCCTGATACCTCACCCATCTGTCGTGTGCTGCTACCACCCGAAGACTCGGACATGGCTCCAGTCATCGCCTCAGTGGATGGCTCTACCGGGGTAGGCTCTACCTCCTCCACTACGATATCAACCGGCACGGTCAAGGAGGTCTCTAAGGATGGTGAGTCCTGTGTCACACTAGGTGTATCCTCGGACTCCCTGCAATCCTGTGTGTCATCCTCCAAGTGCGAGGTAACCATTTTAATGGTTTTCCTCTCCGATACCCGGTCAAGCTGGAAAGAGGTATCCAACTTGTCCACCCAAGCTTTTTCTGAGCGCCTGGATGACCCGTCAAATGTCGGTAGATGGAATCTGTCCACTGTGCGTTGTAAGCCCCTATCATGTGAGTGCTTGTTCCCTCTGTGAAAGTTGTGAGGTCTACTATCACGCTGGAGCTGAACATAATCTCTACAAGTTGTGCGGTGGTAGTCTCCCCCATGATGATGTCGGTGCCCCCGGTGATGATCACGGAGTCTAATGCCATACTGGATCTGGACATATTTTCTGAACGAGAGAGCCTCCATGAACGCTGGTCCGAAAGCCTGGTACTCTGCAAAAATGTCAGCCATCCGAGCCGGATCCATCTCTCGCTGTGCTGCTGTCCCTGTGTCCTCTGGCAAGAATGTGGGCATGGTAGGACGTGTGGGTGTATGTGATGCCATATGCTGAGTGGCATCATGCCCCGGCAAATGGTGGGAAGTACCTGATCCCTTACCGATCTGAAAACTAACCTCCAACGCAGTGAGTTTCTGTGACATCACCTGCATGTGTTGGAGGAGTGTCTTTCTAAATCTCCTCTCATCATCATCACTTGCCATCGGCTCTTTCTGCTATGTGTCTACAGGCTCCTCAGAAACTGCACGGCTGCTGCAAAACCATACTGCTGCTTAACTTCGACCTCCGATTTACCCACTGAAAACTACTCAGAAAATTCCAGGAATTTGGGAAGGTGATCCTTGCCCAAAACCCAGAAAAACCCAGAAAGCGTTTCTTCTAATTCCAAACTTCAAAATTTGACCCTTTATATTTTGGCCCTTTTTCCAATTGCGTTTTTGGTACTGCAACTGCTATTGCTCTCCAAAATTCCGGCAAACCTCTGTATGATCTCTTTCCCAATGTCATAGACCACAGGCTGAGCCAGAATTATGCTCTGATACCACTGTAATATCCCCAAAGGGAAATAACCAGTAATACACAGAAATATGCCAGACAGATATATAAAACAAAATCCTGGAACCAGATCATGGAACAAGTACACATAGAATGGCAGAACACTAAGCCATTTTATTAATCTGAGAATACATATATAGGAGTACAAGATAATAATCGGAGATGAGTGATGCCTATTCTTGCCCTGAGCAGAGTGGAGACCCTCTCGGAACAAATAATGGGCGCAAATAGGGGCAGGCGTCTAGGCGGGAGGCCCGAAGAAAGCTGCTATGAAGAAGCTGGCACAACATGATATGCGGAACTATGAGGCGGCGAAAAGGTATATGATCTAAATCCTCCGAGACAACCCCGGAAAATATGAGCGATGCTCCACCACCGAAGATCTACCAATCAAACCCTCACCAGTGAAAACGTTGTCTCTGCTAGTGACAGTGCAGAAGACAGATGAAACGTTGGCAAGAAGGGGTGTATCCAACCACAAACCCTCCAGGTGAGACAACCAACTCCTCAGGGCTGGAAACACTGAAAAACGCTGCCAAAACCCCACACAAAGACCCTGCTCATCAGATCTGCGTCATCCCTGACTGGATCTGCGTCCTCTGCCCAGATCTGCGTCCTCTCTGCCTGGATCTGCTGGATCTGAGTCCTCCCTATCCAGATCTGCGTCCTATCTCTCCAGATCTGCGTCCTCCAGGGCTAGATCTGCTGGATGCGAGTCTGCCCTATCCGGATACGCGTCCTATCTCTCCGGATACGCGTCCTCCGGAGCTCGTCCCCGCGGATGCGTCCTCCTGTCCGGATGCGAGGCTCTCTGGATCTGCGTCTATCTCTACGGATCTACGCGGTCTCCGTCAACCTCAACACTTCACACCAAAAGCCCAGACTGTTAGTGAGGGTGAGGGGCCCAGGTGTTAAGGGTGAGCTCAACAGCCCACTGGAGCATCTCGGGACGGGGACCCTTGCGCAGTCCCCCAATTACGCAGACCTCGGGGCGTGTCAGGACCCACCGGAGCCTCAACAGGACCGCTGCCCTAAACAGGGATATTACAGCCCACCACGCTCCGCAGGTCTCGACCTCGAGACCTCGGCTCTGATACCAAGTAGCCTCAACCGCTACACCAAAAGCCCAGACTGTTAGTGAGGGTGAGGGGCCCAGGTGTTAAGGGTGAGCTCAACAGCCCACCGGAGCATCTCGGGACGGGGACCCTTGCGCAGTCCCCCAATTACGCAGACCTCGGGGCGTGTCAGGACCCACCGGAGCCTCAACAGGACCGCTGCCCTAAACAGGGATATTACACACATAATTCAAGAGCGATTGAAGAGATATGAAACTAGTGGCAAACTGTGTAATACCAGGGTGCACCAACTCCTTGTTGTTGGTGAATGTTCTCATTAAAATGAAGCATAGATGCATGATTATATATAAATTTTGTAATGTATTTCGATGATTCAACAATATCCTTAACAAAAGAAATTTTTCTTGTGTCCTTCAAAATCAAGTTAATGCAGTGTGCAGCACAAGAAGAATTTAAACAAATAAAACTAACAATCAACATTTTGAATTTTTGACCAAAAAAAAAAACCCTCTCCACTAAATGCAACAAAAATGGTAAAAAAACTCACTCAAACCCAAGCAAAAAACATGGAAAATATATGGGTGACTGAAACCCAAGGAAAACAAGGAGAAAACAACAAAAATAGAGCCAAATTTGATGCCCATACCTGAAATCCACGCTCTGCTGAAGAAACTTGGTCCAAATTCAAATTTTTTTTGCTTGGGATGCTAAATTACTTATGTTTTCTCCTCTCTCGACCTTGTAGATTAGTTCTTCTCCTCCTTAGCTCTCACCCTTACCCTCTGATTGCAAAATGAAACAAAAAAAACTGAAATTTTCTTTTAAAAAGTCGTTGTGTCCACCCATCACGATTTTTTATGATTGGATCACGAAAAATCACCGATTTAATCGGGTGATTAAATCGGCAAAGCAAAAAAGTCGTGATTTTCGCAACACTGGTTTAATATTTGGTATGTGATTTCATTACAACCGTTGATCAAGTGGGAGCATCCTCAACCCTTGATTTGAACCCTTGATCTGAAGGCGGATGGACACATAGCGAGAATAGAGGACCACAAAAATAAGACGGTTGATGAAGTCTTTTGAGGAGGAGAAAGAGAACGTAAGTCTGAGCAGAAAAGACAAATTTGTATAGTAGAGAAGAAACCCGAGTTCAGAATTGGCTTTGCTAAAATTATTTTGCTGTACTTGGGCCTAGTACGAGACAGATGAAATTTGAAGTCTGATGGAGCTCGTGTCATCCTTTTTGCTGGCAATGTGGCTTGTGTTGAGATTTTGTGTATTGGGGATAGCATCAGATGTGCTCTAGCTCTCAAAATTTGTGGAGGGACTAGAGTACACATGATCTACAAGACCCAGAAAGAGATTTGGGAAATTTCAATTGTTTTAGGAGATATTTAATTAATTAATTATTTTAATGTATTTCCAAAGTCTAAACTTAGGAAAATTAAATAATTAAAGTTAATTAAATTAAACATGTGATGAAATTGTCTTAAGTCACACAAATCAAGCTTTCTTTTAATCTTAGCCATTGATTCAAAATCTGATCATGGTCGTTGGTTTCCCAACGAGAAAAGTATAAAGGAAAGGCCTTGGGTTCTTTTAAAGACACACAAAGGCAGAGCACTGAAGCGAAGCTGAGATTCTAGGGCAGGGCTTGCTAAGAATTCTCAGAAGAATTTCAGCTACAAGGAGGGGAGTTTAGGCAAAGGGGATGGTCTGATCCCAGTGCCTAGAATCAGGAAGAGGCAGAGAGCAACTTCCAGAGGCAGTGCAGAGAACCAGTAGCAGCAGCAACAGAGAGGGCAGCAGTTGCGCAGCGTAGAGGCAGCTTCAGCTATGCAGGTGTTGCGCAGTCTCTCCCAGGGCAGCGTTAAGCAGCTAGAGACCCTCAGGGGAGCATAAGGACTGCGTCACCCAGTCTTGGGTAACGCAGCCCTTTCCAAGCCAGTGTAGAGGGACGCAGAGGCTGATGCAAGGGCTTCAGGGGTAGTGCTGGGGTTTCTAGGGCCTAGATTTGGCTGAGTCCTGTAAATCCCGTTTGAGGGTGTGGATCAGTCAATATTTTGGCTTCAGAACAGTCGGTGAGTTGCAGATCTATATTTTCTCTGTCGAGTTTTCCAGATCTAGAACCCAGATTTGTTGTATTAAGAAAACACTTAATAATAAAACCCTTCAGCAGCCAGCAGATCGGTTTTCCCGCATTGGGTTTTTTCGGGGACAATTTGTCCAGAAAATCCTTGTGTCACTTTGTCTATGTGTGCATGTACTTTTTCTAGATCTGAATTGGTGAAAGTTTGTTATGTGTTTTCCTTCGATATTAATCTGAATTTTCAGCTTAATAACTTAACAAAGTAGGAGGAGCATAACAGATCTAACAGTAGATTTCTGCATTAAGTAACATTCAGAAATTTTCACATGGTATCAGAGCAATTGCAGATCTAGGAGGGTCACCAGCAGAAGACTGAAGGATCTTGCTGCAGAAAGCAGCAGGAAGTGCAACAGCAGCAGCAGAAGGGCAGATCTGAAGGGACAGCGCAATTTCAAAGAGAGCAGAGTTACGCAAAGGGTAGAGTGACGCAGTCTTACGCTTTCTCCCAACAAGCCCATGCACTTACTGCACAGAGGCAACGCTGGGATTGTTTAAAGCCAGCCAGTGTGACGTAGTTTTGAAGCTGTCTGATCCAAAAGTGCCTGAAGCAGAGCTGCAGAACTTCAGAAGGGGTTGGTGGGGTTAAATTTCTGAAGTTTTCAAAATTTTAGCCTAAGCACTAGTGACAAAGAGCGAGAGGAGATCAGCTTCTCAAAAAGTTTCTAGCAAAAGAAACTTGCAGACCAACCAGAGGATCGAAGAAAGTTAAATCATTGTTTCATTTGGTAGATTTCCAAGAAGGGAAATCAGTTGTCAGAGGGAGCAGAAGGTGCTTGTTTCGCCAAGGATCTTAGATCCAGATCTCTAGCATAGAGAAAAGGAGCTTCGACAGATTTTTGAGCAGATGGCTCCTCGAAGACTACATGATCAGGACAGATTGGATGGCCTATCCAACTTTTCAGTTTGGAAGGCTAGAATCCTGATAGTCCTAGAGGCATATCATCTTAAGAGACCATGCAAAACAAGTCCTGGCCATGCCGACCGATACAGATCTCCTGAGGAAGCATAATGACGCTGTTGGACATGCCAAGCGGCTGATAACGGATGGAATTAAGGACCATATTGTTCCACACATAGCTGAGAAGAAAACAGCTAATGAGATGTGGAAGGCCTTAACATCCCTATATGAGGGAAAGTTCGTCCAGCGAAAGATGCCTTTGGAGACTCGGATGCGGTCATTCATGATGACCAAGGGGGAAGACATGGAACATTTTCTCTTTAGATTGCAGTCAATCAGAGACCAATTGACTTCCATGAGTGCAAAGGTGGAGGATGATGTGATGGTCAGGACTGCTCTCAATGCAGTCAAGGATGAGTGGGAAACCTTTCTCCAAAGTATCTGGGGTAGAGCAGACCTTCCCGACTGGGACAACTGGTGGGAAATCATGCGTCAAGTACTCCGCAGAATCACCAAGAAGTAGTACAACACGAGATCGAGTAAGGTGAAGAAGGAAGATGAAGAAGATGCAGCCCTGGCATCAAAGAGGCAGCAGGGAAGGAAGAAGAAGGATCTATCAAAGATCAAGTGCTTCCAGTGTGGCGAACTAGGACAAGGAAGCTTCTTCTTCCAAGTCTACTATGGCGGATGATGGGTCAGAAGATGATGCAGCCATGAGCGCTCATGAACCACAAAGTGGGGCGACATGGATCTGTAGAGAAGCTACAGAATAATGGCGGGATCCTTGAGCAGCTCATCTCTTGGATCACACCCGAGCTACGGGAGCCTTAAGACAGTAGGAGGACAAGTGGAGCAGTGGGTGCATAGATCACAGATGAAGTAGAGGCAGATCTGAAGGCTAGAAGGAGCAACGCAGTGCAGATGCAACAACAACGTAGAGGCAGCAGCAGCGTAGAGGTTGATGTGACTTCAGCAGCGCAGAGCAGAGCATAGTTGCAACAACGTAGGGGCTTCAGGAGGACAACACAGTGCAGCAGAAGCGTGAGAGATTTTAGTACAAGGGGCTGATGTGACTTCAGCAATGCAAAGAGAGTCTGCTTACGTAGTACAAAGCTATAGTTGTGCATCATCCTTCAGATGACAGCACAGATAAGCAGTCGATGGAGCTTCAGTGATGAGGTTGCAACCCAACTGACTTGTCTGTCAAAGATTGGGCAGGAGATTCAGTTGTTTCTCTCAACAACTGAAGTAGCAGTGCAACAATTAGCAATGGCAGTGCTATGGGCAGCATGGATGCAGCAGATTGAGAGGGATCTGCAGTACAGATGTGGCAGTGCTATGGGCAGCGTCATGGGTAGCAGTACCAAATGGCAGCAGCAATGCAAAGTTGAATCGCAGCAGGCCAAGCATCAACAGCACAGAAACCAATGCCCAAAATCTTGTAATGTGTGGTGTGATGTATTGCTAGAGCACACTCCGTGCTAAGAGGGAGTGTTGAGATTTTGTGTATTGGGTGTAGCATCAGATATGCTATAGCTCCCAAATTTTGTGGAGAGACTAGAGTACACATGCTCTACAAGACCCAGAAAGAGATTTGGGAAATTTCATTTAGTTTAGGAGATATTTAATTAATTAATTATTTTAATGTATTTCCTAAGTCTAAACTTAGGAAAATTAAATAATTAAAGTTAATTGAATTAACCATGTGATGAAATTGTCTCAAGTCACACGGATCAAGCTTTCTTTTAATTTTAGCTATTGATTCAAGATATAATCATAGTCGTTGGTTTCCCAATGAGAAAAGTATAAAGGAAAGGCTTCGGATCATTTTTAAAGACACACAGAAGCAAAGCACTGAAGCTAAGCTAAGATTCTAGGGCAGGGTTTGCTACGAATTCTCAGAAGTGTTTCAGCTGTAGAGAGGGGAGTTTAGGAAAAGGGGATGGTCTGATCCCAGTGCCTAGAATCAGGAAGAGGTAGAGAGCAGCTTCCAAAGGCAACGCAGAGAAGTCTGAGCAACAGTAGCAAAGAGGGCAACAACTGTGTAGCGCAGAGGCAGCTTTAGCTACACAGGTGTTGCGTAGTCTCTCCCATGGCAGTGTTAGGCAGCTGGAGACCCTCAAGGGTGACGCAGAGACCCTCAGGGGTAGCGTAGGGACTGTGTCACCCAGTCTTGGGTTACATAGCCCTTTCCAGACCAGCACAGAGGCTAACGCAGGGGCTTTAGGGGCAGCGTCGGGGTTTCTAGGGCCTAGATTTGGCTGAGTCCTATAAATCTCGTTTGAGGGTATGAATCAGCCAATATTTTGGCTTCAGAACAGTCAGTGAGTTGCATATCTATAATTCTCTGTCGGGTTTTCCAGATCTAGAACCCAGATTTGCTATATTCAGAAAAATATTAATAATAAAACCCTCCAGCAGCCAGTAGACCAGTTTTCCCGCATTGGGTTTTTCCGGCGACCATTTGTGCAAAAAATCCTTGTGTCACTTTGTCTATGTGTGCATGTAATTTTTCTAGATCTGTATTGGTGAAAGTTTGTTATGTGTTTTTCTTCGATATTAATCTGAATTTTCAGCTTAATAACTTAACAAAGTAGGAGGAGCATAACCAGATCTAATAGTCGATTTCTGCATAAGTAACATTCAGTAATTTTCAAAGCTTGTTCTGGGCATCAACTTCAAGAGCAGCTACTAAGATTCAGCTGTTGTAAACTCGGTTTTTAGTTTGTGATTGCTGGGCAAGTTTTGAGTGTGTCAACTACTCAGCTGCTGCATGGAATCCTGAGTGGAGTCTGTTGGAATCAGACGAACTATGTGGTTTATGTTGAAGGTTGTGATAGCTAAGTCTCATTTGCTTCAAAGCATGTATCTCTACTACTGTAAATTTGTTTGAATCTGCCCTAACAGACAAATTTCATTTCTCATGGGTTTTCCCCCATCTTGGGGGGCTTTTATCCCTGAGCCTTGCTCATACACTGTCATATCTTCTTGTGTGTGTGTGCATTTTTAGTGAGATCATATTTATGCTTTAGAGATCCTGAGTGTTGTGCTTCTGTCGTGTCTATGTTTCTAGCTCAAATTTTCTGTTATATGAGTCATTAAATTCTACCTTTATCACAGTGAATTAATTGAGCATGACACAACAAAATAACATGTGAAACAGAAGTCCTCTGCTGGTGAAATGAAACAATGCTGCTAAACACATTTATTTCCTCTAAAACTGGATTTGTACTTACCCCCCGTCGTGTCCAAAATCGAGCAAATCAGACACGATTCGTGGGGATTCGAGTCCAACTGCTCGCATTCAATCGTGTCCGTACAGGACACGACGAGTCTCGATCGTGTTCGTACCTTTTTGCCGCATTCGAACAACGCGAAAAAGCATCCGAGGGGTTTTAAATTCGCGATTTTCTCCCTTGTTTCTCACAATTGTTAGCGTGTGAGTTGAGCAAGGAGCAAGGAGTAGCAAGGAGAAAAGGGAGCATTTTCAAGGAGATTCGAGCAACTGGTACGTGCATTGTCTCTCTATTTTTTTGAATTTGGTTTGCATGTGCATATGTTTTACAAATTTGGTCATTTTTGTTTATTTTTTACAGGATTCATGGCTCAATCAAGGGCAGCAAGGTAGGGGCAAAGAAAGGGGAAGAATCTCCCCATTGGAGATTCCCCTCCTGTCCCTATTTCATCAGGGTTTGCAAGTATTCCATCTATTGGAAGTGGGGATGCAACAACAACTTCAAATGTTCAGGGAAAACAAACTCAAGACCCCAAATATCCATTGTGGAAATATGTGACAAGAGAGGCAGGGCCAGGCAGCAAGGCGACGGGAGGAGGCAATGTTGCTTGGAAATGCAGTTTTTGCCACAGCCATTTCATAAGCACATATTACCGTGTGAAAGCTCATTTGTTGGCTTTGCCAAGTTGTGGCATTTCAGCTTGTACATAGGTGCCATTAGCAAAGAGCAAGGAAATGGAGAGAGAAGCATTTGTTGGTGCGACAAATGTGGCATCAAAAACAAAACAAAACAAGAACGATGACCCCCTTCCATTCTTGAGGAAAAGCAGCAACAGGTTCCCATTTGAGAGTTTTAGTGGGGAACAAGCAGCAAAAAGAAAGGCAACTGCACTTGGTCCAATGTACAAGATTTTCCAGAAAGAGAAGAGGGAAGAGTTTGATCTCACCATTGCATTTTTTTTCTATCAGAACTTCATATCCTTCAATGTTGCACGCTCACCTTTATTTATTGAGATGTGTCGAGCTCTAACTCAAACAACTCCATCAGGGTATGTGCCTCCTGGATCAGAGAAACTTAGAACCACATTATTGACGAAGGCAAAGAAAGAGGTGGACAAAATGCTTGAGCCTATTAAATCAGCATGGCCAACATCTGGGGTTAGCATTGTTTCTGATGGATGGACAGATCCAGTACGACGCCCACTCATCAACTTCATGGTGTCTTCCTTGAATGGTCCAGTTTTCTTGATATCAGTGGATGCACTTGGACAATACAAGGATGCACAATATATCAGTGAGTTATTTAATAAAGTTATTGAAGCTGTAGGTGTTGATTCTTGTGTGCAAATCATTACAAATAATGCACCTGTTTGCAAGGCTGCTAGCATGATTGTGGAAGCTAAATATCCACAAATATTTTGGACACCTTGCATTGTCCATTCATTGAACTTATCACTGAAATATATTGCCTCTGATGTGCTTTGGATTGAAAGCATTATTGAGGATGCACGGCGTATCTACAACTTTGTACAAAACCATTAAAATGCCCTCACTATCTACAAGGAGTACACCAATCTATCATTGTTGAAGATTGCGGATACACGGTTTTCCTCTTCATTCATCATGTTGAAGAGGTTGAGGGAGGTCAAGACCGGTCTTGGGGCCATGGTTATTTCAGAGTTTTGGTCTTTTTGGAGAAAGACAGATCAAACAACCTCAAAAAGAGTGAAGGACACAGTGTTGGATGATGTCTGGTGGGAGAGGATAGATCTACTTATTCAGATCATGGACCCTATTATTTCCTTGCTTCGATTTGCAGATATAGACCAACCTGTCCTAGGAAAGGTTTATGAGAGATGGGATTCCATGATTGAGTCTGTGAGGAACATTATTTTACATAGTCAGTGTCGAGTATGAGACATCACCAGAGGCCTTCTTCACCAGCATACAGGATATACTTGTCAGCAGATGGGACAAGAATTGTACACCTTTACATTGTTTAGCTCACTCCTTGAACCCAAAATACTATAGCCATGAGTGGTTGAATGATGGACCTTCCCGCAGATTCCCTCCTCACATGGATGGTGAAATATAACAGGAGAGGAAAGATGCATTCAGGATAGGGCATCCCTTGATGAGGTGGAGGATGCCTTTGCAGAGTTTTCCACTGGCACTAGGCGATTTGCAGGCTATGATGTGATTAGAGACAGGGGGCTAAGAATCCCTATTCTTAGTGGGCAACTCATGGGGCAAGAAGCCCTCCTCTACAACAGTTAGCCATGAGGCTCCTCTCTCAGGTGACTTCATCCACTTGTTGCGACAGGAATTGGAGCACATATGGGAATTTGTATAGTGTGAAGAAGAGCAGGCTTGAGCAGTCCAGGGCAGAGACAATGGTGTATGTGCACACCAACCTTCATCTTATTTACAGGCAGAGGGAGGATTGGTTGAAGGGAAAGACAAAGATGTGGGATGTCTTTTATGATGATATGGGTCGAGACAGTAGCGTTGAGTTGGCATTGGCCAACTTGGATCTCAATGAGCCAGTGCTAGAGCCTGTCACATTTAATCATGGTTATACAGTAGAGGGGTCATCCTCCACACCAACAGATGCAGAGATGACATTGGATACAGAGGAGGAGGATGCAGCAGAGGAGAGTAGTGGTGTGCATGATGATCATGATGAGGACAGTGATGTTGATTATGATGATGAGGATTGATGACTCATGAGTCATGGGCTACCTACTGCGGCACTGACTTGAGGCTTGTAGTCTTGTAGACTTGTAGTTGTTTTGTATTTGCTATTTCTATTTTCCATTGGCATTGTACTACCTAGAGGCTAGTACTTATGTAACACATTTTGATTTTGATGACTTAATGAAAAAACTATAGTATTTTGTCTTTCTCCTATTGGATCATTGATGAATATGTCTATTACTTTGTAATGTGTATGATTGTATCATGTATCATGTATCTTTGTAAAACATACATCTAGATGAAGATGTATGTTTGAATCAATAAATTTGTATGAATTGTAAGAAATATCTAATTTTTAATATATATTTTTTTTTAATAAAATAATATATAACATGTCTGGACGTGTCCTGTTCCGGGGGGTCACCGTGTCTGAATCCGACACTCGAATCCGCGTGTCCATCGTGTCCCGTGTTCTCGTGTCAGGTGACTTAGTTTATTTCCCTCAAATTTTATAGCCCATGTTTCCTGCAACTTGGATTCAAAGGTGAAAATAAAAAATAAAGTGTTTCTTTGAAGCTTTACTAATTTTGGTGGGGACACTCCTGCCATATCCTATGGGATTTCCGTTAAATTTATAATTCCAACCCAGATTTATTTTTTGTCAACAATTATTTATTCCCCAATATTTATTTTATTACCCAAATAATTTCAGAATTGTTGAAAAATAAAATCACTGGTATCTTAATTTCAAGAAATGAATATGCAGTGGGAAATTAAAAATAGAGAGAGAAATCACACTACAACAACAAATGCACACCCATAACAATTATCCTTCATTCAATAATCTCAGGAAAATTTAGGTTTCGACCCACAGAGCAAATACATAGAAAAATGCGATCACTGGAACTTGTAACTCGGCCCCACTGGGAATAATTCGGCCCAATGAATTTCGACCCTCTGGAAATCAGCCCTTGAAGAAATTCGGCCTACAGAATTCAGCCCACCTCTCACCAGCAAGTCGGCCTTGGATGAATCGGCCTCTTCAATTCACAGCCTCCTTCACACTTCAACAATTCGGCCTCCCTTGATCTCCAAATCATGGCCCCTTGGAAATACTCCCAAATCACCCTGCACTCTTCCTCTTTTTCCTCAATTTAGATGAGCGTCTCGCTTTGGAGAAAAGCAGTTTCTCAAAATGCAATAGTTGTTTCTTGTCGTGTGTCTTCACCTCTCCCTTAGGCTTCTCTTTATAATATTCATTAAGCTAAATCACTAACCTTAATCTCTAAGTGGTTGACAGTTGAGATTAGATCTCACCTCACTTCAGATAAACGGTTGAGATCATATCTAAGTCACTAAATAATTTTATTATTTAAACACCTAAAGAGACTATTAACCATCTCCTACATGCTAATAGACCAAGCTAATGTAGAAGACCTTCTGAAGCTACCACAAGCTTCAACACTCCCTCCTAGCAAGGAAAGGATTCTCTACAACCCCTAGCTTGTCCCTGTAAAATAGAAACTTCCCTTTCACTAGAGGCTTAGTGAGAATATCTGCCACCTGCTCCTTATGGAAATGTACTGCAGTGTCACAAGACCTCTCTTGACCTTGACTATGATGAACTAATATCTGATCATGATATGCTTGGACCTTTCATGAAACACATGATTTTCAGAGAGCTTAATGCAACTTTGATTATCACATTGTATCACCATTGGCCCCATCTCAAGACCAAATAGCTCTGTGAGCATCTTGCGAAGCCATATGGCTTCACAACTCGCTAGACTTGTTGCCATGTACTCTGCCTTTGTTGAGCTAAGTATCGTTGAATGTTGTTTCCTACTACACCACGAGACCTTGGCTGATCCCAAGCTGAAACAATATCCAAACGTGGATTTCTTGTCCATAGAACTCCCATCACAATCAAAATTTGTGTACCCCTGCAACTCTACTCCACCAACTCCAACATATCTCAGTCCAAAATCCATTTTACCTCGTAGGTATCTCAACACATGCTTTGCTGCCACCCAATAAACTCGTCTCGGCTCCACCATGAATTGGCTGAGAGTGTTCATAGCAAAACAAATATCCAACCTAGTGTTGACCAAATACATCAAAGAACCTATCAGTTGCCTATATAGTATGGGATCCACCAACTCACCCTCATAAGCACTCAGCTTCTTTAAGTTGGTGATCATTGATGTAGACATAGACCTGCAATCCTCCTTATCCTGAACCTCTTCAATATCTTAATTGCATACTTGCCCCACCCAAGGAAAATCTCTACTAGTTGCCACACCTCCAATCCCAAGAAGTAGTGGATCAAGTCAATGTCCTACATCTCAAACTTCGAAGCAAGGTCCTCCTTGCACATCCCTATGAGCTTCTCCAATCCCGTCAAGAAAAAATCGCCAAAATAACATACCAAGATGAGCAGCTCACCCTCAACAAGTGCATAGTACAAGTTGGAGTTCGCCTAACTCTTGGTGAAGACCAAACCAAGAAGATATCCATCAATCCTACCATACCATGAGCGTGTGGCCTACTTCAGCCCATAAAGGGTCTTCTTCAACCTGCATACATGAGACTATCTCCCATGCACCTCAAAGCCCTAAGGATGTTGAATATACAACCTCTTCCTCAATCACCCCATTGAGGAAGACAGTGTTCACATCCATCTAATGTATCCTCCACCCCATCTCTAAAGCAATGGATATGACTGCCCTAATAGATGTATATCTGGCGATAGGAGAAATGCCAAGCAATGGATATGACTGCCCTAATAGATGCATATCTGGTGATAGGAGAAAATGCCTCCTCATAGTCCACTCCCTCCTTCTGGGAAAAATCTCTTGCCACAAACCTCACTTTGTACTTCTCGACATTAACATCAATTGCACACTTGATCATGAAGATCCATCATGAAGTGACCACTAATTTTCCCTCAGGTATTGGCACTATGTCCCATACATCATTCTTCATGATGGAGCTATACTCCACCACCATGGCATCCCTCCAAACCTACTCATCTACAACCTCCTCAAAAGTGGAAGCCTCAAACTCTATCTATTAAAATTGGCAACTAGGGCCAAATTCCACTTCGGACAACTCATTTGAAGGAGATGATTATTGCATTGAATTCCTCTTTTCGAGACAACCAAAATCGACCTAAATATCATCAAATTTGAATAAGCAGAAATGTGATTTTGAATTTATGCCCTCGCATGTGCAAATTGTCAAGGTCGGCCACATCATCATCTAGGCTCATGAAGCCCAAGAGACATGTCACTTCACCCTTAGCGATTTGTATAAATAAGAGAGAACTCCAACCCCAATTGGCACTTCACTCACTCACACAATCATCTCTCTCCTTCTCTGATTGGTTTGTACAACTTATTGGGCATATCTTTTCCTCACACGTGTGGCAACAGAAGGACAAATTGCATGACGAATTACAGGGTTGAAATTTCAAAGACTGTTGCAGGTTTGACCAGCATTGACTAGGGCTAGTTTAACCTCCTTTGACTATCGTTTTTGTGCCAAAATTTTGTTTTTGGCAAGTCACATCTATTGGCATAGAAACCGAGGCATTTTGTTGACCTTGACTGCAAAACAATCGCAAGGTTGACCGCAAATTTTGACCAAGTTTGACCATTGTTTTCATGATTTTTTGGGTTTTCTTTGACCACCTTTGAAGGTCGAGTTTGATTGGGTATGACCGAGTTGCATTGAGGATAATTTGTTGCTACTTTAACCTGTTGTTGACTTTCTGGTTAGGGCAGACTTTGACTGTTGTTGACTGCAGATTTGACAGGTTGTTTTGAGTCTTGACTTTGATTTGGCAAGTCAATTTTGACTTTGTATTCTCTCTCTTTGCTGAACATTTTGATATAATAATAAGAAGAATTGATCAAAGGGCTTTCCCCATCTTGGGGTTTTTCCTTGGCATTCGCCAAATATAGTGTCCTCTTGTCTTGGCTTGTCTTCGCATTTATGTTTAATGTTCTTTCATCAGTTACTGTCATATGATAATGGTTAATGTGATTGTTAATGGATTAATGGAATTAATAATGGGCTAATGGATTAATGAAGTAACTGACCTAAGCAAAGAACATGTTAACTCAAAAATTAACATGGTATCAAAGATAGGTGAGGTCAAGCCCAAGCAAGAGGAGGAATACAATCACAAGAGATGTTGTCAAGTTTCTCTGAAGTCGAGATAAAGCAATGGACTGCTAATGCATTTGAAGTATCTTGCTACAAGCCCTAGAAAACATTAGAAGTCTCGAAAAATAATGCAAGTTTGGGTATATGCAAGAGTTGGGCTAAATAGCTCATGAAGGCCATTAATCAAATCTGAAGATGCTAAAGTCCTCCTTCAACAGTATTGCGTCCCTGTGGAGTAGCAAATCTATTGTGGAAGATTGGCATTTTTCTCTTGTTTTCTATTTAGGTCACCCATTGAAGGAGCAGACTGTCCGAGGCTACTCAGCCTCAACCAAGCTCATATGTGGCACAATTTTGTCATTTTTTGTTGGGCTTAGAGCTAAGCTGGTTGTGGGATCTCAACCTTTCATTGGCCCAGTGGTAGGACAGTAATCTTGCGTATTCGCACTATTCTATGGTTTATGACATGCATCGAGGTTGCAAACAATTGAGACTAGTGCGGCTCCTTTTGACAAGACTTCAGCGCTCTAGGAGGCATGTGGTAATTCAAGGCATATAAAGAACCATGGACTAAACCTACAATGTTAAGTTTTGTGACTTGATTGGAGAGGGTTTCATGGTGTTATCCTTCAAAGTGAAAGCATTTGTAATTGAACCACAACAGCCTTCAGACCGAGTCATTAAGTTCCCCATCTACACTGAGGAATTTAATGTGGATCAACATCTTTGTACATTACTTTGAAGGCTTGATTCTAAGTATAAACAAGGTATTTTTGCCCTCTGTCTGAAGCAATTCTAGCGGACTTCTTTGCACAAGTAGAATTGAAGGGTATTACTTTTGCTACTCTTGATAGTGCATCCTTGTTATCAGTTTGTTATTCTCATTGTTCTAAAGAAAGTTAAATTCCCTAATGTGAAGAAAAATTTGGTTGTTGTGTGGACTTTGATGCATTGTGGTCACTGGACTATGAGGCCCTAAAAAGTGATTTCATTTGTAGCTAGAAGGGTGGTATCCTATCAGTCATCTTAAGGAGAACTTGTCCTGGAATCAGTGGCACAACATTATAAAGGACAGTTCTAAGGCTCTCCATAATTTAAGGAAGTCGAGATCTTGTATGCATATATTTGCAAGGTATGAATTGTAGCCTTGAAAACACAATCAGTGGGCATCCTATGTCATCCATATCAATAAGATTAAGGAACCCTATTCTGTGTATTGAAGAAGAGGTCGAGTCCTTATCATTGTTACAAGCGCATATATAAAACCCTAGATGGTTCATGGTAAACCCTAGCTCACATATGAAACCCTAACCCTATTATGTTCCCTCGTAAGAAACCTTTTCTTTTGATTTTTCGAGTTTGTGGATTCTAGGTTATGATTGACAAGGGTGATGTTTTGAATTCCATCCTCCATTAGTGTATGAAAACCCTAGATCGTATCTCATGTTTTTATGATCACATATTGTGCTTGGTAGTGCATGTCTATGGCTATTACAGGTGACTCGTGAAGAAGGCATCGGAAGAAGGATGTGTATGGCAGATCCTATGTCTTCGTAAGCACGATGAGCAGAGGGAACTGTGAGGACCTTGATTTTGGCATCTTGATTGGATCATTGGGCACTTTGCTGTGTTGTGTAAGGATCTTATGAAGGATGGTCTTATGAATATGGATGCCTGGATGCGAAGGACCCCTTCTCATCATGGATTGGGTGATTTAATGCGTTGGTTGGAGTCATCTAGCAATGAAGGATAATGCAACTATTTTGGGACAATCTCAAGGGAGGATTTCTTCACTCTGGTTGAAGAAGGACCATGACGATTCTTCAGAGTTTACTCTCTGATCTGAAGCAAGCTTCCTAGAAGTTTGTTGTTGCAGTTGCCTCGTGGAAAGTCTCATCCCTTGAATGAAATTCTCATGATTGAAAGTTAGATGATCACGTGAAGCAAGGCTTCAAAGGGAGCTATAGAATCCCTGGCAGTATGATCCGATGACTCTTCTTGCCCGATATTTATTGATGAAGGCAAGTCATGGCAACTGATTATGATTATGATGACTCTGATGATGCCTTGATATATCCATGTTACTTGAGAGGTTGCATGGAAGCTGCATGATTCTGATTGATGACTTTGGCACATGGACCTAAGGGTCTATAGTAGGAAAAGGGATAGGTTAAAGGTGGCTCGATGATTATGTTTTGGCAAGGTCACTTTCTCTATATTTAGAGGGAGTTACGGATAAGCCATGTTAATTGGATTGCAAAGATGCAACTATTGATGATGTCTGATTGATGACCCTCTCGTTTATCAATGTAAGAGGGAGTTGACTTTTAAAGTCAAGATGGAGGACCTATTCCTGATGCACTATTTCTTGCACTTAAAGGTCTGATGAGATGGAGAAGTTGTTGGTATGCATATGTATATCTTGTGGGATCCCTGGTGTTCTTGATAAACACCCTATTAGTCATATGCCTCGCTATGAAGACTCTGAGTCGAACCATGGATGAGCCTCATATATTGGATAGTTGCTTATTGAGATATATCTGTGATTCTATTATCTATAATCTGAGGTACACTGTTGGAATCTAAGATTCCATGAGTATTTTAATGATGGCTCAGTTGGCAGTGTGATGGATGGAAAGAGCACATCTAGTATCTCTTGATTCGGTTGCTCTGGTTAAAGCTTAATGTATATAGCAGAAAGTATAGCTTATTATGAAGCCAGATGGTTGAGGAAGCTCTTCAATGAACCATTTGAGTACGTGCTGGTAACCACCATTGTATATTGCAATATTCTTGAGTGGGATTCATTTTTCAGAGAATCCATGTTCCACGACAACTCCAAGTATTGGGTACCGCTTTATTTTGATATGGTACATTAAAGAGCTACCAAGCTCCATCATTGTTGGTGATGAGCAGATAATTGTCATCCTTACATAGCCTCTTGATAAAGTCAAGATTATCTTTCTTCAGAGAATGTTGTGTAACCAACTCCAAACTAGAAGAAAAGAGATATCAACGCCTTAGAAATAAGCCACTTCGAGGGGGCAACCTCCAATACATTACATAAATGAACAATTCTTGGATGATACAATTTACAAAACCTCCTTTCTATATATAGGAGTCCATGGGGCCATAATGTAATCCTAGTGGGGCCACAATGTAATCCTAGCCGACCTAACAATAATAATTTAAGAGCACAATAATACAATATGGGGGTTACAAGGGTACAATAATAACAATAAGGGGGTTACACTAACAACAATAAGGGACTATACTAGTAATATAGGGACCTAACATGCCCCTCTCCTTCAAAAAAGTGTTGTTCTCAACGCTTGAGTAGCTCTGGGTGCTTCTGTATAAAATTCTCATCCTCCCATGTAGAATCTTCAGTGGGTAAGTTCTTCCACTTGATGAGATACTCTGAAATTGATCGATTCCGTAGTTGTCGAGTTCTTGTTTCCGTGACCGCTTCGGGTTCCAATATGATTTTTCCTTCCTCATCAAGTTCTAGAAATATTGTTTGAACTGGAAGATTTTCACCTATAACCTTCTTTAAGCATGAAACATGGAAAATTGGATGCACTCGTGAAGAAGCAGAAAGCTCCAATTTGTATGCCATAGTACCAATCTTTTGTAAAACCTTGTAAGGACCATAGTACTTTGGCGATAATTTATTATCCTTCTTAGCTTGCTTGAGGGACATTTTTTTGTATGGTTGTAGCCGTAAAAATACCCAATCTCCTACATCAAAAATTCTCTCGCTGCGATGTTGATCTGCCTGTTGTTTCATTCGGTTTTGTGCCAAATTCAGGTTATCCTTTAAGAGTTGGAGAACTTCTTGCTGATGCTTGATGTGATCTTCCACTGCTTGAACCTTCGAATTTTCCCTTAGATATGATGTGATGGATGGTGGATGATATCCATAAAGTGCCATAAATGGGGTCATTTTTGCTGCAGTATGGAAGGAAGTGTTATACCACCATTCAGCGAGAGGTAACCACTTGACCCATTGTGTTTGTTTATCGAATACAAAACAACGAAGATATCCTTCCAAACATTTATTTACTATGTCAGTTTGACCATCAGATTGAGGATGATAAGATGAGCTATGAGCTAATTGAGTACCCAAACAAGAAAATAACTCCGTCCAAAAATTTCCAGTAAAAATGGGATCTCTGTCACTCACAATAACCCTTGGGCTTCCATGTAGCTTTTGAATTCTGTCCATAAATGTAGTAGCAATTGTACTTGCTTTAAATGGATGAGATAATGCACAAAAGTGTGCATACTTGGTAATTCTATCAACTACCACCATGATGACACTCTTTCCTTCGGACTTAGGTAAACCTGTGATAAAATCCATTGAAATCTCCTCCCAACGTTGACTTGGAATGGGTAAAGGTTGTAGAAGTCCCAGGGTCTTAATTGTCTCAACTTTATTCTACTGGCAAACCAAACATTCTGCCACAAACTTTTGAATATCAGATTTAAGGCCATCCCAAAAAAATTATTTCTTCACCTTGTGGTAAGTTTTTAAAAATCCCAAGTGTCCTCCTAAAGGAGAAGTGTGCAGTTCCAAAAGAATCTTTTGTTTTAGTTGCGAATTCCTACAAAGATATAAGCGATCTTTGTACCATAAGGAATCATTTTTCCAACTAAATGTATCAGATGTACTAGGATCTTGCTGCAACTTTTGAATGAGAGTCCATACATCTTTGTCTTTCTTCCATTCATCTCTTGCTTCGGTTATCCAATCTGGTTGGATAATAGAAATGGCACAAAGCAATGCTGCCACCTCTTCATTCTTTCTTGAGAGTGCATCTGCAACAACATTAAGCTTTCCTTTTTTGTAGATTATTTCAAAGTCATAATCCAACATCTTTGTGACCCATTTTTGTTGCTCTTCTGACGATAGTCTTTGTTCCAAAAAGTGTTTAAGACTATCATGATCAGTTTTTACCTTGAAGTGTCTTCCCATTAGGTAAGTTCGCCATTTCTTTAGTGCATGTAGTATTCCTAACATTTCCTTCTCATAAATAGGTTTCTGTAAATACTTTCCTTTGATTGGACGACTTTCAAAAGCAATGGGTCTTCCTTCCTGCATTAAAACAGCACCAATTCCATTTCCTGAGGCATCACATTCAACAATAAAAGTTTTTGTGAAGACTGGCGTAGCTAAGACTGGTGCTCGACACATTGCCTCTTTAAGATGTTCAAAGGCCTTAGTTGCTTCAAGAGTCCATGAAAATGCATCTTTCTTCAATAATGTTGTTAGAGGTGCTGCTATTCTCCCATAATTCTTAACAAACTTGCGATAATACCTGTTAACTCGAGAAATCCTCACAACTGCTTTATGGTTGTGGGGACTTTCCATTCCTTAATGGCTTTAATTTTGTTAGGGTCTACCTTAACACCCTCGTGAGATACAATATGACCCAGATATTCCACCTCTTGTACTCCAAAGAAACATTTGGATGTTTTTGCATATAATTGTTTCTCTTGCAATAGTTTGAGCACCCTGTCAACATCTTCAACATGATCCTTCCAAGACCTGCTGTAGATTAATATATCATCAAAAAATACAAGCACAAATTTTCTAAGGGTGGGTTTGAAAATGGAATTCATCAACCCTTGATATTCCACCTCTTGTACTCCAAAGAAACATTTGGATGTTTTTGCATATAGTTGTTTCTCCTGCAATAGTTTGAGCACCCTGTCAACGTGTTCAACATGATCCTTCCAAGACCTGCTATAGATTAGTATATCATCAAAAAATACTAGCACAAATTTTCTAAGGAAGGGTTTGAAAATGGAATTCATCAACCCTTGAAATGTAGAAGGTGCATTGGTAAGGCCAAAAGGCATGACCAAAAATTCATAATGACCCTCATGTGTTCGAAATGTTGTTTTTGGAATATCTTCAGTCTTCATTCTAATTTGATGATATCCTGAACGAAGATCCAACTTGGTAAAATAAATTGCTCCATGTAATTCATCAAATAATTCATCAATCACAGGAATGGGAAATTTGTCTTTAATGGTGAGCTTATTGAGCTCCCTATAATCCGGACACATTCGCCATGATCCATCCTTCTTGTGTGCCAATACTACAGGAGTAGAGAAAGAACTTTGACTAGGTTGAATTATACCCGCCTCTAACATTTCTGCAATCATACGTTCAATTTCGCTCTTTTGGACATAAGGATATCTATAAGGCCTGATGTTTGGAGGAACACTTTCTGGAATCAAATGAATAGCATGATCATGATCACGAATAGGTGGGAGTCCTTTGGGAGTTTCAAACACCTTGGAATGAATGTCCAAGACTTGTTGGAGATCTGCAGAAATAGATGATTTTGATGTTGGAACTTCTAGTGAGCATAATTGTGCAATTAGGCCTCATTGTTCTTTCTTTAGAAGCTTTGTCATGACATTAGAGCTTATTATCTTTCCCGACTTCCCCACAATACCCCGTAATTCGACTTCCTTTCCTTCTGAAAAAAATTTCAAGAAAAGTTCTTGAAAATTAAAAGCTACCGTCCCCAAAGATTGTAACCATTGTACTCCTAGTACAACATCAACACCTCCCATAGAAATGGAAAGCATTGGACTAATCAATACATATTCCCCCATGGTTAGCTTGATATTATGGCATTTTCCAGAGCAATTTATAGTTCCTCCATTTGCAACCATCACTTGACATTCTGGCGCTGGGTATAGGAAACAATTTAATTCCTTGGCTACCTTACAATGAATAAAATTATGGGTGCTACTTGAATCAATCAACACTATTACCTTTTCTTCTTGATATGTCCTTCTATCTTGAGAGTTTGAGGAGTGGTAATTCCTGCTAGTGCATTACACGATATGGTCGGATTCATTTCTTCCCCTTCTATGGCTGGTTCCTGGTGTATATCCTCTTCTTGTTCATTTTCTTCTTCCTCTTCACAATCTATGTAAAATAATTTCTTCTCAGCACACTTATGAATTTTAGTGTATTTGCTATCACAACTGTAGCAAAGCCCTTTTGCTCTTTTTTCTTCCAATTGTTGTGGTGTCAACCTTGTAGGTTGTGGAAATCTAGGCGTAGAAACACTTCCTTCTTTATAAAAGTGAGTGGTAGGCTTCCTTGTCGCCATAATTTTACATTCAATTTTTCTTGCCAACCTGAATGCCTTCTCCAATGAATCAGGTTCCAAAACGTGAACTTCATGTTGGATGTTATCCTTTAAAGTGCCTATGAAGAGATCAATCATGTGTTCCTCTGGAATATCGGTTACCCTTATATTCAATTTTTGGAAGTCCTCAATGTGCTGCCCCACTAAACCCTTTTGTTTGAGATTTATCAATTGGCTAAAGAAGGTGTTGCTCTTTGAATCCTCATAATGTGCTATCATTTCCTCCGTAAAAATTGACCAAGTGTCAATTTTTTTATGGGAGTAAAGCCATTGATACCATAAAAATGTATTTTTCTCTAAATGTAATGTTGCAATGCGTACCTTTTGTGTGTTTTGCACATTATGGAGATCAAAATATTGCTCCATTTGTAGTATCCATGTTACAGGATCCTTTCCATCAAACTTCCTCATCTTCATTTTTGGAATATGGTGGTTCTTCCTGCCAACATTAGAGTTTGTGAAATCACGATTAACATTTATTTTGTTCTCATCATGAGTTTCTTCTACTATCTTTTCACCATTATGAAACATTTATTATATCAACTTTGTCAAACCTTCCATGTCTGCTTTTAGATCATTCTTCATGTTTTCCATCTTAGCTTCCATGCCAGCTTCCATGCCATCCATCTTAGCTTCCATGCCTTTCTTCAAAACTTCCATTTCATTTTTTGTTGCTCTTTGCGAGAGCGAAATTTGGTGCACTTGCTCTTGTAATTTAGATAGATCATGTTGCAATTCTTCATCTTCATGAGTCATAGTAGAGCCTTCTAAAGGCTTAATGGGTGTTGAATTATTTTTACAGGGCATCTTTTAGAACCCAATACTGATATCTATTCTACAATATGCCCTTGGAATCAATTAAAATTGATTCTTCAAACAAGACTTATGCAATTCGGAAAAAAAATACACACCTTTTTCTTGCTTTTGAGGAGCTCGATATTGAAATTGGATTATCTCTGTGATTGCAGCACTTCAATATTTGAATTTCGGTACCAACATAGCCCTCTGAATTCTGTTTTGAATGCCATAGGTCTGACCTAATTTCGATTCTCCAAGACAAAGTTGTGTCCAATCTCCCACAATGACCTAATTATGGACTGGTTCAGTACAACGAACTTAATTGGATAAGCCATGTTAATTGGATTGCAAAGATGCAACTATTGATGATGTCTGATTGATGACCCTCTCGTTTATCAATGTAAGAGGGAGTTGACTTTTAAAGTCAAGATGGAGGACCTATTCCTGATGCACTATTTCTTGCACTTAAAGGTCTGATGAGATGGAGAAGTTGTTGGTATGCATATGTATATCTTGTGGGATCCCTGGTGTTCTTGATAAACACCCTATTAGTCATATGCCTTGCTATGAAGACTCTGAGTCGAACCATGGATGAGCCTCATATATTGGATAGTTGCTTATTGAGATATATCTGTGATTCTATTATCTATAATCTGAGGTACACTATTCAGTACAGCGAACTTAATTGGATAAGCCATGTTAATTGGATAAGAGAGCGAAATTTGGTGCACTTGCTCTTGTAATTTAGATAGATCATGTTGCAATTCTTTATCTTCATGAGTCATAGTAGAGCCTTTTGAAGGCTTAATGGGTGTTGAATTATTTTTACGGGGCATCTTTTAGAACCCAATACTGATATCTATTCTACAATATGCCCTTGGAATCAATTCAAATTGATTCTTCAAACAAGACTTATGCAATTCGAAAAAAAAATACACACCTTTTTCTTGCTTTTGAGGAGCTCGATATTGAAATTGGATTATCTCTGTGATTGCAGCAGTTCAATATTTGAATTTCGGTACCAACATAGCCCTCTGAATTCTGCTTCGAATGCCACAGGTCTGACCTAATTTGGATTCTCCAAGACAAAGTTGTGTCCAATCTCCCACAATGACCTAATTATGGACTGGTTCAGTACAGCGAACTTGTACGACTTGCCACGTGTCATTGTTTTGTCCTTCGGCTCTGAAATTGATAACCAAGAAACTACAGTCCGTGTACTTGCGACCACTTTTTACAGCACTCCAATCCGATGCTCAGAGAGAGAGTTATGAATCTTTTCCCACGATCACCTCTTTGAGATAAAATTTGGGAGCCTGAAAAAGCACTACCTTCCACAGATCATATCTCCGAAAATATTGCGAACCAAGATCTGAAATTTTTTGATGAGTTTCCTCAAGATTTTGGCTTCGCACCTTAAAAATTTCAGATTCTGAACCTTCGTAGAAAAAAAGTTATAGCGAAAATGCCACGATGACCTGTTTAGAGCAGCGAAACCCTAGAATCCAAAGCCTCTGATACCAAATGTTGTGTAACTAGCTCCAAAATAGAAGAAAAGAGATATCAACGCCTTAGAAATAAGCCACTTCGAGGGGGAAACCTCCTATACATTACATAAATGAACAATTCTTGGATGATACAATTTACAAAACCTCCTTTCTATATATAGGAGTCCATGGGGCCATAATGTAATTCTAATGGGGCCACAATGTAATCCTAGCTGACCTAACAATAATAATTTAAGGGCACAATAATACAATATGGGGGTTACAAGGGTACAATAATAACAATAAGGGGGTTACACTAACAACAGTAAGGGACTATACTAGTAATATAGGGACCTAACAGAGAGAGCCTAGGAGTCATGGATAAACCCTACTATAAGGATCACGATTGAACATTGAGCTCTCGGGGCTCCTAGGTGCCTGAGGTACATTTTGGAGCTATGTGTGACCATAGGGTGAGTGGTTCACCTTCCCCTATAGGTACGTTGTGTACAGGGTGAGTGGTTCACCTTCCCCTGTGATACTCCACGATGATATATGAGAGTATAGGGTGAGTAGTTCGCCTTCCCCTATAGCTTATTAAATATGCATAGGATGAGTGGTTCACCTTCTATGGAATATGAATAGGTTGAGTAGTTCTCCTTCTCCTGTGGATACTCCAGTGAGAGATGCATATAGACATTTGTCGGTTGTCACATGTGGACATGTCGGTGAGAAGTGGTTCATCCTTTTCCCACATGTAGGCTATTCATTCCCTATAATCGATGGTTGACATGTCAATGGGACGTGTTTCTTCCTTTCCCCATGTCTACGATCTTTCCTATGATTGTTGGTTAGCATGCATGTAGGACGTGGTTCATCCTTTCCCTACTCTCTTTGGTTTGCATGAGCGTAGGATGCGGTTTATCCTTTCCCTACGATGGTTTTGACATGTGACTGTAGGATGTGCTTTATCCTTTCCCTACGTGTGGTTGTGAGCAAGATGTGATTTATTCTTTCCTTGTTGTTGCCCCAGCATCATCCTACCCATGTACTCCAGGACACATGGGAAGTATCTCTCATCTGGCCAATGAGATAGGAAAAGTGGATAGGAACCCTAACACTATAGATGGACGCATCGTGTATTGTAGTTCTCCTATGTCCAGGATGCATGGTGTTCAACAACTTGATCTGGGACTGACTTTTGTCAGTGGAGAGTCGCATGGTCTTGTGACTCACTCTCGATCAATTCTTCTACATTATTTTATCATTGATCAACAAAGTTGAGATGAAATGCAGAGATGGTTCATGATGACAGGATGGCATGATGGATTGGCAGGTGGAGTTCTCCCTAGTTGAGTAGGAGTGCTAAAATTGACAACTAGGGCCAAAATCCACTTTGGACAACTCATTTGATGGAGGTGATTATTGCATTGAATTCCGCTTTTCGAGAGGACCAAAATCAACCTAAAGATCATCAAATTTGGATAAGAAGAAATGTGTTTTTGAATTTATACCCTCACATGTACAAATTGTCAAGGTCAGCCACATCATCATGTAGGCTCATGAAGCCCGAGAGATGTTGAAAAGTGTAACTAGGATCGGTCTTCATATTGACTATGTAATTATGAATTTATGTAAAGAAGAAGAAAAAGATAATAAATGTATTTTGTTGTACTTGCTTCATGGGTTTCATGAGCAAGATTTTATTATAAGTCAATAGACTTCTTCTTGATGTCTATAGGGTTTTGTCTTCTAGTGTAATTAAGAGTCATGATTATGAAGTATCTAGTCTGAAGAATGCCTCCAAGACCTTGAAGAAGAAAGGCTCATAACAGCCCTCAAGACAACTTTCATTCAACGTTAGAAATGATGTGATAAATCGACTTATAATCAATGATGAAGTCGACCTACATGTCGGCCTAAAAGTTTATTGTATGGTCAGCCTAAAAGCCAGACAGTGCACTGTATATATACCCCAGACAACTGCGGCTCATTAGCATCAGAAAGACTGTGGATCTCTCTGTGATTTCCATGGAAACTGAGGACTGTTCTAAGGTGAAAAATGCAGATTTCAGGAATCATTAAGTGTGGCTATCGGGAAGAAAAAAGTGTCGATTTCAGGTGGCATGAAGTCCGGATCTCAAAGGCTTAAAAGATGCGTACTTCTGAGGTTATAAATTGCAGACTGCTCTGGTATGTACAGTGTATAAAGGTCTGGTCTAAATGCAAGTGAAAGTCAGTAAAATATGCAGATTGTCCTGAGGTAAATCTAATTTTGAATTCGGACTATAAGTCAAGAATCTGTGTGGGCTTAAGGCAGAAAGAAGAAAGGTTATATCTGAGATATCATAGCATGATGTAACCTAAAGTAAATGTGAAGTTAAGATAGTAGTTGATTGTGTTAAAGTATTGTATGAATGCCTAGTCAATTTGAAAGAAAGTGCAAGATTGAATTAGAGACCGAGTTCTCTAAGGATGATGCGAGCTCAGTGTAAGTTGGTGCAGGAATGAAGGATCAGCTTTGGAGGAAGATGTAGAAGCAGTGACAAGGTCTAGGAGGCATTCATAGGTCAAGGTCTGAGTCTTGGTCATGGTACTTGTCATTTGAAGATCTATAAGAAGAATTCCTTACGGGTTTTCCTCTCTAAGAGGGAGAGGTTTTGCCCTGGGTCTAGGAGACTAATTTGTGTGTCCCGTGTATTTTGATAATTGACTTGATGAAAGATTAAATAAGCTAAAGAAGAGAAGACATAAGTAACTCAAGTAAGCTCACAATTAATTATCAAGAGAGGAATTTGAATTAATCACCAGCCCTCCAAATTCTCAACATTGTATCAGAGCTAAGGTGTTGAACTCAAGGGCTACTTGACAAAGAGACACTCCAAGAAGCAAAAATCAAAGTTTGGGTGAAAAATCAAATCAGTTTGAAAGGAATACTCTCAAGCTATTTTCAAGAAAGATCTTCATCTCATTCAAAGGATCAACTTTTCAAGAAAATAATCTTTTACATTCAAAACATTGGTAGAAGAGGACATCATCTTTTGAAGAGATCCTTTATCATCAAGGATCCAAGAACACCTATATTGAAGATTTCTATCTTAGAAAAAACTCCTAAACTTCATCATCATCATCAAGGAAGCTACAAACCTCTCTACTCCGGTAAGTATTTATGACCTTACTTAAATCTGTCAAGATGACTTATTGTAAAGAGGGCAACAAGTTGCGTCATCAAATCTTAGTGCACGGAAGAAGAGGACAAATTTGAATTTAATTGAAGATGAAGTTATGGACTACATCGAAGGATCGACAATTCAACCACCAAAAGAAGATGCTCCAACTCATGCCAAGAACATGAAAGGAGAAATCAGAGCCCAGAAGATTCTCATAGAATCCATTAAGGACTCACTCATTCCATATGTATCAAAACTAAAGTCTCCTAAAGAAATATATAAGAAACTGGTGGAGCTATTCTCTGAACTGGGATAAGTAATTTCTGACACTGAGATGGCTACAGTGGTGCTGAATGCTCTACCGGAAGAATAGGGAAACTTCACTTCAAGTTTATATAGGAAGAAAGAAGCCACACCATTCCATGATTTATGGTCTCTATGTAAAATAGAGGAAACAAGATTGAAATCCAAAGCTGATACAGGATCAAGTGAAGGGAATCAAGCCTTTGCAGCAATATCCAGGAGGAAAGGAAGATTCGGAAAATTTGGTCCTCGAAATAGAAGAAGGAATATGGACAAAGCACGATGCCTTGGATGTAATGAACTTGGACATTATAAAAGAGATTCTCCTAAATCTGAAAAGGACAAGAGAAAAAGGGAAGGAGCCCATGTCTCAGATATGAGGGAAGAACCTGATGCAAAGAAATCTAAGAAAGAAGAAGCGAAAGATCTCTATTATGATTGAGATCATCTTCCTCTTTAAGTGATTTCTATTGGTTGTAAAAAAGTATGATAAGAAGCAATGTATATTGATGGCATCATGATAAAAACATGGTAGGAGCTCTTGGTGAAACAGCGCCGAGAAAACCTCTCTGATAACATTACTGATGGAAGGCAGTTATCAAGATCAAGGGTCATCATGGAAACTAGTGCTGACATTTTCTAATGGAGTTCTTTATGAATTCACTGATTAGAAAGAAAGCATAATAGTTTCATCAAGAATTCTATGCTACAGAATTCTGGGATGTGATGACATATTGGTGAAGCAAGTCAAGGGAATGAAGCTCTTCATTCTAGTAAAACTGCTACAGGATGACTCAAATGAAAAAGGTATGAGGTATATATATATATATATACGCTGACACTGGATGTTGTGAAGTCATGTCATATGGTTGTAGGTAATAGACTTCTATATTTAGAAGTATCATCTATGGAGGAGGATCTCTCGGTGCACTGACAGATGAAATCAACATAATATATATCCTCATGTGGAATATGAGATGGTTGTATATGAACAAGGAACTGTAAATTGGAATTTTCTGGGAATGAAGATGTGCAAAAAGGAAGAGATCATGAAGTGCAACCATGTCAAGAGGCAGTTATCATCCAAAAGCCAAGAAGATGTGACTAGAAAATGTCCTGAGAGGATATGTAGACTCTGATAGAAGCCTAGTAAAGAAGAAGACCCTTGAAAAAACATATCATTAGGAGATGTGTCAATTTGAATAAAGGATGTCGATGCCTACAGGAAGATGTCATGGTGATAGATCATCATTGAGGTAACTTTTGTTTTAAAAGGTTCATGCGTATATGTTTATCTGGATGAATTTGTGCAGGGCTGCTAATCATGAGAAAGGATGTAAGATCCTTGGAGATGATTCGAAAGAAAGCAGCATGGTATAAAAGGTGGACTAGATAAGAAAGACAATGAATCACTTTCTGGTAGATGACATGACTCATGAATGAAAGTGATGGATGATCTGTGCCCTATGGAGCTAAAGTTGAAGATTCCTCAAATATCGAAATCCATGACATCGAAGGGATGAATTCTTCATGAGCAGCTGGGTGTCTCACCATTGTTGTTGCAGGTCCCTGATTGAGAGGGAGCCTGGTGATCAGTTTCTTACTTGGAAGAAACTGGGTAATTCTTAAGAATGAGCTTAGGTACATTCCCTATACAGGAATGAGTACATTCCCTTGTGTAATAGGTCCTCCCTGGCTGAGAGGGAGAGATAGACACATCATTCTGGTCTTCACTTGGGAAGACAGAATGGAGGATTGCGTAATCATCTGGTATTCGATACTCTTTCAGAATGTGTTAGGGCATTCAAGATAAGAGTAGTCGGGGACCGTTATTCTTTGAGGGCTAGCTACCGAAGAGAAGAATAGTCCAAGAAATTCATCCTTTGGGAACACCCAGGTGGAGTATGTACCTTAGAGAGACAATGACTATTGTGTCTATAAGTCATGTGTCTCGCCAGCATTGTAGCCCATTGTCTCGTTGAGAGATGGGGTTGTTAGTCAAGGCCTTGCAGTAGGACAATGTTAGTTGATATGATGCTATACAGATGCAATTACCAATCTGATTCTTCTTATGAGATTCTTCAGTTTGAAAGTGACCATGTACCTGTATGAATACCTCCCAAGTTAGAGGGAGTGCTGAAAAGTGTAACTAGGATCGGTCTTCATATTGACTACGTAATTATGAATTTATGTAAAGAAGAAGACAAAGATAATAAATATATTTTGTTGTACTTGCTTCATGGGTTTCATGAGCAAGGTTTTATTATAGGTCAATAGACTTCTTGACGTCTATAGGGTTTTGTCTTCTAGTGTAATAAAGAGTCATGATTATGAAGTATCTAGTCTGAAGAATGCCTCCAAGACCTTGAAGAAGAAAGGCTCATAATAGCCCTCAAGACAACTCTCATTCAACGCTGGAAATGATGTGATAAATCGATTTATAATCAGTGATGAAGTCGACCTACATGTCGGCCTAAAAGTTTATTGTATGGTCGGCCTAAAAGCCAAACAATGCACTGTATATATACCCCAGACAACTGCGGCTCATTAGCATCAAAAAGACTGTGGATCTCTCTGTGATTTTTACAGAAACTGCGAACTGTTCTAAGGTGAAAAATGTGAATTTCAGGAATCATTAAGTGTGGATTTCAAGAATCATTAAGTACAGGTTTCAAGAAGAAGAAAGTGTGGAATTTAGGTGTCATGAAGTGCGGATCTCAGAGGCTTAAAAGATGCGGATTTCTGAGGTTATAAATTGCGGACTGCTCTGGTATGTACAGCGTATAAAGGTCCGGTCTAAATGCAAGTTAAAGTCAGTAAAAGATGCGAATTGTCCTAAGGTAAATCTGAGTTTGAATTCGGACTATAAGTCAAGAATCTGTGCAGGCTTAAGGCAGAAAGAAGAAAGGATATATCTGAGATATCATATCATTAAGTAGCCTAAAGTAAATGCGAAGTTAAGACAGTAGTTGACTGTGTTAAAGTATTGTATGAATGCATAGTCAATCTGAAAGAAAGTGCAAGATTGAATTAGAGACCGAGTTCTGTAAGGATGATGCAAGCTCAGTGTAATTTTGTGCAGGAATGAAGGATCAGCGTTGGAAGAAGATTTAGAAGCAGCGACAAAGTCTTGGAGGCATTCATAGGTCAGGGTCTGAGTCTTGGTCATGGTACTTGTCATTTGAAGATCTATAAGAAGAATTCCTTACGGGTTTTCCTCTCTAAGAGGGAGAGGTTTTGCCCTGGCTCTAGGAGTCTAATTTGTGTGTCTAGTGTATTTTGATAATTGACTTGATGAAAGATTAAATAAGCTAAAGAAGAGAAGACATAAGTAACTCAAGTAAGCTCACAAGTAATTATCAAGAAGAGAATTTGAATTAATCACCATCCCTCCAAATTCTCAACAAGAGACATGTCACTTCACCCTCAACGATTTGTATAAATAAGAGAGACCTCCAACCTCATTTAGCACTTCACTCACTTACGCAATCATCTCCCTCCTCTGATTGGTTCATACAACTTATTGGGCATATCTTTTCCTCATAAGTGTGGCAGCAGAAGGACAAATTGCAAGATGAAATACAGGGCCGATATTTCAAAGACAGTTGTAGGTTTGACCATCATTGCCCAGGCGTGGTTTGACCTCCTTTGACTACGGTTTTTGTGCTAGAATTTTGTTTTTGGCAGGCCGCATCTATTGGAACAGGAACCAAGGAATTTTGTTGACTTTGACCACTGAGTTTGACCAAGTTTGACCATTGTTTTCGTGATTGTTTTGGGTTGTCTTTGACCACCTTTGAAGGCCGAGTTTGACTGGATGTCCAAATTTCATTGAGGACAGTTTGTTGCTACTTTAACCTATTATTGACTTTCTGGTTAGGGAAAATTTTGACTGTTGTTGACTACAGATTTGACTGGGTTGTTTTGACTTCAATTTGGCAAGTCAATTTTGACTTTTGTACTCTCTCTGATGCACATTTTGATATAATAATAAGAAGAATTAATCAAAGGGTTTTCCCCATCTTGGGGCTTTCCCTGGCATTCGCCAAATCTGGTGTCCTCTTGTCTTGGCTTGTCTTCTGCATTAATGTTTGATGTTCTTTCATCAGTTACTATCATATGATAATGGTTAATGTAATTGCTAATGGATTAATGAAATAATTGACCTAAGCAAAGAACATGTTAACTCAAAAATTAACACTGACTCACTAATGTTGCTCATCAAGGCCAAATAAATGGAAAATCTCGCTAGTGGTCTACTCTGCTTGAAAGTGTTGCTAGGCGCCTCCACATACTCCTCAACATCTTTCAAGGTCAGTTCAACCAATCTTGAATTCCTCCTGGTAGAGCTCGAAAGAACATCCCGCTCCACCTCCATATCTATGGGATGTGTCCTTGTTGTTGGTGTTGTGGTCCCTGCTCAACCTTAAAAGGCTCTTGCTCCTAATCCTCTACCCCTGTTGGCTCTCTATCATGACACCTCCTAAGGTCCTACCCTAAGTTTTGTAAATCCCGTTTGAGGGTGTGAATCAGTCCAGTTTTCCGTCTTCGAACAGCAGGTATTGCTACAGATCTTATATTTCTCTATCGAGTTAACCAGTAAGGTGCCAATGTTGTACTTAGATTCTACATAATAAGATAAACCCTCCAGCAACCAGAAGACCGATTTTCCCGCATTGGGTTTTTCCGGGGACAGTTGTCTAGAAAATCCTGTGTGTCACTTTGTCTGTGTGCATGTATTCTATTTAGATATGAATCTGTGAAATCTGTTAATGTGTTTACTTCGATGATAATGCTAAAATTTCAGATTAATAACTTAATTAAGTGGGAGAAGTATAACCAAATTTAACAGTAGAGTTTCTTCATAAGTAATATTCAGAAATTTTCACATCGTATCAAAGCGATTACAGATCTAGTTGAATCATCAGCAAGAAGACTGAAGAATCTTTGCTGCAAGAAGCAATAGAGAAACCAGCAGCAGCCGCAAAAAGGCGGACCAGAGAGGACAGCGTAGCAGAAGAGGGCAGCAGAGCCACGCAGAGACCAGAGTGACACAGTCCCCACGCAGGCCACGTACTTACTACGCAGAGGCAGTGCAGAGACAACGTTGGGATTGTCTGCTTACGCAGAGGCCAGCCAGGGTGACGCAATCTTGAGGCTGTGGCTGATTCAAAGTGCCGAAAGCAGTGCTGCAGAACTCCAATAGTTGCTGGTGGGGTTAAATTTCTAAAGATTCAGAATTTAGCCTGAGCACTAGTTGACAAAGAGCGGGAGGAGAACAGCTTCTCAGATGATTTCCAGACAAAGAAATCTGCAAATCGATCAGAGGATCAAAGAGAGTTGATTCATTGTGTTTGGAAAATTTCCAAAGAGGAAATCAGATGTCAGAAGGAGCAGAGGGTGCCTTTTCGCAAAGGACCCTAGATCCGAACTTTAATTGAGAAGTAGGGAGAGGAAGAATCTGTTCCGACAGAGCAAATCTGAGCAGATGGCACCTCACGGACTACGTGATCAGGATAGCTTGGACAGTCTGTCGAACTTTGCAGTCTGGAAGGCCAGAATCTTGGTGGTCATGGAGGCATACAGTCTGAGGGAGCATGCAAAAAAAATCCTGACCACGCCAACCGATACTCTTCTCCTAGCGAAGCATAATGAAGCAGCGACACATGCCAAGCGCTTCATCATGGATGGGGTTAAGGATTATGTTGTACGACATATAGCCCATAAGAACACGGCTAATGAGATGTGGAAGAATGCTTCTGGAGAACCAGATGCGGTTATTCATGATGGCCAAGGGAGAAGAAATTGAGCCCTTCCTTTTCAGACTACAGGCGATCAGGGATCAATTGACTGCCATGGGAGTGAAAGTGGAGGATGATGTGATGGTGAGGACTACACTCAATGCGATCACATAGGACTAGGAAACTGTCCAAAGTATCTTGGGCAGTGGACCTTCCCAACTAGGACAGTATGTGGGCGATCCTCCGTCAAGAAGAACTCTGTCGATTCATCAAGAGGCAGCATAGCACCGAATCCAGTAAGGTGAAGAAGGAAGAGGAAGAAGTTGCAGCCTTGGCATCAAAGAGGCAGCAAGGGAGGAAGAAGCGTGATCTATCCAAGATCAAGTGTTTCCAGTGCGGCGAACTAGGACATTGGACATAGCCATGAGCGTTCATGTACCTCTAGAGAAGAGGTGGGGCGACATGGATCTGTAGAGCAGCTACAGAGTGGTGGCAGTACCCTTGAGCAGCTTAGCTCTTGGATCACATCCATGCTACGGGATCCTTAAGACAGTAGCAGGATAACTGGAGCAATTGGTGCAGAGAATCACGGATGGAGCAAAGGCAGAGCTAGATGATGAGAGGGAGCGCGTCGTGCAAATGCAGATGCAGCAGCAGCATGGCAACGCAACGCAGAGGGGGCTGATGTGACTTCAGCAGCGCAGTGCAGGTTGGCTTACGCAGAGCAGAGCTGCAGCAATGCAGTGGCTTCAGGAAGACAATGCAGAGCAGCAGCCTATGGAGATTCAGTTATGAGGATGCAGCCCAACTGACTTGTCTGTCAAAGATTGGGCAATAGTTCTCAGTTGTTTCTCTCAACCACTGCGTTGCAGTGCAGCAGTTGCCAACATGGTGCAGAGCAGATTGAGAGAGAGTTGCAGTACAGATGTGGCAATGTCATGGGCAGCAGTACAGAATGGCAACAGCAACGTAGCGATGAAGGGCAGCAGGTCCAGCATCAGCGCAGAGACCCACACCAAAGATCAGTGTAGAGCTTCGGGGTGAAGCAGTGTTGTGCTAGAGCACTTTCCTCGCTAAGAGGGAATGTTGAGATTTGTGGATTGTTGGGGTAGCTTCGGATGTGCTCTAGCTCCCAAAATTTATGGAGGGACTAGAGTATATGAGATCTCCAAGACCCAGAAAGGGATTTGAGAAATTCCATGCAGTTTGGGAGAAAATTAATTAATTAATATTTTTAATTAAGGACCCTAAGTCTAACTTAGGAAAATTAAAATATTAAAGGTAATTAATTTAAACATGTGATGGAAATTACTTAAGTCACACGGATCAAGCTTTCTTCTAATCTTAGCCTTCGATTCAAGATTAGATCATGGCGGTTGGTTTCCCAATGAGTAAAGTATAAGGGAAAGGCTTGGGGTCAGTTGGAGAACACATACACGGAGGCTGAGCACTGAGACTAAGCTGGAATTCTATGGCGTAGTTTGCTAAGAATTTCCAGAAGTGTTTCAGCTGCAACGAGGGGTAGTATTGGCTAAGGGGATGATCTGATCCTAGAGCCAAGAGGTAGAGAAGCAGCAACCAGGAGTAGCGCAAAGAAGCAGAGGCTACGCAGCAGCTGCGCAGCACAGAGGATTTCAGCCCCTATGCAGGCACAGAAAGAGCAGCGCAGAGGCAACACAACGCCAGCCAGGGTAGCGTAAGGACTGTGTCACCCAGTCTGGGTTACGCATCCCTCTCCTGAGCAGCGCAGGGTATTAGCAGGCCAGCAGGGTTGATGCAGGCAGCTTCAGAGCAGCGCTGGGGTTTCTAGAGGCAGAAAGGGGCTGAGTTCTATAAATCTCGTTTGAGGGTGTGAATCAGTCCAATTTTCCGTCTCCGAAACAACAGGGATTGTTGCAGATCTTATATTTCTCTGTCGGGTTAACCAGTAAGGTGACCAGATTTGTTGTACTTAAATTCTACATAATAAGATAAACCCTCCAGTAGCCAGAAGACCGGTTTTCCCACATTGGGTTTTTCCGGGGACAGTTGTCTAGAAAATACTGTGTCACTTTGTCTATGTGCATGTATTCTATTTAGATCTGAATCTGTGAAATCCGTTAATGTGTTTACTTCGATGTTAAAGATGAAATTTCAAATTAATAACTTAATTAAGTAGGAGAAGTATAACCAGATTTAACAGTAGAGTTTCTGCATAACTAATATTCAGAAATTTTCGCACAAAGTGTGAGACTGTGAGTCACACAATTCCTTCAACTTCTTTAAGGCTTCAAAAGAATTTGAAAATGGCGAAATATGACAACTCACCTCTTCATTTACTGATGTTGCAATCAAGGCATAGGCCTTGCTGTTCTTATTTTCCCAAATGGCAATCTCCTTATCTGAAGTGGGCTTTGCAGGTGCATTATCTCCTTCTCCTTCACAAACTCCTCTTCCACAACTCATTGAAAATGAGAGTGTGTTTTATCTTCCGTGACCATTTAGAATAGTTCTCTTTTCCAAAGAGAACTACTCCAACAATTGATATTAGTGAATGCATTTTAAAAACTGTGTATTGTGTGAAAAATGTACTCTGCTAGCAATATACTGTGAAAAAATGCACTTCTGGTATATATATATATATATATATAACACAAAGTTAATATTTGGAGAAGGGTTATATGGGGGAGGTGTTGTATGGGGGAGGTGGTATATCGGGGAGGTAGTATATGGGGGAGGTATTAACTGAAATGGCGGAGGGGGAGGCGGTAACTGTGGAGGAGTTAACTGGCGGAGTTATATAGTTGTCGGGATCATATGACACAGGTATATGTTATGACCGGGGAGACGGATATACGAGCTATAACTGCATATATATTATAATCGAGATATACGAGCAGAGGGGGAGGATACCAGCAATGCACGAGATTTTGCAGGAATAAGATAGAGGTGTCAGTCTGCAGAAATGCAGAACATAGGCAGGATGGAGTTACAAGGGTAAGAAGGAAGCCAAAAAATAGTGGTTGGGACCTGTGCTCTGATACCATGTCAGGCCAGGAGGTAACTCCTCAAAGTGAATTGTATTTTTTGCATTAAGATTGATCATAGATATATACATGGAGGAAGAGACCCTTGGGCTTCATCCCGCAGTGTCTCTTCATATTCCAATCCTCCTTATTTTCTATTTACAATATTTTACAAGGATTTACCTAATCCCAAAGATTGGGTGTCAACAACCACCAATGTATCATGTAATATTACAGTGTTACACGGATATCTTCCTGGGTGCTACTTAAGCTTCTATGACCTCTAAGAAGCGAGTCAGAGCCAGTCACAAAGACACTCATACATATCCTCATTTAAATGCAACACAATAAATTTGCTATAAACAAAATTAAGGATGATGGAGCATGATGACTCATACTGACAAATAATTAGAAATAAAAAGAAAAACAATCACACTTTGATGATACAGAAATTTATCCAAAACAGATTATATGAATAGCTTTCAATTTACTGAATCTGAAAGGCTTCCTTAAACTAAAAAATCAGCCAACACTGAAGAACAGCTTCTAACCTTCAAACCAGATGATCGCTGCCTCTCATCCATCTCTATAGATAAGCGTTCAAGTTCTGCTACTGCAGCCTTTCGCTCTTTGTCCATAGCATGGGCAGCTAATGCTGCAGCTTCAGCAGCTTCAGCAGTCTCAGACAGCTTGTCAGCTATTTCCTTAATTGTTGAATCCCGTGCTCTAAGCTCTCTGACTAACTGGTACAATTCTTCATCCTTCACTTTAAGAGTTTCCTATTGAAAATTTGAAACAAAATATAATTATGCATCAGAAAGGAGAAAGAAAATCTAGGATAAAATTTTGCCACTCTTTCCTTAAATGGCTCCCTAATTTTCCATGTGGATACTGGAATGAAAATGAAAATTTCTTGAAGCAGCTAAGAACTAATCTGCATCAATATCTTTAAGTAGGGCTTTGCATCATAACTAGCAGAAAATGAATTCCTCACAATGTGTATGATGATACTTGAAAAGAAGAAAATACAAAAATTCTACAAGTACTTCACAGCAAATTATATGAAATCAGTTTTCAGATAACAATGCTTTCTTGGACACAATTAAAGGACGGTCTTTTGGGAAACAAAAAGCCATGAATCATATCAACATAACAAAAAGCCAAAGAGTTTTATAAAGCTTAAATACAATGGTGTTTACAAGACGAATCCAGGTAGAGCCTGAGGATACAAAGCTACCTATAATCAGGACGGCCAATTTGTCCATGCATACAGTATAGATACAGGGAAAGTCTCAAATAATGAAAGCAAAGCTTTTCGCCCTTACAAAAGGTCCGAAACTGTGACAAGGAAAAGTATCATAAACCTATTTGTGCAAGATGAATTCATTTTGCTCAGAAATGCTCGAGAGAGATTAAAGGAAAATGTTCAACAAGATATTTTGTCGTTTTCTAATAAGGTTAGAGATCTCACTTGATTATTTGAATTGGCTTAGGAATGATTATATCTGATTTAAGGACAATCGGGAAGGAATCTCAGATGAAACATTCTCCAGCTGACATTTAACTTGAAACTCATTCAAGTTTAATACACCTAACAAGAAAGCACTAGACCTAAATGGTAGGTGCTGATAAGGTGTAGATTCTGGAACATTAAATTCAATTAAATATTAATCAATGCTGTCGGAAACAAAGCAGATTACATTTCATTTCCAACAACAGGTCTCACAAATCATGTAAAGCACTGCCATAATTAAAATTGATTGCTTATAATGATGATTAGAGGATGACACATCCCGCTATCCAAGAAATCCAAGAGCAATGGTGCAGGGCATGAGTTCACTCCCAAACATGTGGGGCTCCTTCTTACTGAAACCAAATCAAAGAGCCTTGAACCAGAAAGCAAGAATGAAATAGACATCTAAATCATTCTTTAGACTGCTTATATTGGTTGCCTCGGGGCCCCTTTTTTTGGGTAAAATGCATGTATTTCTTCTCTGTTTTAACTTTTACTAGACATATGAAGCATTTTATCAAAATAATAATAAAGGAACTGCATCATATCCAATGGATGCTACTGCATTGTCTAATGGAAATTTTATAGATATTGATATTTGATCAAAGCCTATAGATTTTTTACTGTGCAGACCAAGGTTTCAATTATCCAATATCAGGTGGAACATACTTCAACTACGAGTTGGAGGAAGAGCACAGCCACCCTAGCTAAGCAGCTGAGAGATGAGGTTTATGAGCATCTTGCCACAGTAGCTGTCGTACAGTGAGAATGAATAATTTGATGATGGACGCCCTCGGATATTTTTGGCAAATTAACATTATGATGGATGATAAAGAAAATGGTAGAAGAGTTTCAAGGATGTCGCAGGAGCAAAAAGTCATCATCAGAGTGTTCAGTAATGATCAAAAGGAGGTTATCTTGTTTGCATTTTCATAATGAATAATCTGTACAGCATGAAAATAGACAGGCACTAGTTGGAGCATATGCCAGAGATGGTGAAAATTCAGGTAGAGTGATTTGACAGGTTTTTGCAGGCATACTGTATCTCCAATTTGTTTTAATTGGCTAATCGGTCTATGAAATTGCACACTGTGGGCCTGTAATATCTTTGGATGCTCCATAAAGGATTATGGATACCGGTCTTCATATATTAAGTTTATTAAGGCTAATTGTCAAATAGTTCTATATATTACTGAATTGTAAACTTCCATTTTCAAAGGTTTCTCTTGGGTGTATTGTTAAATCATAGTTGTCAACTGGGAGGAATGTGAGAAGCTCAACAGCTCTGGCTGCTTATGCCTTAGGCCATTTAATTATGTTCCATGTCCATCTTTACTGCACTTCCTTCCATTAGGCTGGCGGCCTTGACTGTCCTGCAGAGGCTGCACCTTCCCACCAACGATCTATGGAGCCTTTAATGGCTTATATCAACCCGATAATTCCATTGTCATTGACCCTTACTCTGGCGATCTGGCGGAGTATGGTAGTGCTCTGCAAGATGGCACCACCCAAGCAAACCCACAAGTTTGTGTTGCTACTATGAAGTAATGTCTCTAGTGAGCTAGAGGAAATCCCTGTTGATATTGCTGTCTCTGAATGAAATAGGTCCGGGAACCTTGTAGCTTGCATTGCTAGAACACCTGAATCCTGACAAAGAATTTATTAAAGATATATTTTCCTAACAAAGCTGCAAGCAATGTTGTCAACTCCTGCAGAGTGCAGACCCTGGATGTGCAGGAGCATCCAGTTGTCATCTCTTGCTGAGCCAAAGATTTTTTGGCTGAGAAATGAATGTAGCTAATTTTCCAAGTGGACCATGAAAATCTCAGGTCTACCCATGCAATTTTGGTCAACTAGTTATATATATATATATATATATATATCAAGCTCCTGCCTGCAATCTCAAGGTCCTGCAGCTTCCTGGATTCCTTGACTACTCCTGACCTTGAGGGAGGATGGACTTGGGCAATCCAAAAGAATTTGTAAGCCAATAAGACCCAAGGTCTCAAAGAACTAGCTCAGCCCCCAAAATGCCACCAAGTCACCAGCTCCTAAGAAATGTTCCACCGAGTTTCCGGGACAGGGGAGCGCAGGAGCTGGGAGATGTGTGGAAGCACCCCCAAATTTTGGAGAAATTCAGGGGGACACAGGGACACTGGGCTACCATAGGAGTTGCCGTTTTACTAAAAGGAAAAGGCGCCTTGGTCCAGTTCGTTGCTGGGGCATCACTACTGCTTGCTTCAGGGTTTTCAGTTTCTTTGTTTCTTCTTGTATAATGCAACTCTTTCAATCTACCTCTTGCTTCAACAGCATTTACATTTCTTCATTACTCTTTACATAACCCCTAGTCATTTCTTCACATTGCTGTTGAGTAATAGGAAAAGTTCTATTTGGAAAAACAGTCAAAGGATTAGAATCATTTATTAACTTTAAATGCTCTGAGATTTCCTCCTCTTCAACCTGATTATAAGGGCACTCTTCTTCAATATGGAAATCATTGCAAATGTGACACCAAGGATGTCCACCTTGATTTATCATGTTAGTTGGGACAAGGGTGTTAGGCACACTTTGTTGAGGGAAACTCTTGCCCCCATTTGGGTTTGGATTCCTTCTCGTGGTCCTATCATTGTTGTATTGAAGCTTAGGAGGGAAATTTGTACGAGAACCCCTTTCCTTATCCAAAAGAGTTAGCTTATTCATCATTGCAAGCTGTCCTTGCATAAGCTCATTAGTCATTTTATCAATTGGGAAAATGCTTGGAAAGCAAGATCAACTTGTGACTTCTACTTTGGCTCTAGGATAGGATAGCAAGTGAACTTAAGATGTGGCTAAGTTGCATTCAATAGTTACAGCATATGCCTTGGCTTGGTCAATATTTCTAGGTTCCTTGTCCTTTAAGGCATAGGATAAATGCCCATGGAAGGCATCAACATAGAGAGCAAGATAGTTTCATCAGTGTGCTTATCGATTTGGGGTACATGGATTAAGTAATTTATCAAACCTTTCAGTGAAATCCTTGACACTCTCATTCTCCATTTCCTTGCCCTCTTGAAATTTGGTTAGTAATTGCATCTCGTCTTTGACAATCACCCATCTCTGGTTGATGGTGGTACGAAATTGGTTCCAAGTTGTGATTCTTCCTGAGGGTAAATCTATGTACCAAGATCTAGCATTATCTTCTATAGAAAGGGCAAAGAGTCTCATGACTACATCCCCATCCTGGATATCTCTTCCACCTACACACCAGTAAAACATATCGATATGTTGCTCAGATGTGACTACATTATTCCCGATGAACTTGGACACCATTCTTCATACTTATCAGGTAGTTAATGGGGATATCCTTGAATGGCACTCATACTGTTGATTTGTGTAGCTTGGGAGGTACTCCAAGCCGCAGGTACAGAAATCACAATCCACTGCTGGGCTAGGCCGCAGGCCATCGCCAGCAGTTGGAGGCTTTACAAGTTGCGTTCAGGGTGGATTGCAGCCCTACAAGGCAGCGTGTGCATGGAGGAGTCTCTCTAGGGTGGACCACAATCATTTAGAGGACTGCTTGCTAAGTTGTGTGGGGGTTAAGGGCGGTGTGGTGTGCCCTAACTAGTGGTACAGTATTGCAACAGTGCAGCAAGGTGAAACAACGGTGCTTGGAGATGTGTATTGGGTCAAGTTGATGACCAGTGTCGGATCAGATTTATTGAACAGCCTGTTGATGCCATGTATATGACATTTCGAGGTGGTGAAGTATCATATTAGGAGTCAATTCAGCAGTGACGAGATTGGGTGCCATAGGTCTGTTGGAGGGCAGCGTGTTGGCTACCCAAAGTAGCCCTAAACGAGCTATCTTGAAAGACAAAGAGCAGATGAAGGTTGGGTGAAGTTAGGTGTCGAAGAAGCAACAGTTTGATGGACAAAAGTTGTCGTAGCTTGGCAGTTTTGGGCTCGGGAATTAGGCCTACCCAAAGAGAAGATTAGATTAGCATATGTACACTCTACAAATGGAGGTGCAACAGTGTTAGATGGAAGCCCTCTTGGAGTCTCGATGTGTAGATGCCTTGATGGACTAAGGCACTACTAGTGAGTAGTACAGAAGCGAAGGATCAGCCGAACGAGATACGACATTGTGTTTGTCAGTGTATCTTGTATAACATAGACTGTTGTAATATTCAGATTTGGTTTAATATAACGAAGATTGGGGATTGTATATTATTGTACAATTTTGTTTAAAACTCTGTATATTGTGCATATGTGATTTACTGCTTTATTTTTCCGTTGTACAAAGTCGTTTATGGTTGAGATTCTTGGTTTGGTAGCGTCAGTGATTTAAGACTCTAACTTGGACCCAAGGTCATGGAGATTCAACATGGTATCAGAGCATTTCTGAGCTACTTTGGAAGAAAGTAAATCAAAGTTGTGCGCAACGAAGTACAGCGTGAGAGGGAGTTGGTCACATTGTTATTCGAATAATGCTATTTTAGAGTTTGCTGCTCATCTATGATTGTAATTAGCAGTTTCTTGTTAGAAACTTGTTGTTTCTATATTCTTAGTAGAAACTTGTTGTTTCTACTTTCTTAGTTTGTAATTAGCAGTTACTTGTTAGAAACTTGCTGTTTCTACTTTTTTAGTAGAAACTTGTTGTTGTTGTTTCTAAAGTTGTATTATTTATTGAGCTTCACTGCTCATTGTAAATCAATTCATTCATTGATTATGGTATCAGAGCTCAGGTATTTTTTTTCGAAATAATTCTTCAATATTTGAAAAATTCTGTGCTTCATTTCGAAACAGCTCTCTAGAAGTCTGAAATTTTTTTTGGCGTCACAATTTCTGAGCCGCCGTTTTTTTTTCTCTGCGATTATTTCTTTGGTGGGTCGTTTTCTGCTGAGTATTTCGTGGGATAAAGACTCCTATCAGTCATATCTATCCTGTACATGTTGCTGAGTTTGGTTGCTGGTCCAATGTGTTGAATTTCTGTCCAATATCAGTCCATCTTGCTGGTTGAACGTGGAAGTTGTTGGTGCAATTTGCATATGACTGGGACGAGTTATTAAACGCTGAGCTGGGTATTGTTTTTCTACAGTAGATTGAATTCCAGACTGTTATTTTGGCAGAATCGAGACTCCTTGGTCGTTTTGCGTGTCTTGGGAAACGTGCAGATGGCCTCACTAACCAATCTGATGTTGGAAGGCAATTAGCGCTTTAATGGCAACAATTATAACATCTGGAAACAGAGAATGTTGACCATTTTTTAATATAGGCGTCTTGACCAGCTCGTTTTGGGCACAGAGCTTCGTCCTGGTACACCTGGTGCAGATCAAGATAAGTTTGATGATCGAAATCGAGAGGCTGTTATGCTTCTCAAACTCTTTGTAACTGATGATCAGTTACCACAGATCCCTTTCGGCAAGACAGCTGCCGAAATCTGGAAACATTTGAAGGAATTGCACGAGACATCCGACAAGAGCAGAGCTTTCTTTCTAAAGAATCAGTTGTTCTCCATCATGATGGACGAACATATATCTTTACAGGAACATTTTAACAAGATTAAAGCCATTCGAGATCAGCTCGAAGCCATTGGCTAGACCACGGAGGAAGAAGATATGGTAGTCATCACCCTGAAAAGTCTACCAAAATCTTATGAACACTTTATAGAAACTCTCAACATTACCTCCACTAATGTTGATCTGAAGTTTCTAGAGCTATGCACCAAACTCCTGTAGCAGGATCATTGGAAACAGCAGTTTGGTAGTGATGCTTCATCAGCCTCCTCAGAAAATGCTTTTGCTGCCAAATATCAGTCCTCTCAGTCGTTTCAGAAGACGGGTTCTTCTCAGTCTTATGATCCTGCTAAGAAGAAAAATGTGTAGTGTAATTACTGTCACAAGTTTGGTCATTTGAAGAAAGATTGCCGACAGAGGATTGCTTCTGAACAGAAGAAGCAGGGAGGGTCTCATCAGCAAGCGAATGTCGCAGAACATTCCGAGCAGAAGGAATCTACCTTTTATGCCTTTATGGCTAAAAGGTACTCAGATCACGCCCCGTCATCTGCCTGGTACATTGACTCTAGTGCATCACGTCATTTCTCTCACAGGCGTGACTGGTTTATTGACTTCTCATCTTTCAGTGATTCTGTGGTCTTCGGCGGAGGTGAGGAGTACACAGTGGTTAGCAGAGGTACAGTTCAGATCCAGTCTGGTGGGCGCACACTCATCTTCCTGAATGTGTACTATGTTCCTGGTATGGAAATTAATCTATTGTCTGTCAGCCAGATTATGAGAAACTCTCCTCAGCTCGATGTGGTGTTCAGTGCGCACAAGTGCTCCATTATTGACAAGGACACTCGACTTACGGTTGTTGTTGGCCTAGAGGATCATGGTCTATATAGGCTTCTTGACACTGGTGATTCCCCAGAAGTGGCTCTAGCAGCTCGTGTTTCTCCCATCAGCACTTTGTGGCATCAGAGATATGGGCATCTAAACATTCAGTATCTCTCTCAGCTATCTCGGGAGGGACTTGCGTCAGGGTTACCTAATATTCAGACATAGCATTTGGGAGTGTGCGGCGCCTGTCAAGCTGGCAAGCAACATCGGTCTTCATTCAAGGATGGAGAATCTTGGCGCGCATCTAAGGTACTCCAGTTAATTCATGCTGATATTTGTGGTCCTATGAATACATCTTCAGTTACAGGTTGCAAATATTTTTTGCTCATTGTAGATGATTTCAGTAGAAAAATGTCGGTGTACTTTCTAAAACATAAATCTGATGTATTTAGTATCTTTCAAAAGTTTAAGTCTTTAGTTGAAAAAGAATCTGGCTGTAATATCATAACTCTTAGGACAGATAACAAGGGGGAATTTTGTTCTTCTGCTTTCTCCAACTTCTATAATACCCATGGCATCAAACGCCAATTAACCACACCCTACACTCCTCAGCAGAACAGTGTTGTAGAACGTCGCAACCATACGGTTGTTGAAATGGCTCGTTCTATGTTACAACATAGGAGTGTTTCGAACAAATTTTGGGCAGAAGCAGTGTTTACTGCAGTCTATCTTCTTAATCGATCACCTACTCAGGCTGTTAAAGGGAAGACTCCAGACGAGGTTTGGTCTGGTCGAAAGCCTAAGATCAGCCATCTCAAAGTTTTTGGCTCAGTTGCATATGTTTGGATTCCCGATGCTAAGCGCTTTAAGTTGGATTCCAAAAGCTAGAAACTCATGATGACAGGGTATAGTGATCCCCACAAGGCCTATAGGCTGATAGATATAGACACTGATCGTCTTATCTTCAGTCGGGACGTGGCATTTGATGAAGACAGAGGGTTCTTTCAGTCCCTTCCTTCTGAGCAGTGTTCTGAGGATCAACCTCACAGTGTTTTTCTTCCGTTAGGTCCACCTGATGGGAGGGATGATGCAGCATCAGTCTTTGATGATGCACTACCTAAGCTTCCTCCGAAAAATAATCCTCCTCTTGCTGCTCCTATTGTTCCTGAGCCTCCTCCACCTCCTCCAGATATTGATTCTTCTACTCTCTGCCCTAAATGGTGGGCTAAAACTATTGGTGATCTTCGGGATAATGAACTCCTTGAAGGGAGAACCTCCAGAAATAAGAGCAAACAACAGCCTACAGTAAATTTTGGTCTTATGGCTAACATACACAGTGTTTTTGAGCCTCAAACCTATTCAGAGGCTAAGGGCATACCTGAGTGGGAACAGGCTATGGAGGCTGAATTCCAGAGTCTTCAGAAGAATCACACTTGGACCCTTTCTGATCTTCCTGCAGGGAAGACACCCATTAGTTGCAAATGGGTGTATAAAGTGAAATACAAAGCTGACGGAACCCTCGACAAGTATAAGGCTCGTCTTGTTGCTCGAGGATTCTCACAGAAAGAAGGCATAGACTATGAGGAGACCTTTGCTCCTACAGCCAAGATGAGTACCATACGGCTTGTCCTTGCCTTAACAGCTCAGTTCAATTGGACAGTCCATCAGATGGATGTAAAGAGTGCTTTTCTGAATGGTGACTTATAGGAAGAAGTCTACATGACGCAGCCTCCAGGATTCAAGGTTGCCAATCAATCACAGAAAGTTTGTAGATTAGTAAACGCACTCTATGGTCTGAAACAAGCCCCTCGGGCTTGGTACATGAAAATTGATAAGTACCTAACAGATCATGGTTTTCAGCGGAGTCCATCTGATGCAAACCTGTATATCAAATATACTGGTGATGATATTCTGTTTGTGGTTGTCTATGTGGATGATCTTATTATTACTGGTAGTTCAGCACATTTGATCCATGGGATCAAACAGGATTTGTGCAGCACTTTTGATATGACAGATTTGGGGCTTCTTCATTACTGTTTAGGGGTGGAAGTCTGGCAGACTAAGAACAACATCTTTCTCTCTCAGTCCAAGTATGCCAGAAATCTTGTGGAAAGGTTCAGAATGCAGGATTGCAAACCTACCACGACTCCTATGGAACCAGGGGTCAAACTTTCAGCTCAGTCATCCTCACCACTTGTGGATGAAACTTTATTCAGGCAGTTAGTGGGTAGCCTCATCTACCTTACTGCCACTCGACTTGATATCAGTTTTGCAGTAAGCTACATTTCACGCTTCATGTCAGCTCCTAAAGCTAATCATTGGATAGCGGCAAAGCGTGTGCTGCGTTATGTAAGAGGAACCTTTGATTATGGACTTCTGTACACTCGGAGTTCAGATCCTACACTCAGTGGTTACACAGATTCAGACTGGGCTGGTTCGGTTGATGACCGTAAATCTACAGTTGGGTATGTGTTTAGTCTGGGATTCGGCGCTATCACATGGGCTAGTAAGAAGCAGCAGGCAGTGGCTTTCTCCTCGACAGAAGCAGAATATCGGGGAGCAGTTAAGGCATCTTGCGAGGCAGTTTGGCTTCGACGTATGCTTGCGGATATGCATGTTTCCCAGGCAGGTCCTACTCCCCTGTTTTGTGATAATCAGGGAGTGCTCAAACTCGCCAAGAATCCAGTCTTCCATGAACGAACAAAGCATGTGGAAATTCATTGTCACTACATTCTCCAGCTTGTTGAAGACAGATCCATTCAGTTACTATATGTTCCCACAAAGGAGCAACCAGCAGACATCTTCACCAAGCCTCTTGGTCCTGATAAGTTTGTAAAATTCAGAGGGTCTATCGGTGTTGTAAATAGATTGAGCATTAAGGGAGGGTATTAGAATAATGCTATTTTAGAGTTTATTGCTCATCTATGATTGTAATTAGCAGTTTCTTGTTAGAAACTTGCTGTTTCTATATTCTTAGTAGAAACTTGCTGTTTCTACTTTCTTAGTTTGTAATTAGCAGTTTCTTGTTAGAAACTTGTTGTTTCTACTTTCTTAGTAGAAACTTGTTGTTGTTGTTTCTACAGTTGTATTATTTATTGAGCTTCACTGCTCATTGTAAATCAATTCATTCATTGATTAATTGTATGGATCACTACAATGTCGAAGTTGCAAGTAGGTCTCTAATATGAGGACAGGTTGTAAGGGTTGTCCAACTATACTCCCTGGAAGGAAAGTATCAAGTTGGTCTTGTAGGTCAACAGGATCTGGGAGCTCACCGAGAAAGAGGTCAAGCAGCGAACCGACCCTAAGGAGGTGGATATATGGGAAGATTTGGATATGAAAGCGAGGTTGATCATCCTTGATGGTGTGAGGGATTCCTTAATACCTCATTTGTCTGGGAAGAACAATGCACATGAGATGTGGATGGCTCTTCAGAATTTGTTCCAGAATAAGAAAGAGAACCAGGTATCGGTATTGCAGGATAAGTTGAAGTCCACCAAGACGTTAAAGGGTGAAGGAACAACTTCATATCTGACGAGGTTGTCTCAGGTTTGAGATGAGCTTGTTGTCGTCAGTGTCAGTTTCAGATGCAGAAATTATAAGGATTGCCTTGAAAGGGTTCACCGAGGAATGGAAGCCCTACATCAAAGGAATCGTTGCCAAGGAGAAGCTACCAGACTGGAATAGACTGTGGGACGACTTCATTCATGAAGAAATGTGAGACGAGGATCTTCAAACATCGAGGAAGGAAGATGAGGACATGGTACTTACATCGAGAATGAAGGGTAAGCCGAAGGACTTGAATAAAATCAAGTGTTTCAAATATGGCGAGATGGGTCATTTTTCGTCGAAATGTCTGTTGAAAACAGGAGATGGCAAGAAAGGGAAAAGGAAACGAAAGCAGATCGTCGCATCAGCAGAGATAGATGATCTCTCCAAGAGATTGGAAGAGGATGATTTTGCTATGATTTCTCATTTCTCACAGGGTACTATTCGAGAGGATGGATGGTACGACGAAGCACATGATAAGGTCACAGGAGGTTTTTGAGACTCTAGTTGAATGGGACTCGAAGTTGCACATGATGTTGGGCGACAAGAATTAGTTGGGGATCCAAGGATCAGATGTTGTGCCATTCATGATGGAGAAAGGACATATGATGCAGGTCCACGATGTATTGTTTGTACCAGAACTCAGATATAGTGTGATTTTTGTCTCGATGATGGAGAGGAAGGGTTTTGAGGTCTTCTTCTAGGATGGGAAGGCAAGACTCAAGCCTAGAGGCTCTAAGTTCGATGGGATTGTGCTTGGAGTCAGGGAGCATGGTCTCTATACGTTGATGGGCAAGCCTGAGGATCATGGGAAGAAGCAGGGGCAGCTACAGGTTCTAGAGAAGCAAGAGCAGGTGCAGGCTTTAGAGGAGAAGGTACAGGTTCTCGAGAAGAAGGTACACTTTTCAGAGGTGGTCTAGGTTCCAGAGGCCCAAGAAGAGTCAAGTTCTAGAGGGAGCTTGCAAATTCATAGGGAGACTTTGCAGCACAAGAAGAGCGCATGGTCAATGGGGAGCAAGGGTGCTTCCACATCTGGCAAGGAGTCATGGCGAGATTGGAAAGCGATACAAGAGAAGAAAAAGAAGCAAGAAGCTTCCAGTGACAGCGACACTTCTTAGCAGGGTGTAGTATTTCCTAGTCGTGAAGGTACCTCCCTCGCTAAGAGTGAATGTTGATTTGTGTAGCTTGGGAGGTACTCCAAGGCCTAGGGTTCAGGGTTTGGAGGGAAAAGCACCACAAGGGCAGCTTGTGTGCTTGGAACCCAAGTTTGGGGTTTTGCACCCATCGTGATTTGGGCCAAAACCGTGATGGAGGTATCACATGTGACGTATGAGGATTATAGTGCTCGGCAATACAATTCCAACACATCGAAAATGGTCTGAATCCGAGTTGTCGTTAGAGATAAATGAGTTTTTTAAGTTGAGAAGGTAATTATGGTTACCAAGTCATGTAGGCTTGATGTAAAAGTGGTCCAATAGACGTGTCACTTCAAGCAATTCGTTGAGCCTTAATGTCTATAAATTAAGGATGATTTGAGAGCATTAGAGCATCCATTGTGGCAATATATCACCAAAGAGTACCTCCAAAATTTTCGTGGAGGAGTCACAGCAAGAGAGGACTAGATAGTAGAACAGCGTGAGGGAGGCCAGAATCGCCTGGATATCTTCTGTGTTGAGCCGCAGTGTTGTAGATGACAGTGTAGCATATTTTAGCGTTGTTTGCACATGTTTTAAGGGTTGTCCTTGGTGTGTTTCTGTTGAGAATTTAGAGGGCTAGTGATTAATTCAAAATTCTCTTCTTGATAATTACTTGTGAGGTTCCTTGAGTTACTTATGTCTTCCCTTCGTTAGCTTATTAAATCTTTCATCAAGTCAATTATCAAAAGACACAAGAATTAGGCTCCTAGAGCCAGGGCAAAACCTCTCCCCCTTGGAGAGGAAAACCCACGAGAAATTCTTCTTATAGATCTTCAAATGACAAGTACTAAAACCACGACTCAGACCCTTGACCTATGAATGCCTCCAAGACCTTGTTACTGCTTCTAAGTCTTCTTCCAAACTTGATCTTTCTTTTCTTAACCAACGTGCACTGAACTACATCAACATTAGAGAACTTGGTCTCTAAGTTCTTGGCTTCTCCTTCTACTTATCAACCTTCATGTATAGATGAGAGATGTAGTAGCCTTCCTAAGTTATGCAAGGAGAGAACAGACCCTTGTCCAAGTGTGTGTGTGTATATATATATATATATATATCAGATTTACTTGTTCCTGAAGTCTGCAGCTTCTATTGGTTGATCTGCATCCTTCCTTTAGACTTATTAACACATATTCCAGGTTTCCTTTACGCTGCAACAGTCTTAGGGAGATCTGTATTACTTCCAGTTAGAAGACCGCACTTCTAACTCAGATTCATCTGCACATTTTTACTGTGGAAATTACAGAGAGAATCCACAATCTTTAACCTCTGAGATCTGCACCCTTATCATCTTTGAAATCCGCACTTTAGACTCAGAACAGACCACAATTATTATATCCTTATATCTGCACTTCAAACCCTAAACAAGTCCATATAAATCCGCACATTTTTTCTTCAGGAAATCCACAGTTATATAACTTAGAATAGTTTGCACTAAAGCTAAGAGATGTCCGCAATTTCTGTTCTCTTCTGCGCAGCATAGGTGGGTATAAATAATTGTTCCAACATGTATTTCAGCCGACCTTACAGCCAGCTAGTAAGCCGACTTTATCACTATGCATAAGGCCGACTTGAAGTGCAATAATTCTAGCGTTGTAGCTTATCTTCCAGCGTGGTTTGAGGGTTGAATAAATCATTCTTTCGTGGTTTCATTGACAAGGTCTTCGAGCATTCTCTAGACTAGATTCTTCATATATATGACACTTAATTACATTTATACCTAGAAGACAAAACCCTAGATAGGCATCAAGAAGAAGTCTATTAACCTATAAAAAAATCTTGCTCATGAAACCCATGAAGCAAGTACAAAATACATTTTATTATCTTTACCTTCTTCTTTACATAAATCCATAATTACATACTCAATATGAAGATTGATCCTAGTTACACTTTTCAACACTCCCTCTTAACTAGGGAGGTATTCATACAGGTACATGGTCACTTTCAAACTGAAGAATCTCATAAGAAGAATCGGATTGGTAATCGCATCTTTATAGCATCATATCAACCAGCATTGTCCTAGTGCAAGGCCTTGACTAACAGCCCCATCTCTCAACGAGACAATGGGCTACAATGTTGGTGAGACACATGACTTATAAACACCATAGTCATTGTCTCTCCAAGGTACATACTCGACACAGGTGTTCCCAGAGTATGACCTTCTTGGACTATTCTTCTCTTGGGTAGCCAGCCCTCAAAGAATATCGGTCCACGTCTACTCTTATCTTGAATGCCCTATCTCATTCTCAAAGAGTATCGAATGCCCAATGATTACCCAATCCTACATTCTGTCTTCCAGGTGAAGACCAGAATGATGTGTCTATCCATTCTCTCCACATGGTCGTCACTAAGACTTACGGTTGTTAGTCCTGGTCTAGTGCATGACACATGTATTAGAGAATCACATAAGTCACTCCCTCTCAACACATGAAGGACATACTTCAAGTTTCTTCCAAGTAAGAAACTTACCACCAGGCTCCCTCTCAACCAGAGTCCTACAGCAGCAATGGTGAGACACCCAGCTGCTCATGAACAATTCCTGCCCTCGATGTCATGGATTTTGATATTGAGGAATCTTCAACCTTTGGCTTCATAGGGCACGGATCATACATCACTTTCAGTCACAAGTCATGTCAACCATCAAAAAATGATTCGTCAATCTATCTTATCTGGTCCACCTTTATGCCATGCTTCTTTCCTTCGAATCATCTCTAAGGATCATACATCCTTTCTCATGATTAGCAGCCCTGCACAAACTCATCCAGATAAACATATACATATTTACTTTTAAAACAAAAGTTACCTCAGTGATGATCTTTCATCATGACATCTTCTTGTAGGCATCGGCATCCTTTATTCAGATTGACACATCTCCTAATGATATGTTTTGTCAAGGGACACCTTCTTTACCAGACTTTTGTCAGAGCCTATATATCCTCCCAGTAGATCTCCTAGTCACATCTTCTTGGCTTCCGGATGATAACTGCCTCTTGACATGGTTGCATTTCATGATCTCTTCCTTTCTGCACATTCTTCATTCCCAGGAACTTACAAATTTTCCAGTTCCTCGTTCATATACAACCACCTCATATTCCATGAGGATATATTATGTTGATTTCATCTGTCAGTGCACCGAGAGATCCTCCTTCATAGATCATACCTCTAAATATAGAAGTCTATTACCTGCAACCATATGACATGACTTCACAGCATCCAATGTCAGCATATAGTATATACATACCTCATACCTTTTTCATTTAAGTCATCCTGTAGCAGTTTTACTAAATGAAGAGTTTCATTCCCTTGGCCTGCTCCATCAATATGTCATCACATCCCAAAATTATGTTTTCATGATGACCCTTGATCTTTGATGACTGCCTTCCATCAGCAATGTTATCAGAGAGGTTTTCCGGAGCTGTTTCACCAAGAGTTCCTACCATGTTTTTATCATGATGCCATCAATATACATTGCTTCCTATCATACTATTTTACAACCAACAGAGATCACTTAAAGGAGAAGATGATCTCAATCATAGTGGAGATCCCTCGCTTCTTCTTTCTTAGATTTATTTGCATCAGGTTCTTCTCTTATCATGGGCTTCTTTCTTTTTCCTCTTGTCCTTTCTAAATTTAGGACAATCTCGTTTTAAATGCCCAAGGTCATTACATCCAAAGCATCGTGCTTTGTCCAAATTTCTTTTCTTATTCTGAGGACCAAATTTTCCGAATCTTCCTTTCTTCCTGAACATGGCGGCAAAGGCTTGATTCCCTACACTTGATCCTTCTTTCAATCTTGATTCTTCTATCTTACCTAGACTTTGGAATGGCATAGCTTCTTCTCTTCCATCTATGCTTGAAGTGAAACCTCTCCATTCTTTTGGTAAAGCATTTTGCACCATAGTGAGTATTTCTCTATCAGACATTACTTCTCCCAACTTCAGTAGTTGATCTCGTATTGCGAAAATCTCCATCAGATATGGAATTATTCCTTCCTTCGACATTCTCAATTTGTATAGTTTTTTTCTCAGGAATATTATTTCCTTTGTAGAACCTTTCGAGAATAGTTCCACCCATTTATCATATATTTCTTTTGAGGATTCTAGCTTTGATACATAGGGAATGAGAGAGTATTTTATGGATTCTATAAGAATCCTTCGGGCTCTTATGTCTTCCTTCATGTATTTACTATTTGATATATGCTGGAATGTCTTCTTTTGGAGGTTGAATTGTAGATCCTTCTATGAAGGCCATAACTTCATTTTCAATTAGCTTCAGATTTGTCCTTTTCTTCCATGCATTGAAGTTTGATAACCCAACCAATTTCTTGCTCTCTATACAATAAGTCATTTTGACAAATTTAGATAAAGTCGTAGATACTTACTTGAGTAAGTGACTTTCTCCTTCAACAGCTTCCTTGATGATGACGAAGAGGTTAGGAACTTCTTCTAAGATAGAAATCATCACTCTAGGTGATCTTGGATCCTTGATGGTAAAGGATGTCTTCAAAAGATGATGTCCTCTTCTAACAATGTCTTCAATGTAAATCTTTGACGACAAAGATTATTTTCTTGAAAGGTTGATCGTTTGATTGACATGAAGATCTTTCTCGAAAATAGCTTGAGAGTCTTCCTTGCAAACTGATTTGACTTTTCAACCAAACATTGATTTTTGCTTCCTGGAGTGTCTCTTTGTCAAGTAGCCCTTGAGTTTAGCACCTTAGCTCTGATACCATGTTGAGAATTTAGAGAGCTAGTGATTAATTCAAAATTCTCTTCTTGATAATTACTTGTGAGGTTACTTGAGTTACTTATGTCTTCCCTTCGTTAGCTTATTAAATCTTTCATCAAGTCAATTATCAAAAGACACAAGACACAAGAATTAGGCTCCTAGATCCAGGGCAAAAACTCTCCCTCTTGGAGAGGAAAACCCACGAGAAATTCTTCTTATAGATCTTCAAATGACAAGTAACATAACCACGACTTAGACCCTTGACCTATGAATGCCTCCAAGACCTTGTTACTGCTTCTAAGTCTTCTTCCAACGTTGATATTTCTTTTCTTCACCAATGTGCACTATCCTGCATCAACATTAGAGAACTCGGTCTCTAAGTTCTTGGCTTCTCCTTCTACTTCTCGGCCTTCCTATATAGATGAGAGATGTAGTAGCCCAAGACCGAACTTGTAGAAGATCTCCTTCACACTGTGAACACCTTCAGCCTTCCTAAGTTATACAAGGAGAGAACAGACCCTTGTCCAACTGTGTGTGTGTGTGTGTGTGTGTGTATATATATATATATATATATCAGATTTACTTGTTCCTAAAGTCCGCAGCTTCTACTGCCTGATCCGCATCCTTCCTTCAGATTTATTAACACATATTCCAAGTTTCCTTTATGTTGCAACAGTCTTAGGGAGATTTGTATTACTTCCAGTTAGAAGACCGCACTTCTAACTCAGATTTATCTGCACCTTTTTATTGTGGAAATTACAAAGAGAATCCACAATCTTTAACCTCTGAGTTTTGCACCCTTATCACCTCTGAAATCCGCACTTTAGACTCGGAACAGTCTGTAATTATTCTTTCCTTATATCCGCACTTGAAACCCTAAACAAGTCCTCATAAATCCGCACCTTTTTCTTCAGGAAATACGCACTTATATATCTCAGAACAGTCCGCACTGAAGCTCAGAGATGTCTGCAATTTCTGTTCTCTTCTGCACAACATAGGTGGGTATAAATAGTTGTTCCAACCTGTATTTGAGCCGATCTTACAGCCAACTAGTAAGCCGACTTTATCACTGTGTATAAGGCAGACTTGAAGTGCAATAATTCCAGCGTTGTAGCTTATCTACCAACGTGGTTTGAGGGTTGAAAAGATCATTCTTTCATAGTTTCTTTGGCAAGGTCTTGGAGCATTCTCTAGACTAGATTCTTCATATATATGACACTTAATTACATTTATACCTAGAAGACAAAACCCTAGATAGACATCAAGAAGAAGTTAATTAACCTATAATAAAATCTTGCTCATGAAACCCATGAAGCAAATACAAAATACATTTTATTATCTTTGTCTTCTTCTTTACATAAATCCATAATTACATAGTCAATATGAAGACCAATCCTAGTTACACTTTTCAACAGTTTGCAGGGCAGGAACGCTGCAACATAGAGGAGTGGTGAACTGTTGTTTAAGGGCAGAATTGCAGACTGTTTGGAGGAGACATAGATCAAAATCCATTGTTGGTTTAGGCCACAGGCCATAGCTAGCAGTTGGAGGCTTTAGGAGTTGCGTTCAGGGTGGATTGCAACCCTACAAGACAGCGTGTGGATGGAGGAGTCTCTCTAGGGTGGACTGCAATAATTTAAAGGACTTCTTGCTGAGTTGTGTGGAGGTTAAGGGCAGCGTGGTGTACCCTAACTAGTGGTACAGTATTGCAGCAGTGCAGCACGGTGAAACAACAGTGCTTGGAGATGTGTATAGGGTCAAGTTGATGACCAGTGTTGGATCAATTTATTGAGTAGCCTATTGATGCCATGTATATCACATTCCGAGGTGGTGAAGTGTCATATTAGGAGCCGATTCAACAGTGACGAGATTGGCTGCCATAGGTCTGTTGGAGTGCAGTGTGTTGGCTACCCAAAGTAGCCCTAGACGAGCTATCTTGTAGGATGAAGAGCAGATGAAGGTTGGGTGAAGTTAAGTGCTGAAGAAGCAACACTTTGATGGACAAAATTTGTTACTAGCTTGCCAATTTGGAGCTCAGGAATTAGGCCTACACAGAGAGAAGATTAGACCAGCCCAATTACACTCTACAGATGGACATGCAGCAGTGTTAGTTGGCAGCCCTCTTGCTGTCTCGATGTGTAGATGCCTTGATGGACTACGGCACTACTAGTGATCAGTACAAAAGCGAAGAACCAACAGGACGAGATACGACATTGTGTTTATCAGTGTATCTTGTATACCATAGACTATTGTATTATTCAGATTTGGTTTAATATTACAAATATTGGGGATTGTATATTATTGTACAATTTTGTTTAAAACAGTGTATATTGTGCATATGTGATTTACTGCTTTATATTTTCCGTTGTGCAAAGTAGTTTATGGTTGAGATTCTTGGTTTGGTAGCGTCGGTGATTTAAGACTCTAACCTAGACCCAAGGTCATGGAAATTCAACACGTACAAATGGGCTTGTAGGAACTAGAGAGCCATGGTTTTGCGATTGTGTCTAAGGTGGAAGGGATTTTGAAGAAGGATTTTGCTACAAGAGAGCCTTGAGTTACAAGAATCTTTGGGATTGTCTTCCTTTTAGGAGGAATGACTGCTCAGCTAGGCTTTCTACTAGAAGACCCTAAACTGGAATAAGGCTAGGAGTTCCCAGATGAGATTTTTCCAATTTCGACTTTGAAACACTCAACAAAAACGATTGAAGCATAGACTTCGGATTACAAGAAGGACTCAACTCCTACCTGGCAATGGCACCAAAAAAGTTATCGCAAAATCTAACAGCCTAGTGCAAGGCCTCATTAAGCAATCTAGATATTAGGGCAACAACGGGATCCAACACCACTATCACATCAACGGTTTATCCCCTGCTAGATTTTGCGGTGATAGTAGACATTGCTAAAGATAAGAAAGGCATGCTATTAGCAAGCCTCTGCAATGTTAGTTTTTGTAGCATCAGAAAGTGTTCCAAGTCTCAAAATTTGTAAGGAGGCTTGGACATCAGTATTCCAAGGAACCCAGAAACCATTTGTGGAAATTCCACTCGGTTCATGTTTTATTAAAATAATTAATTATTTTAATGTAGACCCTAAGTCTAAACTTAGGGAAATTAAATAATTAATGGGTATTAATAAAACAGACTATGAATCTTCTAAAGAACGAAGATCAAGTCAAGTTTTTATCTTGGGCATTGATTAGACTTCTAATCTGGGTAGTTGATTCGTCAATGAGAAGATTATAAAAGAAAGCTTGAGGCTCATTTGGAGAGCAAGCTAGGCACACACTCAATAACCCGAAGGAAGTCGATTCTAAAGGAATAGAATTCAATTTCAGAGGGAGAGTTGCAGGGGCAGAAGAAGGAGAGGGAGTCAGCAGTGACAGAGAAGAAGGAGAGGGATGCAGAGGGCCACAGAAGGCAACACAGAGCAGCAACGCAGTGTGCCTACACAGAGCCCACGCAAAGTGGCGAAGGGACTACGCAGAGAAGCACGCAGAGGGACGCAGAGGGGAAAAGTGGGTCTTCTGGGCGTCAAAAAATCTCCAGAAGGAACCGGAAAATTTATCTCAGGTGTTTTCTAAAGAAATCAGCGAGTTTATTCCTTGTAAAGAATTCATCGCTGAAGAATAATATATAAACCCCCATCTAATGCACCGGTTTTCCCACATTGGATTTTTCCAGGGACAATTGTCCGAAAATAAGTGTGTACATGTAATTGTTCCTTATGATTATATTTCTTGTTGTTCCTTTCTCTGCATACACATAAGTGAATGCTGCAGTAGTATTTATTTCGAAATTTACTGAAATATTTCTGTAAATAACTTATTGAAATAATAAGTAGAAGAAGTAAATGTATCACTGCAGAAATAAATTTCTAGATTGAAATTTTCACATGGTATCAGAGCTAGAGATGAGTAACAGGAGCAGAGAATCGACGAATGAACACAGATCAGACATTGCTGCAGCAACTCAGAAGGGTTCACGCAGTTCTCCAGAGAAGAAGGGAAGCATGGAAGAACAGATGGATCACGATGTTTTTGTTTTGGCATCCAGACTGCAAGAAGAATTTACTTGTGTGTCAAACTCTACTTCTCCCGAGATCTGGTACATTGACAGTGGGGCTTCTGTTCACATGACGGGAGTGCGAGAATGTTTCTCAAACTACCAAGAAGAGTAGATGAACTTTAAAATCACCATGGGCAATAAGGAAAAATGTACCCCTATTGGAAGAGGTACCATAGTATTTCAAACGGAAGCTGGTAATAAGCTTCGAGCCACTAATGTACTACATGTGCCTAGTTTGGGGATAAACTTACTCTCGATGTCGCAACTTCAAAACAAAGGCTATGACGTTTACTTCATTGGAAATAGGGTTTACGTCAAACACCCAAGTTGGAAGAAGAAAGCAGAAATCGAAGTAAGGGGCAATAAATTGTACAAGTTACAGCTCGAATCCCCAATGGCACTGATAGGCAGCACTGATGATAAGGACTTGAACGGCTATGGCACAAGAGAATGGGGCACTTGCATCATGAGGCGTTAAGGATTCTCAGGAAGACTGTCACGGGAGTTCCAGAACTAAGCACCAAGCGAGACAATGTCTGCAAAGGGTGCGTATTAGGAAAGTATGCCAAAGCAGCGTACCATAGAAGCAGCAATAGGGCTAAGAGTGTGTTGGGCTCAATACACTTAGACATCTGCGGGCCAATGTCCACTAGAGCTCTTAGTGGTGCCAAATATGTCGTCGCCTTCATTGATGACCATTCCAGGAAGACCTGGATCTACTTTCTGAAGACCAAGGATGAAGTCTTTGTCCGATTCAAGAAGTTTAAAGCTCTGGTAGAGAATCTGACAGGAAAGTGGATCAAGACATTGCGATCAGATAATGGTGGAGAATACACAGATAAAAACTTCACCGAGTTCTGCACAAGGGAAGGTATCAGAAGAGAGTGGACTACTCCGTATAATCCGGAGCGAATAGAGCTATTGTCAAAGTTGCAAGAGCGATGTTGTACGATCAAGACATGCCCAAATTTCTATGGGTTGAAGCTCGCAATACAAGCTGTCTACGTACAGAACAGGATTCCTCATAATGCATTGGGTAAGATCACTCCAGAAAGTGTCTTCACTAGCAGCAAGCCTAAAGTAAGCCACTTTAGGATCTTTGGCAGTGCAGCATATTGTCATGTGCCTGAAGAGAAGAGGAAGAAGATGGATAAAACTGCGAAAAATGGATATCTGGTGGGATATCGTGAGAACGCAAAGGCTTACCGTATATATATTCCTGAGAGCAGGAAGATTTTGATACGGCGGGATGTGAAATTTATGGAGTAGAGGGCCTTCAGAAAATCTCAGGAGATGCCTTCTGCTACGCAGTCTAAGGAGGATTTGTTGGTCCAGCCACAACGACCTGCGGAGGGTAATACGAGTGCCTCTCCAAGGCATGGAGATCAACGGGATATATATTCTAAGGACTTGCAAGAAGGAGAGAAGGTGGATCCTCCCACTACCAGTGGTAAGACGAGCAGGGAATTATGACAGATTCTGAGGGATGCAGAAGAGTTTTTCAGAGCCCCCCGAAATGAGAAGAGATAGCACAAACAACCTAAAGGTACCAAGTAATGGTAGCGCGGGTTGGGGAATCATCTAGTTTTCGAGAGGAAGCTCAGCACTAGGTATGGGTCGATGCGATGGTGGAGTACAGCTCCATCATGACAAACGATGTCTAGGAAGTGGTTCCCAAGCCTCAAGACAGATCGGTTGTAGGTTCGAGATGGATCTACAAGATCAAATATGCTGCAGAGGGCAGCATTGAGAAATTTAAAGCCAGGTTTGTGGCTAAGGGGTATGCTCAGAAGGAAGGGATAGATTATGAAGAGACCTTCGCCCCGGTAGCCTGTTATACTTCTATTAGGTCCGTGACATCCCTTATTGCGCAGATGGGATGGGAAATTCACCAGATGGACGTCAAGACTGTGTTCCTGAATGGGGTGATAGAGGAAGAAGTATATATAGAACAACCAGAGGGCTTTGAAATGCATGAGAAAAAAACTCATGTGTGCAGACTCAAGAGGGCCTTGTATGGACTGAAGCAAGCCCCTAGAGCTTGGTATGGTCAAATTGACAATTACTTGCAAAAAATGGGATTTGTCAAGAGTGACGCAGATCCCAATCTCTACTATCTGAGAGTAGGGGATGAGCCTCTTATACTAGTGTTGTATGTAGATGATTTATTCTTAACAAGATCATCTAGGCTCATCAAGGAATGTAAGGAGAATTTAGCTGCGGAATTTGACATGAAGGATCTAGGGAAGATGCATTATTTTCGGGGGTTGGAAGTTTGGCAACAGAAGGGTGAGATATTCCTTGGTCAAGGAAGATATACTACAGAAGCTCTGAAAAGATTTCAGATGGAGGACTGTAGACCCATGGCTACTCCCATGATTACTAATTGGAAGAAAATTGACACATCCGAAGATGTTGAGGTTGATTCTACATTGTATAGGCAGCTCATAGGTTCTCTGATGTATCTGGTAAACACGAGACCAAACATCTGTTATGTTGTCAATACTCTCAGTCAGTTCATGCTGAAACCTAGGAGGGCTCATTGGTCAGCGGCCAAACATTTTCTCAGATATTTACGAGGAACAATCGACCTTGGACTGAAATACACCAGAGGAAATGACATCAGGTTGAGTGGTTTCACTGATGAAGATTGGGTTGGGAGCCCAGTAGATCGGACGAGTACCAGTGGGTATTGTTTCAGTGTTGGATCGGGGATGACCTCTTCGTGCAGCAGGAAACAGAAATCCGTAGCCCTGAGCTCCGCAGAAGCTGAATATATGGCAGCAAGCACGGCTTCGTGTGAGGCCATATGGCTTCAAAAATTGCTTGTGAACTTACTCAAGGAGAAGATGGAGGCAACCAATATTCTATGTGATAATCAAAGTTGCATCAAGCTCTCTAAAAATCATGTGTTTCATGATCGGTCGAAGCGCATTGACATTAGGTGTCATTTCATCAAAGACTGTGTCCAAAGGGGAGCCATACACTTGGAGTACACTCCTACAGGAGAACAAGTGGTAGATATCCTCACGAAAGCTCTGGGAAAGACAAAGTTTGTTTATTTCAGAGAAAAGATGGGGATGATCAAGAATCCATTCCAATTAAGGAATGGATAGGTTCAGGATTCAGAGGGAGTTGCAGTACAAATGAGGCAGTGACAGTGATAGTGCCATGGGTAGTAGTACAGAAGGAAGCAGCACAGCAGGTGAGGGGCAGCAGCCAGGCATCAGCAGCACAGTGTTGATTTTTGTAGCATCAGAAAGTGTTCCAAGTCTCAAACTTTGCAAGGAGGCTTGGACAGCAATATCCCAAAGAACCCAGAAACCGTTTGTGGAAATTCCACTCGGTTCATGACTTGTTCAAATAATTAATTATTTTAATGAAGACCCTAAGTCTAAACTTAGAGAAATGAAATAATTAAAGGGTATTAATAAATCAGAGTGTGAATCTTCTAGAAAACAAAGATCAAGTCAAGTTTTAATCTTAGCCATTAATTAAACTTCTAATCTAGGTCGTTGATTCTCCAACGAAAAGATTATAAAAGAAGGCTTGAGGGTCATTTGGAAAACAAGTCGGGCATACACTCAGTATCTGAAGGAGATCGATTTTGAAATAAGAGAATTTGATTTCAGTGGCAGAGTTGCAGGGCGAAGATTTTGTAGAAGCGGGAAGAGGGAGTCAGCAAGTGACTGAGGTTAGCAACAGAGGGAAGCAGTGGGCCACAGGAGACAGCGCTAGGCTGCAGCGCAGTGAACCCACACAAACCCTACACAGACTTACGCAGTCCAGCGCTGGGACTACGCAGAGAAACACGCAGATAGGCACGGGAGATAGCAGAGGTTGATCAGGGTGTTAGAGGTTTGTCAAAAGGAATCGAGAATTCTATCTGAGGTGTTTCAAATTTTATCTACCAGTATTTTTCCTTGTAAAGAAATATTTTGCTGAAGAATTTAATAAAACCCTCATCTGCTACACCGGTTTTCCCGCATTGGATTTTTCCGATGACAGTTGTCCAAAAATAAATGTGTCCATGTGACTGATTCTTGTGCTTATGTCCTTTACAGTTCATTTCTATGCATATATATTTGTGAATGTTGCATTAGTATTTATTTCGATATTTGCCAGAAGATTTCTGAAAATAACTTATTGAAATAATAAGTAGGAGGAATAAATCTATCACTGCAACTGTATAGTTTTCAGATTGAAAATTTCACACGCAGAGGATACTTCAAGACAGGGCAGCATGCAACAGGGATTTTGCTAGAACACTTTCCTCGCTAAGAGGGAGTGTTGGTTTTTGTAGCATCAAAAAATGCTCCAAGTCTCAAAATTTGTAAGGAGGCTTGGACATTAGTATTCCAAGGAACCAAAAAAACATTAGTGCAAATTCCACTCAGTTCATGTTTTATTAAAATAATTAATTATTTTAATGTAGTCCCTATGTCTAAACTTAGGGAAATTAAATAATTAATGGGTATTAATAAAACAGACTGTGAATCTTCTAGAGAACGAAGATCAAGTCAAGTTTTAATCTTGGGCATTGATTAGACTTCTAATCTGGGTAGTTGATTCGTCAATGAGAAGATTATAAAAGAAAGCTTGAGGCTCATTTGGAGAGCAAGCCAGGCACACATTCAGTAACCCAAAGGAAGTCGATTCTAAAGGAATAGAATTCGATTCTAGAGGGAGAGTTGCAGAGGCAGAATAAGGAGAGGGAGTCAGCAGTGACAGAGAAGGAGAGAGGGATGCACAGAAGGCAGCGTAGAGCAGCAGCGCAGTGTGCCTATGCAGAGCCCACACAAAGTGGCGCAGGGACTGCGCAAAGAAGCACATAGAGGGATGCAAAGGGGGATATTGGGCCTTCCAGGTGTCAAAAAGTCTCCAGAAGGAACCATAGAATTTATCTCACGTGTTTTCTAAAGAAATCTGCCAACCTATTCCTTGTAAAGAATAAATTGTTGAAGAATAATATATAAACCCTCATCTGCTGCACCGGTTTTCCTGCATTGGGTTTTTCCGGGGACAATTGTCCAAAAATAAGTGTGTACATGTGATTGTTTCTTATGTTTATTTTTCTTCTTGTTCTTTTCTCTGCATATACATAAGTGAATGTTGCAGTGGTATTTATTTCAAAATTTACTGAAAGATTTATGTAAATAGCTTATTGAAATAATAGGTAGGAGAAGTAAATCTATCACTGCAGAAATAAATTTCTGGATTGAATTTTTCACATGCAATAGGGAAAAGCAAGCATCGACCAGACATAGAGCATGTTTGAGCATTAGTGACCCTAAAAAATTCAAAGCACTGATTCATCTTAGATTTGGTTCCCCTGGTCAAATGTCAAGCAATTCAATGGAAACATTGTGTTTGACCAAACAATTTTCTCTTTTCATTGTTCCATGTCCCAGAGCCTCTAAAACAATTCCTCGCTCAATACTATGTTGAATGCTTTCCGAAATTCTACAAAGCAGCCAAAGACTATTGAAGATCAGTGACAAGCCTCCTCGATAATGGCCTAAGCATGAAGATGTGATCCGTTGTCTGGTGGTCAGGGCAAAAGCCAACATGCCCTCTAGCCATAAGGTGTCCACTCTCAGTCTCATCCAAAAACCATAGGTGCAGAAGTGTAGCACTTAGCTTTAGCCTTTGAGAAAGTCCAATATAGACCAAAAGTTATTTTGTTCGAAGATGGCCCTTGATTTGAAAATTGGATGGATGATGTGTCAGGTCTATGCATGGTGGAGCAAAAAGATAAGGACTTCAACTGTGAAGCAAAATATCAAAGACCGCAGCTGTTAATTTTGGACAACTAGGTCAAAACTCCATGTTATGATGCTCAGATGAAGATGCCAATATTTTTATTGGATTCCTCTTTCGAAGAGGTGCAAGATCGATCTAAAGATCAACTTGATCCGATGAGCAGAACATTTATTTTGAATTTATTCAAAATACGTGCAGGCGGCATTAAGGTTTGGAGCCCCAGATATTGTGTCACACACCCTCATTGATGGATATATATTGGTCAACGTTGGACGACATTTTCAACCATCTCATCACACACATCCTCATGATCTGGAAATGGATGTCGTAAATATGGATGGTGTCGTATATCTGGATGATGCCGAAAGATGCCGTAAATATGGATAATGTCGTAAATCTGGATGATGCCGGAAATGGATGTCGTAAATCTGGATGCCGTAAATATGGATGATGCCATAAATCTGGATGATGCCGGAAATGGATGTTGTAAATCTGGATGTCGTAAATATGGATGATGCCGTAAATCTGGATGATGCCGAAAATGGATGTCGTAAATATGGATGATGCTAGAAATCTGGATGTGGGATTCTTTTGTTAAATTATGTTGACTTTTGATGAGTTGTCTTTAAGGGTTGTATGTGTGACAATTCTGGTTGGCTAACCATATTGAGACTTTGCTGGTTGAAGCATCCTGTTGACCGCCGTAACGCACCAACACACTTATATTTTTCTGGCTTGTCTTCTGTCAATCTACTGGTATGTTCTATCAGCACTTTACTTTCTTGTTTATGTGATTGCTGACTAATATTGGGGATAAAAGTAAAGTTGCATCATCAAGCATAGAACATCTTCAAAAATTTACATGGTATCAGAGCTGAGGTGAAGACAAACCCTAGTTTGTAGCAATCACCGAAGAAGAGGATGGGTTCCTCAAACTACAATGGCTTTAAGGCTGATGACAAATTGACTAGGAAGGATGACTTCCATGCTTGGAAGATGACATTGGATCTTAATTTGGAAGACCAAGATGTCATTGACTATGTGCAGGGTAAAATCCAAGAGCCTCCATCCACTGCAACTGCTGCTGCCAAATCAAAGTACAAGAAGGGGGAAATCAAAGCAAAGTTGATGATCAGGGACTCAATTCATAAGAGTCTGGTTGCCTACATCTCTGAGCTAGGTCACTATGCTAGAGAATGCCCTTTCCAGAAGGATTCTCCTGATGATGATGACAACAACAACAACCGGAGGAATGGCAATCAAAGGAACAACAGGTTCAAAGGGAAAAGGAAGGCTCCCTCCGGCGGAAATGGGCAACCTTTCAAAAGGTCAAGAAATTCCAGGTATGAGGAATCAAATGTTGTTGATGATAAAAGAAATGAATCCATTCTTGTATCTACCCTCTCTTTTGCATCTCCACCCGACACTATGCATGTCTAGTTGATAGATAGTGGTGCCTCAAGACACATCACTGGGTTCAAAGAAGCACTTACTGATATGGTTGAGAAGGATACTAATCTACAAATTATCCTTGGAGATAATGCCACATATCCCGTGAAAGGGACAGGGACTCTGACCCTCCACTTGTCTCAAGGTCAAGTCTTCCACCTGCAAGATGTACTATACATACCTAATTTGAAGAAGAACCTTGTGTCTATTTCGGCAATGGAAGACAAAGGTTTCAATGTGGCATTCATTAATGGGAAGGTGCGCATGTGGAAGAAGAGTTTCAAGAAAGCTATCACGATTGGTTTTAGTGTTGATACACTCTCCCAGGTTGGAGGAAGTCCACTGGGAGCGATGACGTGTGATACTATCCGACAGACTGAACTATGGCACCGGAGGTTTGGACACCTTCACTACAAGGCCCTTCCAGAAGCAAGGAAGGTGGTGACGAGGATGCCTGAGTTCTCAAATAATCATGAAAGTATATGTCAGGGTTGTGCCGAAGGAAAGCATACAAGGGGACCTTTCCCCTCAAGTGTCACAAAGACATCTGATGTCTTGCAATTAGTACATTCTGATCTGTCTGATATGCTGCCCATGACATCCTTGGGAGGGTGTTCTTATTATATGCCGTTCATAGATGACTTCTCTCGCAAAACCTGGATATACTTCTTGAAGAAGAAGGATGAGGCTTTCATGTGGTTTCGTACCTTCAAAGCCTTGGTGGAAAATCTGACAAGGAAGAAGCTCAAGATATTGAGGACCGATAATGGCACTAAATATGTTACGAACGAGTTCAATAACTTTTGCAGAGAAGCTGGCATCAAGAGGGAGACCATAATGTCTGTGGGCTACAGCGAACCTTCGAAGGCCTATAGAGTCTATGTGCCTGATCAAAGGGAAGTGGAGATATGCCACGATGTTACTTTTGACAAAGATGCTTCCTTGAGGAAAGTAGTCAATATTCTGAGAGCTGAGGAAGATCATGAAGCAAGGCCTGGAAATCAAGAAGAACCGAAGGATGAGACGATGCCCGATGTTAAAGGACCAATGGACCCGATTGATCCACCTCCTTCAATAGGGAAGAGACCATCATGGCTCAGGGACACTCTCGAGGATGCCGAGGGACATTCGTGAAAGCAAGAAGCTGAGTAGATACCAAGGGTATCTAGCAGCCATGAGTACTATTGTACAATCTGAGCCTGGATCTTTTGAGGAAGCCGTAAAGCATCAAGTCTGGAAGGATGTTATGCATTAAGAGTATGAGTCCATAATGAAGAATGATGTCTGGATGTGGTTTCAAGATCGGAGGACAAAGCAATTGTCACCTCGAAATGGCACTACAAGATCAAGCATGGATCTAATGGAAGTGCTGAAAAGTTCAAGGCAAGATTCATTGCCCGTGGCTTCTCTCAAAAGGAAGGCATAGACTATGATGATATATTTGCACCTATGGCCCGATATACCACCATCCGCTCTACCATAGACCTTGCTACTACGCAAGGATGGAGTCTTCATCAGATGGATGTGAAGACCGCATTTCTGCATCGTGCGATAAAGGAAGAGGTGTATGTGGAGCAACCTGTTAGCCATCAGTAAATTGTTTCAGCAAATGATGGCTAAAACAAGTCCTTAGTCTGCAAGAAACAAACTTCCTGCAAAATTTGTGACTTCTTGCAGCCTCTTTATGCCCCTTGTCCAAAGAGTCCTTTTCCCTGATATTTTTACTTCAAATCCACCAAGAAATCCTGATGTTCCCAAAGAGAATTGTTTCCTAAAAAGCCCCATTTTCATCATTTCATTCACTCATTATTGCCCTTATTCATCCTCCATTTTCCTCTAAAAAAGCCCCCTCTTTCCTTCTCGAAATTTACCCTCAATTCCCTTAAAAATCCTTTTAAACCATGAAATCCCTTTTTAATGGTTTAAAAACCCTTCTTTTTCACTTATCGAAACTTAAAATAATCATAAAAACCTTCTTTTGGCCTAAATGCGCCCTTTTTATTAACAAATAGGCCCTAAGCCCCCTATTGGCATAGCCCCCAGCTCCTTTTCTCCATATACCCTTGCGCCCGTGACCGGGCGCTTAGCGCTCATCGCATCACACCTTCATATATTGCATTGCATTGTCATAGTTCTTATCCCCTTACCCCTGTTCCCCCCGCCGATGCGATGAGCCCTTTTCTCCTCCACCCCTGGTCACCTTTCCCCTCCACGTGACCATACTCCAGCACCTATGCATAGCCCCTATCGCATCGGCATTTTCCCTATATACCCGCATTTCCTTTGCAAAATTCTCTCCCCACCCCCCCCCCCCCACCCCCCGATGCGATTAGCCCCTGTCTCTTTAGCCCCTGGTCGTTTCTCCTCCACAGAACCGCGCCCCAGCATTTCCCCTTAAGCCCCTTCCCTTATCCTTTTTATACCATCGTTCCCTTTGTAAAAACCTTTTTCCTTTGTTTTTTCCCGGCACTACTTGGCAGATTCCTTATCAATTGCGACCGTCGATCTTTAAAGATCAACGGCCACGATGCTTCCTTTTCTCCCCCTACCCACTCGACGAAATCCCATCCATTCACCCTATAAATCAAATCTTCGTCGTTGATTTGTTTAAACCGACGGTCCTCGTTCATCCCGACATAAAGCCTCCATCCGGACCCACCTCCCACTAACCAATCCCCTCTCCCAATCTCCTGACACCTGTCCCCCACCATAGCCCCTGCCATGCAGCTTTCCGACGCGCCTCCTCTTCGCACCGTCAGATCTGCCCCTTCTCATCCGACGGTGCGGATTGCATATCGCGTGAATCTACTACCCGAAGTTTAACCTCCCGATGTCGCGCGAGACCGCTGGTTTTGCGGGAGCCACGCGGCGCTTTTTAATTGGATCGCATTCGATTCATCGAAAACCGCTTACCACTCAATCATCGCACGAAAACCATTCGCAGTTTTTGCGAAACCACTTTGCCCAAATTCGCGCCAAATATAGTTTTAAACCGGATTTTCGCTGGCTTTCTTCATAAAACCTCTTCCGCTGGCATATTCACCCCCTCTGCACTGCTCCTCTGCCTCCAACAGCCTCTGCTTGCAGTTTTTCCCTCCCTCGCAGGATTTTATGACTTATTTGTGGTTTTTTGCAGGGTTTGATAACAGTTTTTAAGGCCAAGAGCCTTCTCATGGTTCAATAAGGAGCGCGGCTAAAGATTGCCCACCTCTGAAGCCTAAAACACTGTAGATTAAAGGTTTTTAGGGTGAATTACATGGTTTTTAATCAATGTTGCATAAACATTGGTTATACAGATAAACCCTCAGCACGCCAATGGTACCTGTTCACAGCGGAGAAGAGATCACGCATAAAAGGATAAGGGTTAAATACATAAAGCCCGAAGATTAAGAGCTTAACCCTACAGTTAAAGGAACAGGCTTAAAGGCACCAAAGCCTAATTCAGTTCAAAAGAACAAAAGACAGCGATGATTAAAGATAAAGGTTAAAGCCCAAAAGACCAAGGATTAAAAGGCTTAACCAATGATTTACGAAGATAAGGACACAATGAATAAAGCAGAAAATTGTTTTAAAAGTCAAAACAGTGAGCAGATAAAGTTTAAAGACTCCGAGGATGATTACAAGAGCCCAAAGGCAATATCAAGGCATAATCAGTGTTTTAAAGCCACAAAAACAGACAAATTAGTAAAAGAAGCCTCCAAATGCCACATCGTTGAGGCTATTAATCTTCAAAATGCCACCTACAGGCCTTCCACCTAAAAAGGCACGCATATCAATTACACAGTGAGAGATATTCCTAAAGACAGCTCAGAATTAAATGCCAGCCTACCAAAAAGCCCCTAAAGTCAACAAAAGTGACTCAGGTTGATGAAATTTAATGTAATCAATTTACAGAGTTAAAACATTTAAATACTTCTCCATTTGTCCCTTCAAAGGCCGAGAAGCTCTTACTCTGCATTAATTCAATAGATTGGCCTTTCTTTCACTCCACCTCCTCATTTCTTCTATAAATACTCCTCTAGAAGACAGTATACAAGTTGGTCTTTGGATACTTGTTGAATGTAAATAGCTTTTGAAGCATGTTGTAGCTCTGTTAGGAATTAAAGATACATAAGCTGAGATGAGAAGTTTGAAGTTGTAAAGACCCACTGGACTTGAAGATTGTAACTAGTTTGCACCAAAGATGAAAAAATTGCAATCGGGATATTATCGCCGAGGGGGAAAAAATCAGAAAAAATCGTAAAAATCGGGAAAAAATCGGCACATACAAAAATATTCATTTTTTTTTCAATTTTTTTAATATCTAAAGCATCTACAGCATAAAATAAATGCATTGACACATAAATATGAAAAAAAAAACTAATATATAAGATGTGTAATATCATGTCTAGTGCTACATCACACATAAAACTGAATCCTGTCCTGACTACTAAGTCCTGAGTCTCAACTCAACCTCAAAATATAAAAAAAAAATATAATAATGTATCTCATATCATGAGTCATAATGTTATATACAAAGGAATGCACCAAATAACCTATACTACTGATTTCCTCTGCCCCTCTTGCGAGAAAATGTAACAGCTTTCCCTCTAGACGAAGAAGTTGGCGGGGCTGGCAATGGACTCTATTGTGCTCCAGATCCTGAAGCACTAGGAGCTAAAGGAGGTAGACCACGTCCTCTACCGGTAGCAGGGGTAGGTGGTGTCGCCTCCTCCTCCTATTGTTGCTCCTCCTCCTCCTCCTCATGAAACTCATCATTGATTCATCGCTACTAGAAATGGGATCATCAACAAGAGATACATAAACATCATCTAGCTCAAAGTCTTCAGACTTGGATTGCTCAACCTTAAAATGCGGTAGAAAAAGATTAACATGCCTAACCAGTTTTTTTCCTTTGAGTGAAGGGTACATTCTTGTTAAGGCCACAGTAGGGGAGTTCAACAATCAATACCACCAACATCAACAAAGTTCAACAATCAATGCCACCAACATCAAGGTTCTTAAAAGACTTCATACTCTTGATCAAATGCCAATCTCATACCCTTACACATAATAGAATCAAATGGAAATAATGCAAATCCCCAAACCATGAAACCCTGAAAACCATTAAGTCTGCTGAATTTTGAGTGAAATCTAAAATTCTAGTTTCTCCATATGAAATCCAATGAGGTCGAAACCACTCTTAAACATCCTGAGTCATTTCATGGTAATGTTAAAAATTTAAGTAAAAGGATGAAAATGAAAAATAAAGGAAATTACCATTACCATGAACTGCCAACAGGGTGTGTCAGGAAAATGAGGGCTGCAAAAATGACAAAAAAAAAATTGATTTTTGAACTTATAGGGTTGCTATTTGATGGGCCCACGATTTTTACCAAAATAATCGCGATTTTTTCATGAAAAATCGCGATTTTTTCGCGATAACGATTTTTTCAAAAAATCGTTGAAAAAATCGCTAATAAAATCGGCAGCCCGAAAAACTCGCGATAAAATCGCGATTTTTTCATCTTTGGTTTGAACATCAAATACAATAGCTGATTTATGGGATCCTGGTCTATGTCAATGGTGATGTGTTTCTCACTGTAATTGTTATTTTCTTTATGTTTTCATTTTGTCCACTTTTCTTTGATAAAGAACAGCAAATATAGATTAGGATTTGCTTCTAAAAGTACCCTAAATCTCACTGATAAATCTCTATCCTTCATGTTTTCTGCTAATTGTTTATTTGAGGATAATTCAATAGAGTATAACCAGTGAAGTGTTGGTAAGCCCATTCTTCCTAAGTACAACTTGAGATATTGTCTTTGAATGTTCTTGAAAAGTCTGCTTATTAAAGTTGAGCTAGAGAAGTTTATGGTTAGCCCTGTCCTCTGGTTTATCTCCAACAGTTGCTTTGAAAAGTTCCCTTAAGAGTATGTCAAAAGCAGGCTAGTTTAAAAGTACTTACCTGATCTTAGACTGCTTTTTATGTTTATCATGAATGTTTTCCTTTGAGAATATGCTGAGAGCAAGCTAAGTTAAAAGTCTTTACTTGATCTTAAGCTATTCTTTGTTTTTAATGTTTTCTCTTGAAAGTATATCAAAAGCAGGCTAGTTTAAAAGTACTTACCTGATCTTAGGTTACTTTTGTGTCTCTCCATTAGAGTGCATGCCAAAAGCAAGCTACTTTAAAAGTGCTTACCTGATCTTAGGCTGTCCTTTGTTTTTCTTGTGTGTTTAGTTTTTTCACAACACTTTAAATGTTTCATCCCACAAAATCAACTTAAAGAGATCCTTTGACATAAATGACTTGCCCCATGGACCACTCTTGAAACTTGTTGTGCAATTAAATCCTCTTATGACTCCATAGCCCAATGGATTGATGTTGTTCCTTGCTTATCTTATCAACTGAACCATTCTTTCACTTACTCACACCTTCACCCTTCATACAGACTTCCTTCATCTTCATGTTATCCTGCCCAACCAAAACAAACAAACAACCCTTGTTCTTCATAACTAGCCTAAAATCATACTTGATCTTAAAGAAATATCCTTTTAAAGCACATACATAGAGAGATCCCTCTCTGAATCTAGGATGGCTAGGTCCTCAGATTCCAAAGTGGTTTTGATGTAGGCTCTGTAGCGTTTGTATTTGTCAATCTTGCAAACTACGAAGACCTAACATAATGGCGACCATACTGGGGAAGTTTCTGAGTAAAATCCTTAAAATAAAACACTCAATATTCATTCAAGAATGAATGGCTTTCTTCAAGCACTCCCAACATATTGGTGATCATGATAGGACTTGTCTGAATCAGTGGCAATCTAAGTACTTATTAAGATTCATACGGAGCCTCATCAAACCTTGAAGAAATCAGCTAGTGAGCCATAGAGTAGACTTTGTTTGTCTCATCACTGTAGCTAAGTGTTGAAACAAATATAGGACACTCTCACAACCATAGGACTGTAAAAAACTCAAAAAAACCCAAAACATTTCAGATTGGTATTCAAATAAAATTACTGGTGGTGGACCATAAAACATTTTACCTTCCAAAGCTAGAAATTTCCACCTGGCGACTCCACAATTTTGAATTGACCAAAGACTCCACTGGGAAACCCTTTTCTATCATAACATCATACAAACTTAGTCAAGGAAACTTCGAGGATTAAGTTTTCTTGTTTAAAGATCAGTTAGCCTATTAAAGATTGTCATACTTGGTTGAACTTTTCTTATTATTGGGTCTGAAGATACCAACATAATGGCTTCTAGAAGAATTTATACTAGAGCCTATCCTGACCCAAATCCGCCAGAGACAGTTGATAATCCAGAAAGTATCCTTTGGAAGTCTCCTAAGCCTAAAACTTCAACTGTTGTCAGCCCAGTCCATAGAGCTAATTCTGTTCCCGAAAATCTTTTAGCTCTGCAAAATACACAAGTTGACTTAAGAAACCCATTCAGAACTAGGTCACTTGATGATATAGATCAGTAGACTTTGAGTCTCCACACTCACCCCTTCATAGTGGTGAGCATCCTGGTAGTAGAGAAACCACTCCACCTGACCTTCATTTCATTCATAACTTTGGTTTTTCTCATCCTAGATCTGCTCAATAGTCTCTTACTGGTCCATCCATTTCTGTTATCCATATTTCCACTATTCAAACCACTCCATTCCATCAACCACCTCCTATCTTACATCCTCCACCTGTAAACCCCCCATTTTTTCCATAACCTCCTATCATGGCAACATGGTATGCTCCTCTAGTCCTTCCTTTACCTTTAGTTAATCTGCCACGGGACTATCAGTCCAAGATTCCATTATATGATGCCAATGGTGCTACTACTGCTTCACAACATGTGGACAAGATGAATGACTATTTTGATAGAAATGAGATAGATGATGAAACTGTCAAACTTAGATTATTTGCTCAAAGTCTAGGGGGAGAAGCAAGAAAATGGTTCAAAAGCTTAACCCCTAACAGTATTAATGACCTCCAAGCTCTCCATCAGTCATTCCTAAACAAATGGGAAGTCAGAAAAAACCCTCTCCAAATACTGTCAGATTACAACAACCTCAAAAGAAACACTGGAGAAAGTGTTCAAAATTATTGCACTAGGTTCAATAGTGTTTATAATGCACTACCCCCAGATTTAAAACCTCCACAAGGCTCCTCTTCGATAAGCTAAATGATAAGATAGATAAGTTAAGTTAGACACAACCTCCAATATTCCCAAATGTCGAACATAATCAACTAAAAAATTCAGCTAATTCAAATCATCATCATGAATATAACATGTTTGAAAAAGAGCAATTAAATGAGGTTGAATTGGAAATCAGCTCACATGGAGGCTCTAGTGTTGAACCACCTAGAAGTAGAGACTTTGAGATCAACCATGAAAATTATAGAGCTGAGAAACCAAGAGAAGAAAATGCAACTCAATCCACTAATAAAGCCAGTAATGCAGCAACAAAAGTTATTGAGAACGTTTATATAAATGAAAATCCAATGGCAGAAAAAGAAACAATGTTGGTATTCAACGTGACTTCTATCACAAATGCAACAACAGACATAGTCATTGAAAATGAAAGAAACCATGAAAATACAGATGCTTATAAACAGAAAAATGTTTCATCCCCAGATTTGAAAGAAAAATGTGAAGAGACAAACACATCCGAAGCCACTGATACAGCGCCAGAAGCTGTTGATGATGAGAAGTTACATCAGATGATAATTGTTGGTAACTTACCTCTAAATCTAAAAAGGAACAATGAAGAATCACCAACAGTACCAAGAATAGGACCTGACCCTGTCAATATCAAATCTTGTCACTAACCACATCATCCAAAGATTGAACTCGAGAAGATGCTCCATGATCTTTTTAAAATGTGGGAAGCAAGAGCTCGCCGCTCGAGAAACCCAGGCTTTCGTCAATGTTGTCCATCATTACGTATGCTTTGAGGACAAAGCATCTTTAAGAGAGGGGCAATGTTATGTATATTTTATTAATTATTAGTTAGATATAGTTATCTTAGGTTTTATTAAGTGAAATAGCATGATCAAAGATCATGCCTCTTCACCAAGGGACACCATGAGGCTATATTTAAAGCCTCGGTGATTCCCCATTGTAATCATATCTCATCTCTCATCTTTTATCAATAATAATATATAATTATCAAGTTTACTAGAGTTTTTACACTCCATGCCATGGACTTGTTAAAAACATTTGATGAATTCCAACTTATCTTTGTCCCAAGAAACCAAAATGTCCTTGCCAATGGATTAGCCTTTGCTGCTAGAACGTATCTAACACCCTATGAAACCAAGCAATGCACCACCCAAGTCAAATATAGACCAGCTGTCCCAGATAATGAAAAGTACTGGCAAGTTTTTGATGGAGATAAACAAATAGAAGATTTCCTACAGTCCAAAAATGAATTTGAAACATCACACTCAGATTCAGATTATGATGAACATTGTTCTACTGAAGAAAATCCACTTGTTGAAGAAGAAAAATCTCCTAAGATTGTTGAAATAAATCTGTTAACCTATGAACCCAATCATGAAACAGACAATAGCACAGATTTAGAAAATGAAGACTTAGAAGTGCTGCAATTTAAAGATCACAGCTTGCCAAGAGGACTGGTCCCATTAGAGGAATTATTTGACTTGAAGGATGCTGCCAAAAAGCCAGAACTGGAACCTATTGAAACTAAAGTGGAAGAATGCAACATAGACAGTGAGGAAAAGCCCAAAATGATCAAATTATCCAGAACACTGCCAACTCACATTAAACTGAAATATATTGAGCTTTTTAAAGAATTTTCTGATGTATTTGCATGGAGTTATGAAGATCTGAAGTCATATGATACGGAAATAATCCAGCATAAGATACTCCTCAAAGAAAACAAGAAACCTTTTAAACAAAAATTGTGCAGAATTAACCTTGTCCAATTACCTCTGGTAGAGAAAGAAATTAGAAAAATGTATGATGCTGGAATTATAGTCCCTGTTAGATACTCAGAGTGGGTGTCTAATCTTGTATCTGTTAGGAAGAAAACAAGAGAAATAAGGCTTTGCATTGATTTTAGAAACTTAAACAAAGTCTCATTAAAAAACAACTATCCTTTGCCTAAAATGGATCATATCTTACAAAGGGTAGTTGGTTCTAGAATAATCTATTTGCTAGATGGCTTCTCAGGTTACAATCAAATATTGGTACATCCTGATGGTCAACTTAAAACAGCGTTTACTACACCTTGGAGTACTTTCATGTATTTGAAAATGCGTTTTGGTTTAATGAATGTTGATGCCACATTTCAGAAACTCATGGATATTGCATTTTCAGAAGAAATAGGTTACTTCATAGTGATTTACTTAGATGATATCACGGTCTATTCTAAAATAGATGAAGAACACCTAATACACTTGAGAAAAGTCTTTCAAAAATGTAGAAAATTTGGACTGTCTTTAAATTCAAAGAAAACACTGTTTGGTCTCCAAGAAGGTAAACTTCTTGGACACATCATATCAGAAGAGGGAATAAGGATAGATCCAAAGAGGATAGATGGTATATTGCAAATCAATCATCCTAGAAACATCAAGGAACTCCAATCTTTCATTGGAAAGATTAATTTTTTTAGAAGGTCCATACCCAATCTAGCTGAACTCCTTAGAAACATGACAAATATGCTTAAAAAAGGAGGAGTTAAATGGACCTTAGAAGCAAAGAGATCATTTGAGCTGGTAAAACAAGCACTCACCAAAACACCAGTTCTTATTGGTCCTGATTTTACAAAGGATTTTTTCATTTTTTCATTTGCATCAGAACACACAGTAGCTGTTGTCCTATTACAGAAAAACTTGAATGGACAAGAGCAGCCCATTGCATTTTTCAGCAAGGCATTGAGAGATGCACCTCTGAAGTATAACATAATGGAAAAACAAGTCTTTGCCTTGGTCAAAGCCTTAAAAGACTTCAGAGTTTACATTTTACACTCCCACATTATAGCATTTGTGCCTCATTCAGTTGTAAAAGATATATTAACCCAAGATCCAGATGGCAAAAGAGGAAAGTGGATTGTTGTGATTTTAGAATATGATTTAGAAATCAAACCCACTAAGTTCATAAAGGGTCAAGGACTAGCAAAACTTATGGCTGAATCCAACTTTCAAGCTCTTGATATAAACATGTTTAATGCATTAGATGAACAAAAGGATTTGATAGCTTCAATTATTGACGATCATTTTTTAAATTCATCTTGGTATGTCGATATTTTGTATGTTTTGCTCAATCTTAATGTTACTCCTGGTTTATCAAAAACAAAGGCAAAATTTTTAAAGTTAAAAGCTGTAAACTACTGCATTTTGGATAAATGTTTATATTGGAAAAATGCTAGTGGATTATTGCTTAAATGTTTGCCTGAGAATGATGCAGATAAGATCAAGCATGAATTTCATAAAGGAGAATGTAGAGGCCACCTCTACTGGAAGTCAACTGCTAATAAAATCCTTAGAGCTGATTACTACTGGCCCACTCGCTTTCAAGATGTCCACAAAATGATACTGTCTGTCACAAATGCCAAATTTTTTAAGGCAAAAGGAAACTGTTTCCTTTACCTCTGCAACCAATCACTGTTGAAGCTCCTTTTCAGCAGTGGGGTCTAGACTTCATTGGAGAAATCCATCCTGCCTCATCTGCCCAACATAAATGGATTCTCACAGCAACAGACTATTTTACCAAGTGGATAGAAGCCATCCCATCTAGGAATGCCACAGATTCAGTCATCATTTCATTCCTTGAAAACCATATACTGTCCAGATTTGGGTGTCCTAGGAAGATCATAACTGACAATGCTGCTGCATTTGGATCTAAAAAGATGATTGAGTTCTGTCATAAATATCAAATTATATTGAGTCATTCCACAGCTTATTACCCTCAAGGTAATGAGCTGGCAGAGTCTTCAAATAAAAGTTTGGTAAACATAATCAAGAAGTTGCTAGAAGACAACAATAAATCATGGCACAATAAGCTAGTACATGCCTTGTGGGCAGACAGACTAACCATTAAAAAATCCATCGGAATGTCTCCCTACCAGCTAGTTTATGGAACTGATGCAATATTTCCAACCATTAGGAGTGTCAGTCATGAAGCTGATCCAAGAAGTACGGTCTGAAGATAATGATGTGACAAGAAGAATAAATCAGACTATACATCTACAACAAACCAGGGAGGAGGTATACATCAGAGCACAGCAACTGCAAGAAAACATCAAGAAGTTGTTTGACAAAAGAATCAAGGCAAGTGATTTTAAAATTGGTGATAAAGTTTTAAAATAGGATTCAAGGAGAGAAGATAAGGGCAAACATGGAAAATTTGATAACTTATGGCAAGGTCCTTATCTTATCCAATCTGCCATTGGGAACAATGCATTCTTTCTTCAAGTATTGGATGGAGCTGAATTTTTTGGAGGTTCTATCAATGACAGGATGTTCAAACATTACTTCTAGTAGCTGATATTTTTAGTTTCAGAGCTTTCGGTTCATTGTATATATCACTGCTTTTCAATTTAGAAAAAGAAAAAACACAAAAACAATAGAAAAAGAAAAAGAGAGCAGAAATAAAACAAGAAAGGTACAGCCCCATACCCAAAAAAGAGAAATTCTGAAAGTTTGCAAGCTTAAATGCCACTACCAAAAAGAACACTGCTATTTTAGTCATACAGCCTAATCATGACTAGATAGATTTCTATTTTCTGCTGATAGGTTAGTGAAGAAGATTTGCCAAACTGTTCAATCTTGGCTTATCAGTAGAATAGATTAGGATAGAAAAACAGTGGTTCAAACAAACTGAAAAACTGAACCTGTAAGATTGATGAAGAATTGGTTCTAATATGCTCAAAATCCAAACCAATAGAAAGAAAGAATAGCTCTAAAAAGATCAAAATCAAAGCTGCAAGAAAGAATGAAGGATGTTTTTATCTTAAGCCTTCACAGTTTTGTTTTAAATTTCTGCAAATAAAGTCTATGTGCAGCTTGTACATACAGCCATAGACACCATGGAAAATCAGACAGTCTAATCCTGATTTGACTGTGTTTTAAATTTCTGTTTTAGAAAATAGAGAATAAAATTTGCCAGACAGTTTAATCCTGGTAGATAGTAGCTTAGGTAGAGAATTTATGAGTTCAACAGTTTAATCTGAACTCATGGAAGAAATAAGGGTAGATTTAGATTATTTTTCCTCTTTTCAAAAGAATAAAATGTTGATGTCAAAGGTTTGCAAGTCCAAATGCACCTTATGAAGAAAAAATGTTAGGAAAAGTAGGCTGTGTAGGTAGAATGATTGGGAGAAATTTGTTTGTTGATATGAAATACTGATCATCTTTTCTAAAGCAGCATGATCAGAGAAAAAAGGTTGTCAATGGATCAAGGCACAGGTCTGCATCCCAGAGATCAAATTCTGAAGTTCTTGACACCTCCAAGGAACTGCCATCCCCAAGTGGAGCCACTGTTAGCCATCAGTAAATTTTGTTTCAGCAAATGATGGCTAAAACAAGTCTTTAGTCTGCAAGAAACAAACTTCCTGCAAAATTTGAGACTTCTTGCAGCCTCTTTGTGCCCCTCGTCCAAAGAGTCCTTTTCCCTGATATTTTTACTTCAAATCCACCAAGAAATCCTGTTGTTCCCAAAGAGAACTGTTTCCTAAAAAGCCCCATTTTCATCATTTCATTCACTCATTATTGCCCTCATTCATCCTCCATTTTCCTCTAAAAAAACCCCCTCTTTCCTTCTCGAAATTTACCCTCCATTCCCTTAGAAATCCTTTTAAACCATGAAATCCCTTTTTAATGGTTTAAAAACCCTTCTTTTTCACTTATCGGAACTTGGAAAAATCACAAAAACCTTCTTCTGGCCTAAATGCGCCCTTTTTATTAACAAATAGGCCCTAAGCCCCCTGTTGGCATAGCCCCCAACTCCTTTTCTCCATATACCCTTGCACCCGTGACCGGGCGCTTAGCGCTCATCGCATCGCACCTTTATATATCGCATTGCATTGTCATAGTTCTTATCCCCTTACCCCTATTCCCCCCGCCAATGCGATAAGCCCTTTTCTCCTCCGCCCCTGGTCACCTTTCCCCTCCACGTGACCATACTCCAGCGCCTATGCAAAGCCCCTATCGCATCGGCATTTTCCCTATATACCCGCATTTCCTTTGCAAAATCCCCCCCCCCCCCGGTGCGATTAGCCCGTGTCTCTTTATCCCTTGGTCGTTTCTCCTCCACAAAACCACGCCCCAGCATTTCCCCTTAAGCCCCTTCCCTTATCCTTTTTATACCATCGTTCCCTTTGTAAAAACCTTTTTCTTTTGTTTTTTCCCCGCACTACTTGGCAAATTCCTTATCAATTGCGACTGTCGATCTTCAAAGATCAATGACCACGATGCTTCCTTTTCTCCCCCTACCCTCCCGACGAAATCCCATCCATTCACCCTATAAATCAAATCTCCGTCGTTGATTTGTTTAAACTGACGGTCCTTGTTCATCCCGACATAAAGCCTCCCTGCGGACCCACCTCCCACTAACCAATCCCCTCTCCCAATCTCCTCCTGACACCTGTCCCCCACCATAGCCCCTGCCATGTAGCTTTCTGACGTGCCTACTCTCCGCACCGTCGGATCTGCCCCTTCTCATCCGACGGTGCGGATTGCATATCGCGTGAATCTACCGCCCGAAGTTTAACCTCCTGATGTCGCGCAAGACCGCTGGTTTTGCGGGAGCCACGCGGCGCTTTTTAATTGAATCGCGTTCGATTCATCGAAAACCACTTACCACTCAATCATCGCGTGAAAACCATTCGCGGTTTTCGCGAAACCACTTTGCCCAAACTCGCGCCAAATATAGTTTTAAACCGGATTTTCGCTAGCTTTCTTCATAAAACCTCTTCCGCCTGCATATTCACCCCCTCTGCACTGCTCCTCCGCCTCCGACAGCCTCTGCCTGCAGTTTTTCCCTCCCTCGCAGGATTTTATGACTTATTTGTGGTTTTTTGCAGGTTTTGATAACAGTTTTTAAGGCCAAGAGCCTTCTCATGGTTCAATAAGGAGCGCGGCTGAAGATTGCCCACCTCTGAAGCCTAAAACACTGTAGATTAAAGGTTTTTAGGGTGAATTACATGGTTTTTAATCAATGTTGCATAAACATTGGTTATTCAAATAAACCCTCAGCACGCCAATGGTACCTGTTCACAGCGGAGAAGAGATCACGCATAAAAGGATAAGGGTTAAATACATAAAGCCCGAAGATTAAGAGCTTAACCCTACAGTTAAAGGAACAAGCTTAAAGGCACCAAAGCCTAATTCAGTTCAAAAGAACAAAAGACAGCAATGATTAAAGATAAAGGTTAAAGCCCAAAAGACCAAGGATTAAAAGGCTTAACCAATGATTTACGAAGATAAGGACACAGTGAATAAAGCAGAAAAATGTTTTAAAAGTCAAAACAGTCAGCAGAAAAAGTTTAAAAACTCCGAGGATGATTACAAGAGCCCAAAGGCAGTATCAAGGCATAATCAGTGTTTTAAAGCACAAAAACAGACAAATTAGTAAAAGAAGCCTCCAAATGCCACATCATTGAGGCTATTAATCTTCAAAATGCCACCTACAGGCCTTCCACCTAAAAAGGCACGCATATCAATTACACAATCAAAGATATTCCTGAAGACAGCTCAGAATTAATTGCCAGCCTACCAAAAAGCCCCTAAAGTCAACAAAAGTGACTCAGGTTGATGAAATTTAATGTAATAATCAATTTACAGAGTTAAAACATTTGAATACTTCTCCATTTGGCCCTTCAAAGGCCGAGAAGCTCTTACTTTGCATTAATTGAATAGATAGGCCTTTCTTTCACTCCACCTCCTCATTTCTTTTATAAATACTCCTCTAGAAGACAGTATACAGGTTGGTCTTTGGATACTTGTTGTATGTAAATAGCTTTTGAAGCATGTTGTAGCTCTGTTAGGAATTGAAGATACATAAGCTGAGATGAGAAGTTTGAAGCTGTAAAAACCCACTGGACTTGAAGATTGTAACTAGTTTGAACATCAAATACAATAGTTGATTTATGGGATCCTGGTCTATGTCAATGGTGATGTGTTTCTCACTGTAATTGTTATTTTCTTTATGTTTTCATTCTATCCACTTTTCTCTGATAAAGAACAGCAAATATAGATTAGGATTTGCTTCTGAAAGTACCCTAAATCTCACTGATAAATCTTTATCCTTTATGTTTTCTGTTGATTGTTTATTTGAGGATAATTCAATAGAGTATAACCAGTGAAGTGTTGGTAAGCCCATTCTTCCTGAGTACAACTTGAGATATTGTCTTTGAATGTTCTTGAAAAGTCTGCTTATTAAAGTTGAGCTAGAGAATTTTATGGTTAGCCATGTCCTTTGGTTTATCTCCAACAGTTTCTTTGAAAAGTTCCCTTAAAAGTATGTCAAAAGCAGGCTAGTTTAAAAGTACTTACCTGATCTTAGACTGCTTTTTATGTTTATCATGAATGTTCTCCTTTGAGAATATGTTGATAGCAGGCTAAGTTAAAAGTCTTTACTTGATCTTAAGCTATTCTTTGTTTTTAATGTTTTCTCTTGAAAGTATATCAAAAGCAGGCTAGTTTAAAAGTACTTACCTGATCTTAGGTTACTTTTGTGTCTCTCCATTAGAGTGCATGCCAAAAGCAGTCTAGTTTAAAAGAGCTTACCTAATCTTAGGCTGTCCTTTGTTTTTCTTGTGTGTTTACTTTTTTCACAACACTTTAAATGTTTCATCCCACAAAATCAACTTAAAGAGATCCTTTGACATAAATGACTTGCCCCATATACCACTCTCGAAACTCGCTGTACAATTAAATCCTCTTATGACTCCATAGCCCAATGGATTGATGTTGTTCCTTGCTTATCTTATCAACTGAACCATTCTTTCACTTACTCACACCTTCACCCTTCATACGGACTTCCTTCATCTTCATGTTATCCTGCCCAACCAAAACAAACAAACAACCCTTGTTCTTCATAACTAGCCTAAAATCATACTTGAGCTTAAAGAAATATCCTTTGAAAGCACATACATAGAGAGATCCCTCTCTGAATCTAGGATGGCTAGGTCCTCAAATTCCAAAGTGGTTTTGATGTAGGCTCTGCAGCGTTTGTATTTGCCAATCTTGCAAACTACGGAGACCTAACACAACCTATGGGGTTCGAAGTCCAAGATCGGGACACCCATGTTTGCAGGTTGAAGAAAGCCCTCTATGGGTTGAAGCAAACACTCAGAGCTTGGTACGAGAGGATAGATAGCTACCTGATGAAGCTGGGCTTCACTCATAGTAATGTTGATCTGAACCTTTACTTCAAGGTTGATAGAGAAAAGCCTATCATTCTGGTGTTGTATGTGGACGATCTCTTCCTGACAGGTGTTGACCCTCTCATTCATCAGTGCAAGAGGGAGCTCGCTACTGAGCTCGAGATGAAGGACCTAGGACTGATGCATTACTTCCTAGGCCTGGAGGCCTGGCAGAGACCTGGCGAGATTTTCCTTTCTTAAGGAAAATACATTGTGAAGCTTCTGGAAAGATTTGGTGTGGTGAAATGTAAGTCCCTGTCGACACCGATGGAGCTCAACTTTAAGAAGTTGAGTGGCAACACTGTTGGGCCCGTGCTAGCAAATCCTACTGAGTATCGTCAACTCGTAGGGGCCCTGATGTTCTTAGTGAACACTCGTCCGAACGTATGTTTTGCAGTAAAAATTTTGAGTCAACATATGGTTGATCCTCATAACATTCACTGGGTTGGTGCCAAGAAACTCTTGAGATATCTCTGGGGCGCGATAGACCATGAGCTGAGATACACTGCCGGGAGCATGACACTCCATGGATATACTGATGCCGATTGGGCTGGCAGTGTGGTGGATCGCAAGAGCACATCTAGATGCTGCTTCATACATAGGACTGCTTCGGGCAGGAAGTCGGTAGCCTTGAGCATCACTAAGGCTGAATACATTGCAGGTATGGCCTGTTGTGAAGTCACTTGGTTGCAAAAGCTCTTCAGTGAGCTATTTGAGCATGTGCTAGATGCCACCGTTATCCTCTGTGATAACCAGAGGGGGATTCGGTTGTCAGAGAATCCCGTGTTCCACGATCGATCCAAGCATATTGATGGTTGGTACCACTTTATTTGGGATATGGTACAGCGAGGCGCCGTAAGGCGCGATCATATAGGAACTGATGAGCAAGTCGCAGATATTCTCACAATGCCCTTGGGGAAGGTCGTGTTCCTAACCTTCCATGAGAATCTTGGAATCATGGAATGACCCTATTCTGAGGGTCTTGTTGGACGATGAGCTCTGGGAGCTCTGGGGGGCTTTGGGGATAGCTTCTTGGAGCTATAAGCACACACGGGGCTAGGCTTGCCGAACCTTGTGGTGCTTCTACCCCACCATTATGATGTTGAGTTGGTTCGCCTCTCATAATTTGTGCCCCGTATGCATCCTACCCATTGAGTCCTGCGCTCAATGGAAGTACCTCTCATTTGGCCAATGAGGTGGGAAAAGCTAGAGACTAGTAGCAAATACTGATGGACGCATCAGAGATTGCCGTACTCTCTATCTAGGATGACACGTGTCCAACCACTTGATCTGGGATCAAGTCTAGTGAGGTTTCGGACCTCCAACTGACTTCGGGTCAGTGAAACTAACTTCGGGTTAGTATATGACTCTCTTGAGTCCAAGTGAGGATTCGGACCTCCAACTGACTTCGGGTCAGTGAAACTAACTTCTGGTTAGTATATGACTCTCTTGAGTCCAAATGAGGTTTCGGACCTCCTACTAACTTCGGGTCAGATAAACCAACTTCGGGTTGGTATGAGACTCTTTGAGTCATATAGAGGTTTCGGACCTCTAGACTGAATTTGTCAGCCGGGAATGACGTCTTTGTGACTAACCCACTTTTGTTCTAAAATAATGAAGCCAGCAAAGCAAGTTACGGCGAGATGACGCATGATGTTTGGATTGCACAGGTGTATGGATTTCTCCCTAGTTGGGAGGGAGTGTTAATTTTGGACAACTAGATCCAAACTCCATGTTTTGATGCTCAGATGAAGATGCCAATATTTTTATTGGATTTCTCTTTCGAAGAGGTGCAAGATCGATCTAAAGATCATCTTGATCTGATGAGCAAAACATTTATTTTGAATTTATTCAAAATATGTGCAGGTCGGCCTTAAGGTTTGGAGCCCCAGATATTGTGTCACACCCTCATTGATGGATATATATTGGTCAACGTTGGAGGACATTTTCAATCATCTCATTACACACATCCTCATGATCTGGAAATGGATGTCATAAATATGGATGGTGTCATAAATCTAGATGATGCCGGAAGATGCCGTAAATATGGATGATGCCGTAAATCTGGATGATGTCGTAAATCTGGATGATGCCGGAAATGGATGCCGTAAATATGGATGATGCCGGAAATCTCGATGTGGGATTCTTTTGTTGAATTATGTTGACTTTTGATGAGCTGTCTTTAAGGGTTGTGTGTGTGTGTGACACTTCTGGTTGGCTGACCGTATTGAGACTTTGCTGGTTGAAGCATCTTGTTGACTGCCGTAATGCACCAACACACTTATATTTTTCTGGCTTGTCTTCTGTCGATCTACTGGTATGTTCTATCAGCACTTTACTTTCTTGTTTATGTGATTGCTGACTGACATTGGGTATAAAAGTAAAGTTGCATCAAGCATAGAACATCTTCAAAAATTTACAACAGCCAAGTTGTCAGAAAGCTGAAAACCCTTGAACTGATTAACTGATCAGATATAGACTAAATTTCATTACTGATGTGTGCAGTAGATTCTTTCAACTCTTGCAGCAAAAGAAGACTAAAGTACGGTAAATTCTTTCAATTCTTCCAGAGTAAGGAGAAAGAGGTGCTCCAACTCCTACTTCATTGGATAATATGATATTTAAATGGCAATATAAAATTTGCAGGCACTATTTATCACATAAGCATAGACGTTTATTACCTTCATAATTGTCAGATCATCCATATACCCATCTTTTGCTTGATTGGTGACAGCACCCAGAGCTGCCTTCATAGAAATCTGCATTGCTGCTCCAATCTCTTTTGCAGATTCCTTTGCAGTTGAATTGGCAGCAGCAACTACTGCTGCTACTGTTCCAAGTTTGCTAGAGCCATTTCCACTCAATGAGTTTACAGCTTCCCTGTGTGCTTTCAATACCAACTGAGATGCCCTGGAAATAATATGGCAATGACCATCAGTCCAGTTTAATTACCCCCGGTAAGCAACACAATGAAAACACACATTAGCACTTGGCTATTTAATTATCAGTTAAGAAAGAGACAAACTATAAGCACGGGTATAAATGTAAAGACCAGAATATTTGGACTGTATCCAGACTTATGATGTATAGTGAAAACACTTATACTGAATAATAGTGCATAGGAACATGAGATTGCAAGATACAACTCAACTAACTAGGCATCATAGATTTATCAAGCTATGTTTTAACTTTTGACACTGGAGAAGGTAACTAGATATTATCTTCTTCTGGTGAACTTCATGATTTTTCCAAATGATAGGTTTGCACTCAACGATATACAGACTACTATTTTCCCTTCAAATACAATTCATCCCAATTTCCCACCCTCAAGCCCATAAGTGAGAATAAGATTGCTGGTACCTTGCCAGCTCCAATCAACAACAACCTCACAAAGAGCAAACATGTCACAAGCAAGTTTTGAGCCCAGGTGGAGAAGCTAACATTTCTCCTCTCAACCACAGTAGCTAGACCCAGTTGACAGACAGACAAATATTATCCATCTTATTAGACAAATAAAAAATTCAAACTTCACAGTCAAATCCTTACAGAATGGACCTAAGGTAATTGCACCAAGAGAGGGTACTCTGGCATACGACAAGTGATGTCAAATGAAGAATTGATGCAAAAAATAATAATAAGAACAAACTAACATAGATCTATCTTAACCCCAGATCTTTTAGGCACTGAATGTGGACAACTGGGTTTTTATATCCTTCTTAATCTGGGGTTAAGATTGAACTATGCTAGTTCAAGGACATGTCCACCATGCAGGGAAAAAGATGAAGGAATTGCAATACACTACAAACTTTTCATCCTTGGTTAATCAACTGAGCCAGCCTCCAATGATCACATTTCTTATGTCTATATATAATGCATTGGGTGCAAAGCATAGTTTTAAAAACCGGCCAGTTTGAACCGGTAACTAGTCAAACGGGCTGGTCAGCCACCCTCAGACATTGAACCATTTGAAAAATCCTGCTTAGGGTAATGATTTCCAGTTTAGCAGTTTCATAGCATCATTAGGGTAAGAATGGCAGAAAAATCACGATATTTGACACGGTAAGGATGTCCAGTTTCATAGCATCATTAGAAATTAGGATGGACAGTATCGGCATAATTAAGTTCATGGTTCAGATTCTAAAAAGAAAGGACAAAGTTGATTTTGTGACATAGTAGACTGTAGCAGTGGAATTTGAATGTACAGGATAGATTTCAGTTTTATGCTTGTATGTAATGATTAATCCTCATGAAGATAATCCTGGAAAATTATGATTTTAAAGCTGGTGCTATTTAATTTTATCCCCTATCCGTTTTGGGTGGCATACAGCAAATTACTATCTCTGATACAGAAATTCAAGCATACAAAATCTGTGCTAGAAATGAATGAATGTTCAATGAACTGATTAGGGCAGCATTCCAAGTGATTTCAAAGTATCTCTCTAGCTCTGATTGACAACATGCTCAATCTGAATTTGATAATGAAACTAGCAGTACCATTTGTACTCGGTGCAATTTTAATATATGCACCCTTATGGTATAGATGAGCAAACTTGCATCATGGTTTGGAATCATGGTTTGAAATCTTAAAAATAATTGTCATTAAAAATTAATTATTTTATGTATTTTTTCAATTCGAGTTCATTGAATCCGGTTTGATCCAGTTCTGGTTTGAACTGCAGTTTGATACGTGGCCCAGTTAAAATCCCAGTTCCGGTTTTTAAAACTATGGTACAAATTATCTAATAACTAAATGCTCTTTAATCACCATAAAAAACACTAGAGTTGTAAACACAGCTAAAATGCAGAATCTGGAAAAAATATATATATAAACAAGATTAACAACATTTTTTCAGCTTCAGTTACTTACTTAAACCAGCAGCTAATTCATTATATATGTTCCAAACAGAAATACATTCACCACAAAACATCAAATGAGTATGGACTGATGGGCATTATCAAATACCACAATAAGCACTGCAAAAGTAACAAAGTATCAGATTGCATGGCACTAAATAAAACCCATGACAAATATCCAATTCCATGTGAATACAATGTCTACCAAATGGAAGATCTCAGAACTACAATATATGGAAGCAAGAAAAGGAAGAGGTGCTTTATAGTATTAGTCACAACTTGCAATGGATTAATAAGGTGGATTAAGAGGAACCTATAGAAGATCATAAGAAAGAAAAGTTGCTTAACAAGTCAAGAGCAAGTTCGAGTACTTAATAGGCCTCCATGTGTCAGACAAGTTTCAGAAGCATGAATCTCATACAGATGAAGAAAATGTGCTCCATTATTTATTCTCCAAAACTAACGAGGCCCAGGTTATTCATCTTGAAAACCAGTTGATGCAATTTGATCCTCGGGAATTGGACCAAATTGGAGATTCTCCAGCTCAAATCAGGGAGCTGCACTTGCAGTTGGAGGAACGTTGCAACAGTTTCAAGAAGAACAATAGTTGATTCAAATTGTCCTCCAAAATCTACATGCAGTATTTGGGGTTTTTGTTTCATATTACTGCACTCCAAAGAATCTATTTGGTACTGTTGCTCAAATTGTCCTCCAAAATATACATGCAATATTTGGGGTTTTTGTTTCATATTACTACACTCCAAAGAATCTATTTGGTACTGTTGCTCCTACGATGGATTTGGATATCCTATACAACTGCAAACACCTTGACTGAAGAATGGGACAAATTAATAAATCAAGTTATGCCTCCAAAAATTTATGATTTTGTTTCTGTTTCCCTTTTGCTACCTACGCCTTTTGCTTGGAGCCTAAAGGACTCTTGGACTCGAGTGTAGTTGAAATAACAATATACAATAGCGTCGAGGAAGTCTTTCTCCAAACTTTCCATAACTTTCATGAAAGAGAAGACTTCTCTTTTAATAGTGTAAGCTCATTCTCTCTTACAGTAATAAGTAATTGTTTTCCTAGATCTATTATTTCTCCAAGGACTAACAATTAAAAATTACATTTCAAACCTCTTGAATAACTTTCCTACATAAAATAGCAATAAATCCTTTTTCTTCTCCAAAAAGAAAATATAAAATATGCTAGATACATCCCTATCTCCCAAGAAAACAATGTAATAATAGTCTCTCATTAACCAACAATGATAAAATAATGGGTGGTTGGTTATTTCAAATAATTTCTACAAGGGTAGTTGACCATGTCAACTAGCACCAACATATTCTCTAGATGCATACATATGTGTACAGAAAGACCTCCAAAATAAGTCCCTCCACTAAGAGATTTTGATAAACACGCAACAAAACCCTCCACAAGTGGGATGCCTTCGTCATCGAAATGATCAAGTCACCAAACCATGCAATAAAAAGAGGAACAGCTCTCTCCATAATAAATATGCATGCCCATGTCTCAACATGTGTGCCTATGGATATTACCTCTATAGAAAATCTGTGAATCAACGTGTAGATCGATTTGCCAAAATGCTTGAATAGGGAGGGGAGCAACCACATTAAATAAAACAGTAGAGATAACCATGTGCTATAGATCCTCCATAAGTGGTACACATGGTTTCCACAAATGGACAAGAATGAGTGAAATACCAAGACACCTACCCATATCAAGGATCCATGCAGATGTGAGTCAAGCATGATGCGGATCGACTCAACTCAGTGAAGCCAAAAAAAAGGCTCCACTTGATAAATAAAAACCACGCCACGATGTATATGCACCAAGGTGGAAGCTCATGAGCTGAGAAGAAGCCGAACAATAGCAAGGATGTATCATGAGAAAGTAGCACAATGATAACAAAAAAGCTGTTTCAATGTGATATAATTGAAGTGTCACAATGTATGCATGCTCCACATAACAAAGTGAATCCTACCTCAACATATGTTCACCAAAGTGCTAAAATTCATGAGCCCAACATAATATTTGTGGCTACTATTGGTCAACTCAATAGGTGAATAAAGGTGGTGGCCCACCTAGCATATAAAATAACATTTAATTTGCCTTAACATATGTGCCATCATATGGGTCTCAGGCAGAGTTCAATAAAAGAGTTGATACATCTCATAAGCAAATGGGACTACCCCATCAACACATAGAATAATATATATTTATGCATAAACATATGTGCCAATAAGGTAACACAATAAGCACTCAAATAAAACATGATATCACCCTCACCCCACTAATCAAGAGTGTGAAATGCATAATGCACCATCATAGCCATCAAAGACCTAGATAACCATAGCCAAACGTGACAACCATCTACACATGTTAAGAGTGCTCAACAACTCTCTAGACACGATAAACAATATACCATGAACAAAACCACGATGGCAAGATAAGTCACATGCAATGAAGCGAACATCGCGATAAAATCACGATTTTTTTTGCTCGGCCGATAAAATTTTATTTTGAAAAAATCGCGATTCGACGAGTGAAAATCATGGGCCCGTCAAACAACAACCCAATAAGTTGCAAATTCGATTTTTTTTTGTCATTTTTGCAGACAGAGGGCAAGAAAGAGGGCTAAGGAGGAGGAGAAGTGATCTACAAGGACAAGAGAGGAGAAAAGTGAAGGAAGGAGAAAAGTGATCCCAACCATTGGAGTGTAAAAACTCTGGTAAACTTGATAAATATATATTATTAATGATGAAAGATGAGATGATTACAATGAGGGATCGCCTAGGCTTTAAATATAGCCTCAAGGTGTCCCTTGGCGAAGAGGCATGATCTTTGATCATGCCCTTTCAATTAATAAAACCTAATATAACTATATCTAACTAATAATTAATAAAATATTCATAACATTGCCCCTCTCTTAAGATGCTTTGTCCTCAAAGCATACGTAATGATGGACAATGTTGACGAATGTTTGGTTTTCTCAAGCGATGAGCTCTTGCTTCCCACATTTTAAAAAGATCGTGAAGCATCTTCTCGAGCTCCATCTGTTGGTGATGTGGACAGTGAAAAGATCTGATATCGACAGAGTTGGATACTGTCTTGACTTCTATTGGATGTTTGATTTTCCTATTGGAAGACACTTTTATGGGTAAATCTTGGAATACTTTTTCATGTTTCCCAACTATTCCTTGTTCTTCTGGTGATTTTTTGTGACTCCTTTTTAGATTTAGAGGTAAATTACCAACAATTATTGTTTGATGCAACTTCTTCTCATCATCAAACGCTTCGTTCTTAACCACCATATGTGCTTCATCACCGAAGGCCTCAACAGCTTCTGCCGTTATATCAGCGGCTTCGGATGTGTTTGTCGCTTCACATGTTTCGTTCAATTCTGGGGATGGAACATTTTGTTGTTCATAAACATCTGTATCTTCATGGTGATGTGGAAATCAGTTTTTTCTTGATGCTCTTCTGAGTTCCCTGAATCTGCGGAATTGTTTTGTTGATTTTGTTCCATGTTAGGAGATATTGGGGATTGTGTCTGACTCAAATGATCTGTCTTATCATTTAGCTTACTGAAGAGTTCTGTCATATTGTTCTTAGTCTCCATTTGTTTTAGCCATATTTGCTTTTTTATCTGATCAATCGTCATCATTGATAAGGACATACTGAACACGTATGAGGTGGGAGATATTTTCTGCCAGTTTTTCTTTTCCCCTTTTTTTTTTAAATTAATTAATTAATTAATATTTAATTAATTAATTAATATATATATATATTTTTTTAAATAATAATAATTATTATTTTTTAAAATAAATTATATAATTATTATATATATATAATTATTAATTGAAAACTATATAATATATAAATAATTTATATAATTATAAATATATATATATATATATATATATATATATCAATTTGAAAACTATATAACATATAAATCGATTATATAATTATTATACAACAATAATAATTTTTATTATTTTCGTTTTAAATTTATAACTATATGACCATAAACTATATAAATTATATAATTTATAATTTATATATATTATAATCGTTTTAACTGACTATAATAACCATTCGTTTACCAACCGTTACCCTTTCGAACGACGACGTCGGATCGATTTAATGTTTACTTGTCTGTTTTTTGAAAAATCGACGTTTGACTGGAACGTGACTGTAGTTTGGAAGGGGTATCGGAAGAAAACGTGACTGTATATTCAAGGCGTGGGTCCAGTGGGAAGATTGGCGGAGACGGTGGGATAGGCGGCGGAGTTGGGAGCCGCAAGGTTGAACTCGAGAATATGGTGTTTGACGGCGGACGGATAGGTGTTAACGCAGAGCAACGAAGGTCCTGTTCCTGTATATATTAAACGCCACTGTTGTCCGACTGTATTTAACGATATCACTTATATGTTGTGTACCCGTACAGCAACTCGTCTTTTATTTGGGATGGGCGGCGGTGTCACTGATATCTTAGTGTTATCCTTGTAGCCTAGGCCTCAATTACTGATGATTTCTCTCCACAGTTAAAACCCAATCAATGCTGCAATCACAATTGGTCTATCATAGATGCATGTAGGTACAGAACTGAGCTTGTAACCCCCTCCCTCAATCAGGTTCTCCACAGAAACGACTACAAGACTATTTGAGGTGGAGATTGTGTCTAGGAGGAGACTGTTTTCACCTATCTAAGCCCGCGGGGAGGTATTTTACCACAACTATCAGTTTAAGGAAAGATTGCCACAGTTTCGAGCTTGA